>BSBM01001431.1:600000-1200000 GCA_027924585.1 Larix kaempferi
AGGGTACGAACATGCAGCTTTGTTCAACTAGGAACAAGGCACGATTTCCAAAAAGAGTCACAAACAAACAAGACACCTCAAAAAGTACTCAAGCAAGCAAAAGATGACCTAAGGGACTTAGGAGAGGCAAACAAGACTCAACAAAGGCATAAAGACCTCAAGGATAAGTCAATAATACAAGGAAAGAGGTTGGAAATCAAACCAAACAAGTGGAAATCAAATCCCAAAAGAAAACAGAGACTTACAAGAAAATACTCTACTGTGCAATAGAGAAACCTGCATACACTGGGAGGTGTACTCTACTGTGCAAGAGGCAAAGTATCATTTTTCAACAGGTGTACTCTACTGTGCAAGAGGCAAAGTAGCATTTTTCAGCAGGTGTACGCTATTGTGTGCAAGCGATACCAACGTTCATGCCAAAGCAAGCTTGAAATAGGCTCTAAAAATTCAAACTGGAATGAGTCAAGCAATGGAAACAGGCTAAAGTAACCTACAAAGCCTCTCATAGGATCAAGAAGATCAAAAAGTACTGGAAGGAAATTCAAATGAGTCTCCTAGAATAGAAAACAACCAGTCCCCAGTGGAGTCGCAAGTATATTGTTCGGGAATTCTACCCTATAGCGAGGAGAGGGAAACTACCAACTTCTGGGGTGACAGGTAAATACATAGATCATATCACATAGGCTTCTACAAAATGAAAGAGATCAAGGTTCTTGAAGGCATACCTTATTAACGATGTTCGATCCTAGCTTTCACTCGCTCCTTCGATCGATCCTCCACTTGATCTTCTGTTTGACGAACCTACAATACAAAGATACCTTCCTCAGCGTATCTTTACTGATATAACAATGATGAAATTGAAATACAATTTAGACATCAAATACAATCAAGCATTTAATCCAAACAAATATGCAATCCATTAGACATTTGATTGGGATGGGAAGGGCATTTCAACCTTTATTGTCAAAAGCAAATAATCAGTACAAGTATACCTGATCATTCAGAGTGCTTGTGCAACCGGATCCTGGGCTCCTGCTCTTCACACTAACTTTGGAATTCCTCCAGCGTAACAACCCTTAATGCATAGTTTCTCCTCCCCTCTCTCATCTATCCCCCTTGTATTTATGGGACAAGGTAGGCAGTTTGAATCGAGAGGTAGTTTGATTGGGAAGTTGGGGAAGTTGAAAAACCAACTTCAACTAATCCCAATTCGTCAAATTAATATATTTTTGATTACTTTTTAAGGTGTACGCTACTTTTCTTAAGTGGAGTAGCATTCAACATGCAACTTTCCTGCTTTACAACCAGCATTTGCAAGATTTCTGAAGTTGTATGCTACTCTATTGAAGCAAAGTAGAGTATTTGTGAGGGAAAACGCTACTTTATTGAAGTGGAGTAGAGTATTTTATCAGGAAAACGCTACTATCATGCTTATAGGGTAGAATTTTTTCTTAAAAGTAGGTAAAAAGAGGGTTTTTTCAGTTGTAGAGGGGTAATTCTAGTCCATTCATCATCTAAGGAAATCATGCTCTTCAATCCCAGTTGTCCTTTTGTGTGATCGACAGCTCAAGGTGATCACGGACGGAGAATTGCAAATTTGACCTATAACACAATGTGATGCCCCTGTCTGTTTGCAGGAAATTAAATGCCACTTGGGAACCTCGTCCTACTCAGATTGTCCAGCTTGACAAATCTAAAGTAAGAGTAGTGGGGAGATTGAGAAATGTGTTGTTGACATTATCTGTTGATCCTCGGATTCATCATACCATTGATATTGTTGTAGATGGCATCCCTGAAGCCTATGGAATGTGGTTGAGCAAAGATTGGTTAGAAAAGGTCAAGGGCTACTTTGCCACTGATTGGTCTCACATATGGCTACCCTACAATGGAAAAACAAACAAGATTAAGATCAGTAGGGAACCATTTATGAAGCAAACAGTCACTGACCTTAATGATTCAAGTGAACCTGCTTGTTATTTCAGTTCACATATTGAGCATTTCACATTTGATACCTTTTTGGGGAATTTACCAGCTGATTCTTCACCATATGAGAATGAAAAAATGAATCTCAGATTGCCAATGTTATTTCTGTACCATTCTCTGGAGCTATTGTACATAATGTGTATAATGTTAATACAAGTTTTAGGATAGATCCTATTACATGGACTTTATTCTTTGATGGCTCTAGATCCAAGGATGGAGCTAGTGCAGGTTGTGTCCTTATTGATCCAAAAGGGACTAAAACCATGATTGCTTGTAGACTTGAATTTGAATGTACCAATAATGTAGCTGAATATGAGGCTTTGGTGCAGGGACTCAAAAGGCTATTGATATGGGCGCACAAGTGATAGAATGTTTTGGAGATTCCAAAATCATAGTTAAAGAGGTAAGAAATAAGATACATTGCTTATCTCCACATTTAACTAATTAAAAAAAATGGTTAGGGATATCACTAATTCTTTCACTGAATTCAACATCAAGTATGTCCCTAGGTTACGGAACTTTGATGCTGACCTTTTAGCAAATACTGCATCTAGGATGATTACACCAGAAGGCTTGTCACCTAAAATCTTTTCAATAGAACTTATGTACAGGACTTCCATCCCTGATAATGTAACAAGCTAGAAAGTGTTTGATGATGATCAGCAAATCCTAGACTTTCTCTCAGCTCAAGATACCTTTCAAGACATGGTAATAAATGAAGCTGAGCATGAAAAATCTCTATCTGATCCTTCCAACATTATCCCAAAATCAGTAATCAACCTAGAAGAGTTCTATGATTTGCAAGATAAGTTTAAACACAAGACCAACTGTAAGACACAGAGTTCATCTCTGAACTATGAGCCATTCAACCTTGGTACTGAACAGAATCCCTGATTTATAAACCTTGGATTTGACTGCTCTGTTGATGAAAGAAGAGCTTTCATCAAATTGTGTAAAGAGTACAAAGATGGTTTTGCATGGACCTGTGACGAACTAAAAACCTTTGATACTAGCATCATGCATCATAACATACCGATGAAGCCAGAAGTGAAACATTATCAACAGAAACTAAGAAAGATGCATCCTAGTTTGGAACCCTCTATGAAGAAAGAACTTGAGAAGTTGTTGAAATCTAGAATCATATTCCCTATTAGACACACACAATGGATAGCTAATTTAGTACATGTTCAGAAAAAGAATGGGGAAATCATACTTTGTGTCGATTTCAGAAATTTTAAAAGAGCTTCCGAAAAGGATAACTAACACGTTCCTCCCATGGAACAAATTCTATGAAAGGTAGCTGGGTCAGATATGTTCTCTCTCCTAGATGGTTTTTCAGGGTACAACCAAGTCATGGTTTCCCCTGATGACCAACTGAAAACAGCTTTCAGAACCCCCTGGGTTACCTTCTCCTATAGACGAATGCCCTTCGGACTGATAAATGCAGGAGCCACATTCCAGAGAGCTATGGATATAACTTTTAGAGTTTTGATGCATAATTCTATCACAGTATACTTAGATGACATCACTATCTATTCAAAAAAATGACATGAACATCTGTCTGCTCTCAAACAGGTTTTTGAATGCTGCAGGAAGCACAGAATTTCATTGAACCCTAAGAAGTCCATATTTGCAGTAACATAAAGTAAGATCTTGGGTTTCATCATTTCTAAGGAAGGTATGATTATTGATCTGAATGTACTAAAGCTATTTCAAAGATTAATTTTCCTGGCTCACGCAAATCCATGCAATCATTCCTTGGTAATATCAATTTTGTACGTAGGTTTGTTCCAAATTTTGCACAAATTGTTAAACCATTACAGCAGTTAGTTAAAAAAGATGTACATTTTAGTTGGTCTCAGGAACAGAAGGATGCATTTGTTGAAATTCGAAGGGCCATTGCACAAGCCCTTGCTCCGATGTCCCCATATTTCAACAAGGATTTTATTCTATATACTTTCTCTACTGATTTTTCTTATGCAGTTGTCTTGATGTAGAAGCATGATAATGATGCTGAGATTCCAATTTCGTTCATGAGCTAAATGTTTAAGGGAGCAGAACTTAACTACTCACAAATTGACAAGTAGGCTTATGCAGTTTACAAGTCTATGAAAAATTACAGGTCGTACTTATTGAAATATCGAACGAAGGTGATTGTGCCATACACAACCATCAGAAATGTGCTAGTCCAGAAAGAACTAGGTGAGAAAAGATCCCATTGGATGATAGCTTTGCAGGAATACGACTGTATTGGAGAAAACTCACTATGGCTTGGGAATACCACAATAGACAGATGACTACCAGAAATCTATTCAATTCTCAAAGCAATGCTATTATAAATGACAATTTTAAGATAATGGAGAAATGTAACCAACCTCGATCCAACATTTGATGTAGATCCCCGTTGGAGCTTTCAATCCACGCACTTATAATCTGCAAATTAGTCTTGACAGCCAATATCCAACAAGTACATATAATATATAATTGACATTAACATTATCAATAACAATGGTCCATAATTCATAAGTAAATGTAACCCAATGTATAATAAATGACATTCACACCATGAATGGACGAGAATATGAGTATTTCTATTAATGAACAAGAAGAAGTACAAAGTGATACGACCTAGGCAACCAATCTGAACCAAGATCTAGATCAATCCACTTGTGCCTCCACCACTTCAATCCTCCATGAATGGAAAACTCAAACTAGAAGGAGTTTGGAAGGTGAACATAAGAGGTTCACAACTACAAGGATCAATGAGTGTAGACTCAAGATAGGGAAAAAATCCACTAGAGTTCCTTTACTATTCTCTTCTTCCTCCCGTCCATAAGCCATATGTGCTCAATATATAGTCCTCTCAAGGGTAGGTGAAAGGACACATCGAGACGTTACTTGGGTAGATGGAGAGCCAAAGGTCACCCAATGACCGCTTTTTGGGAGTAAAAAGTAATTAATAGTGGTTTTTACCATTTTACTTGATACTCGCGGGCTATAGTGATTCAACTCGCATGTACACATGCTATAGTGATGCAACATGCAGGTAGGAATAAAATAGGGAAGACTGGTATCACTGAAGGATAAAAATGGATATGAGTCACTGAAATGGATCCTATAGGCCAAAGAATGCTGATGCTCACATGGTGGAAGATTATGATGTAACAGATGCCCCCTAATGTGTGAGGTCAGAGACTGAAATGTGCTACGATGGCCGAAATACATTATAAAACCCAGAAGTGGAGTGATGGAGACACAAGTGGAAAGAACAACTCACTCGTCATAATACAATAATATCTCTGAGTACATGTCGGTAAAGTACAACAATCTAATACAATGGCCATGAATAGGCAGTACATAATGGATACGTGTCATAAGTGATCATAGCCATGATCCCTCTACAGTAAGATATGGTCTCCTACTGAAAAGGAAACAACTGGTGTAAACTAGAGGTACAAACTGCTGAAATATGAGAGGTGATATCTCAAATGTAAAGTCAAAGTCATATGTAACATACTGAATGCCACAGTCGCCTGGGGTCTTCTACACAAGTCTTCGACGATGCAAGTCCCATCAAGTGAATAAAGGAGTTGGGGTCGAACTTGATGAGACATCGTCTGATTATCGGTCAATGATGTATACCGTTAACAGACGCGAGATAACCCACCAATAATGAAAATGGGCATCAAGGCACACAGCACAATCATCAGAGTGTGAATAAATGGGTTGAATTCGAACACTAGGATGAATCCACCGATCAGGGGACATTGATGTATTCCCAAAACTATCGATTGCGAGAGAACCTGCCACTAATGACTGCAAGCCTCAAGGTACTCAACCGAACTCTAAGCCTTAAGTCCCAGAATAAATGAGTTGAAGTCGACGGAACGAGAATCACTGGAAGGAGGACATTAAGGCATCCCCCATCAACTAACATGAGGTACCAGCAATGCTGAAAGATTTGGAAGAGCTCAGGTGAAACGGACTGACTCAATAAGGATGGCGGACATGCAATAGGCAAGAGAACTGAGGAGTGGCTGACACTGGTTCAGGACTTCCTTTGAACAAGAGCATGAGTAGATGGATAGACTCAGGCAGCATAGACTCGACATAAACTATGCAATGCAGGAGGAATTACAGAGGGCTCCATAATGACTAGAAGTTTAACCAATCGATGGACAAGACTGAGAAACAAGTACAGCTCCTAAGGCTCAACTATAGTCCCAACTCATAATGTACGGAGTGGAATGAATGCTCTGTTCAAAGGAGACACAACAGCTACCAACAAGAAATAGTGACCATAATCCCGTCCTGCTTTTTGGAATATTTGATTTTTTTTGTCTTTTTCATATTTGGGAAAAGCTTGAAAAAAAATAAAATTGCTTATAGTACAACAAATGAGGGAACAAGTGTCAAATAGCTAGCAGACTAGTCCCAAGCAGTGGAACATACCTATGCTCAATGCAAGGAAGTGCATGCAGGATGTGGACACTCGAGGGTGTGTTCCCTCAGGGTCAAAGGGTCATCAAATTGTGAAGGGAAAATATATAAGCTCTGCAGGGCTTGACAGGGAAAAGTGATCAGGCACCAGGCTAACAATTGAGTAAGCGGGAGCCGGTACAAGGCTCAAGCGGCAAGCAGGATGATGCAATGCAATCACAACATGATATAATTGAGGGGTCATTTTTCGTAAAGTTAGTCTCCTCACCTGAAAAAGTGTAAAACAATTAGAGAAGAACTCTTCTAGTCACGTACGACTAGAGTATACCTTTTTCTTAATTAATCCACAAAGGTCCAGAAAAGGGGTAAACTTATACCTAAGTGGATGTCGCTTCAAATCCTTTAATGAGTCTGAAATGACAAGTATACTCGGCAATCTTGTTTGATTTTGAAAAAGTCTAACAAGGGCTTAAAAAAGACTTTATAAAAATATTTTCCGTAAAGGTTTAACGAGCCCAAAAAAGTAAACTCATGACCTCCTTATTGTTTTTAACGAGCTCAAAGGAGATATGGAAGAATGCTCGTAATGGGAGGAGACGAGTGTCAGGGGAAAGCAAGACTAGTTCCAAGTGCATGGAACAAAGCTATGCATAATGCAAGGAACATGAGCAAGATAAGGACACTCAGGAGGTGTCTGCGAATTCGGATGGCACAAGGTTAAAATGCATCATAATAATGGGGAGGCCTAAACCTATATGCAATATGTCTTCCATGACCAAAGCAAATGTTGAAAAGGACCAGTAACCAAGTATAAGTCCAACGAAAAATCCTGTCTCCAAGAAACATAAGTACCAAGATCATCTCTAAGATGTATGTAAAGAAAAATATGATACAAGTCATTGCGGTAGAAACATTTTCAACTTCACTATTGTTAACCTCAGACATAACGCAAGTAGAGCTAACCACTGAAGGTGCCATAGAACCAATACCTGAGGGATGAAAATGATCATCTTCAAAATTAAGAGCAAAGCTTAAGGACATGGAGGAATCTGCAGTGGAAAATTCATCATCACAAGAGTTCGAAATTCTAGAAGTAGAATCGAACTCATCAAGATTACTGATTTGCGGATCTATAGGAGATCTCAAAGACTCATTAGACTCAAGCGTCAAATCAGGGCTGGATGAGACTGTGAATGGATCCAAATTCAAATGGATGGCAGGTTGTATTATAGGCTCATCTTGTTCAATAAGATCAAGGGGAGGAGGGGAATGAGATCTATGATAAAGATCCCCCCATGGCTTGTCATCACCACCCATGGCCTCAATAAAAACTTCATCGGAAGGTAGGATACCATCGAGGCAATCATGTGAACAAGATGAGTTGGATGCCCAAACTGGAAGCATAACAGGATCTTCCTCAAATGTCTGGGAAGAAGAGAGATCTGGATCTGCAGTGATTTGTTGGTTGTGATCGTAAGCGATCTCTGCTATAGATAAAGGCATAGACATCCCGACATGTGCAATCTCTCTAGACGTGGAATTCGTGAATGGTAAAGTCCACGGATCATCTAAATAGGAGGTCTGGAATAACATATTATTCAAAGGAGGAGACACATTGTCGGTAATGGTTCCAATAAAATTCATAGGTGCAGAATGATTAAAAGTTTCCATCAATGAAGGGTACATTCCAACACCTATGTTCCCAGTTGTCGACTGAGAATTGGAAACTTGTGGGACTACAGATCCCATGGATGTTGTGGAAGGAGTGCCAACATAATCCAGCTGATCGATCGTCACAATATTTCCTTCATGGGGAAAGGAGATAAATCTAAATACAGTAGACGCGACAGCCTTCATAGCATACATCCAATTTCGACCCAGTAAAAGGTTGTAGTCGATGGGCACATCAACCACTTCGACTTCAATAGGCACGGACTTACCTCCCAAGGAGACAACAAGGGAAGGGATAATTCCATGCAGCATAAAAGACCTACCATCAAATGCAGTGAGTGTAGTTCTAGACGCGAGTAGAGGAGGAGATCCAAGAGCTTTCCAACAAGCTAACGACATTACTAACACAGAGGCACCTTCATCAACCATAGTACGTTTGACAAAGCTTTTAAAGAAAACCACCTGGATTTGAAAAACCACGTGGTAAGGTAAGCGAGGCTGGACATCAGTAGTATCAAACTTGATAACACTAGGACTTCCCCCAGCCTGAACTCCTAATGCACTCAAAAGGGAATGCTTCTGAGAAGGACAGGCTTGCAAAACCTCAAGAGTCGACATGGCACACAGAGTTTGGCCCAAATCTTTTACGATGGAATAGTTCTGGGCAGCTCGAGCATTGGGATTATGCGTGGAGCGCTTGAGAACACCTTTAGGTATTGGCATCATAATAGAGGGCTTCTCGATATGCAAGGAATTGTGAAGAGGAGGGGGAGGCTCATTCCCCAAATTTGGTTGTGGTGCACCATAATCGCGTTGACGAGTAGCAACACAAATCTTCGACTGAACCATATTCACACATCCATAACCAATAGTATTGGAAGAAGACATTGTCATTTCATTAGTACCATAACCAATGGTGGGAGCATGAGAAACCATGTTTTGATGATGAGGAAGGGGATCCTTCAACACAGCTAGGCTCTGTGCCAAATGCTTCGATTCTTCTTCAATTCGAGGACATAAGTGAGTAAGATGATCCTCCCCACAAAGCTTGCAAGGGAATTTCACCTTATGCCTAGGTTTACAATCCTCTCCAGCATTACCGCCTTCCCGATGAGGTTTGGCATTCTCTTTACGAGGAGTATTACGATTGTTATTGTTGTTACTTCCATTGTTTCCACCCCTGCGATTATACATCCCCTTTTTCTTACCACCAGGTTGCTGGTTACCTGATGGTTTCGTTGATTGCACATTGTGTACATCAGACGATGGAGTGGAAGTGGACAAGTTGTGAACCTGTCCAGGAGCAGACTGGTTTAGCGACAAATTTTGTGCTTGATTAGCTACCAAGTCTATAGAGTGAGTGCATGCGGACCCCACGATGCCATCGACATATGGTCCAAGAACTGATGTATGCTCATGTCTTGTTCTCGGTGCGTCAGGAATAATGTCATACAAAATGCTAGACTGAGAATAAAGTAGATCTAACTGTTGGACTTTCAAGATAGCTTGTTCCTCAGTCACAATGCCGAACATCGAAACATCCTTAGAAATGTATGGGAGTAAAGACTTAAGGAACCATTCCAACAGGAATTCTAGAGGAATGTTGGCTTTCACTAATCTCTTCCGTCGACGCCACTCTTGAACATGGTCAGAAATATGTGTGGCCTTATTCTGACGGAAGGTGGACAATAACTCAGTACCAGTATCATAACGAACCGAAAACTGGAAATGGTCTAAGAAAACCAAAGGAATCTCGTTGAATCCCCTATAGGTGTTTCCAGGCAACTCCACATACCACTTCGCGGCTGCCCCCATGAGGGTGCATTGAAATAGTCGTAATCTAATGGAATCATGATTCAAAGAGTTGGAGGAGCACCAAAGGTGAAACGTCGTGACATGATCTCCCGGGTCCTCACCACCTTTCCCTTCAAACTTTGGAATGTCTGAAGGAAGCTTGGTAGGGACCAGGGGCCAAGTAGGATCGTGACACACCGGATCATTCATGAGATTTGAAAGATCTGGGAGATTCAAGCGTGCAAGGAATGGGAGCTGCGACTGGAAAGCTGGATTATAAGCCCCCATAAAAGGTTGGTTAAACGGAACTGTGTTATAAGATGGACCAAAAGCTTGACCATGAGGATTAAACTGCTGATACTGAGGACCTAATGGCCCATAAGCTTTCCCATGGCCATAGGATTGATAACCTCCTCCTGGCTAACCCATTTGAGAGTAAGAAGGTATATGCGTGTTTTGGGCACCATATTGAGCTGGTGGGTTATACTGGTGGCCAACACCGACTGTGTTGTAGTAAGGGTTTCCACGATGAGTATGGGGAATATATGTACTATTCATAGCGGGAACCGTGTTGTATTAACCGTAACGATATGGTATGTTCCCACCCCCAGCATTAGGATTAGCTTGAGCAGTCATGTGGTGACCAAAAGCATGAGAAGTATTCCCATCCCCAACATTAGTGTGATTAGTAGCAGGGTTGGTGGTGTGATGTCCATGTGGATAAGAAATATTCCCACCCCCTACATTAGCATCTCTAGTGGCGGCAGTGGACGCAAAAGTATGCGGTATATGTCCACCCCCGTGGTTGGGAGGAACGGTATCATGTGCAAAAGTAGTCCTAGGTTGACGAGTAGCGACACGTGTATTCGGTGGTGGATGGTGAGTCGTATTCCGAACATCATTCCGATTAGGTTGAGTAATCATAGGAGGTGGTCGTCTTCCAGCATTAGCATTGTTAGGAGGAACATGACCAGTCCCCATACTATGTGAGTGGGTGGACAACGTATTGCCCCCAGCAAGGGTAGTGCCCCTAGTGGGTATAGTATGGCTAACACTTTGGGTAGTGCCAGCGTGACTACCAACCATAGTGGAAGGTTCAAAAGTATTATGACTAGGCATACCAAAAGAGAGTGCGGTGGGGTTGATCATAGGGTCAGTGTCATCATGAGTCTCAGGCCTTCCGTATCTATAATCACGTGGAAACGAAGGAACGAAAGGCTCGTCCTGTTCTTCATCCTCGGGTAAGTCGACCATTCCGTAAAGACAATTATTCGGCTTTGAAGGATCAAATGGATCTCGGTCAAGTGGATTAGGCCAAATAGAACTAGGTTGAGTCTCAGGAGGATCACCCCCCCAATCCTCACGAGGAGTATGGGGATCAGAAGTAAGGTCAACTCTTCCCGAAGGAGTAGAAGGGTCTTACCCAGTATCAGGATGTGCAGCCATGTAATCTTCAACATAAGTCTCGTATGAATCCGAAGACTCAGAGGGATCCCTCCAGCGTCCCCTAGCAATACGGCGTGTAACCTCGAGTGGCTTTAAACCAGCCAAACGATGGGACCGGCGGAAAGTAGGGCTCCACACCACATTATCTCCAAAGAGAGACACAACGTCCTCTAAAGGCCAACTATCGATCAAAAACAGTAAATCAAAAGCACACACCTAGATAAACTACAGCCAAAAGCAGACAGACAGAGTGGCTAAATGAGCTCCCGACACTAGAGCTGATATGTCTCGCCTAGGAGAGGCTTGAGACTCCCAAACTATAGCCGAAGGTAACAGAATCAGTTATAGAGACACCCAGGTTTCACTGTGTCGACAGGGTCAAGTCCACTACACGAACACAACTGTGTTGTCCAATCCCTATCTGACTCAGGACACAAACAGCATAACCACTGCAAGTACCCTATGCGGTACCTAGGTAAGGAAACTATGTTCACCGCAATATAACCAATGCTCAGGGGGACAGTCACAGGTGGGAACCATCGTATGGGAAGGGTAGCTAAGCCCGAAGCACAAGAGGACGAACCTCTGGTACCCCCAGATATGAACAAATCCTAGATACATCTCCCACATTGAGCCAGTATCATAGGGATATCTCCTCAACCAACCTCCCGTGACCTCGTGCTTAACTCTGGATTGAGTAGAGCTTCCTGAGAACACCAATCTATACCATGGATTCCTCCACTCCCTAGTCGGACACCTAATGTTTTGTCTAGTATTCTTGGAATGTTAACTCACAATGATCTATTCCAAGACTCTAAACCTATGCTAGGTTGTGTACCCTATAAATAAAATCAGTCTAATCAATTTTAAGATTAAGCGTTAATTTTAGTGGCTGTGATTACTCAAGGGATATGATCATGAAACTAGTGATGTGTAGACTCAATAGTATGCAAAATCATCCAATCCTAGACTCATCTATCCAATAAAACAATGTCACTAATATGCAAAATCAACCAACAATTCTGAAATAAAAATGAAATCTTTTATCTTTTCAATGCACAAGAAGAACCTAAATGAAGGCAACAAGCACTCAATGCAAAATGCAGTACATGGAAATAAAATAATTTTGTATTTTCACTTATAAACCAGAAGGAAAATACAAAAAACTAAATGAATTTTTTGTATTTTTTCAATATAAATGGAATGAAAAAATGCAAGCAAAATCCTACTATTCAGTCACTGAAGTGCCGAGAAGATAACTAAGACAACCCAGTAGATCCTAAATAGTAAGACTCGACCAAAGGAATGAGCTCAAAAGGAAGAAACCAAGAGGCTTGTTGATACCTCGGATATCGTAGCATCAATCAGAAAGGGATTCTCCCCGAGAGGTGGTCCCAATTAGACTATCTCCCGTTTGGTGTAGGGAATCCGTCTGGTTAGCGGTTCCGGCAACCGTGGGTTTGAAGTTCAAATCCGATTCTACCAGTTATGGCCCGATCCACCTTTCTTTTTGGGTTTTATGTGTTTTATATGAGATGCAAGTGCCTATTCTATGTTTGTTCTAAATGCAAAATCAAAACAGATTTAAATCTAATAAAGAATAAAGCAAATCTACCTATCCCCGCAGGAAACGCAGTTAAAGTGTGAGAAACGAACTGTGAGAGTTATCTTTCAAGAAAGAACAGGCAGCCATTGGATCTTTAAAGAGAAATACCACAGCAAAAGATCTCAGAAGGTAGCTTCCGATTATAATTGATACATTTCATTACTCACCAAAGAAAGAAGTAAACTTATCTAATCTAGGTAGACGGAAATAAAGAAACGGAACTATGTTTACCAGAAACTGAAGTAAATCTAAAGATCCCTGCGAAGAGCAAATTTAAAAGGTGAACAACGAGCAGTAGATATGATCTTAAAGAAAGAACAGTTAGCTATTCGATCTAAAAGAGGATTCTACAGCAAAGATGAAGAAATCAGCAGATAGCTCCCTTTTGACATGAAATGCATTCATTGTTCACAAAATAGAGAAAATCGTATGCACAGGGGAAGCAAAATCGTTAATACACAGAAATAGTTCAGATGGTAAGAATGATCTCACATTACAGAACAGCAGTCATCAGAATAGTCCAACATACAACAGTCCAACATCCCATGCAAAACGTCCATCTCCCGGTGGCTTCTATTAGAAAATTCAATTTTACAGGCCCGATACAAGATAGCTCGTATTGGTTTCAAAATTGCCTTCCCTGCCAAAAGTCCTTTCTAATCTTTCCTAGATGCTATTTATAGCTACAAATCTGCCGTTTGGGCTGACACCTAGCATTCTCCACCTTTTATTTACAGGAATTTCCACTATAATCGACCACCAAAAATGGCCACTTCCTTTACAAAAAATATTTTGACAAAAATTAGGGACAGCTGTCCCATGGCTTATGCCTTACATATTCAAAATATACATAACAGAAAATTGGCTAACATCAAAGCTTTCCCTGCTGGGCACGTGTCTGGCTGAAGAGAGTTGCTTACTGAATTCAGCCTCTTTTACTCCTGTGCGTGAGCCTCAGCTGGGGAAGGGTCGCCCAAGTCCATTGAGGTTGTTGATTGTGCCTGGGAAGGATGGATTGGTCTAGCTGGAGCTTCTGGAATGACTGCTGGGAAAGAGGGCCTCGAACCTACAGCTGGAGTGGCTGCTGGGAGAGAGGATCCTGGGCCTGCTGATGCTCCTGCTGCTGCTGCAGCTTTCTTGTCCTCCTCTGCTATGTAGCTGTACCACATACCTGTTTCCCTTATGACTATGTTTGCTGCAGCAGGGAACAAGATTTTCTGAGAAGTCACATTCTTCCCAAGCTCTGCTTTAATGTTTTGGACCTCTGCTACTGCAGCTTGATGTACTTCCTTCAGCAGATGGTTGTGGAGTGATGATGAACCAATATAATGCTGGAGGTCATCAATGGCCAGGACATCAATCCTTTTCACATACTCCATTTGAACGCCTAGCTCTTCCTTTAGCTGAGACAACCGCTGCTCCTTTTCCGGAAAGTCCTCTAGGGTCTGAGGGAAACTCAATGTACATTTGGCATGTGCCTCTTGGAACCTCTGGTAGAGACTGCTGATTTTATCTGTTGTTCTTTGCACACTGGCCATCAGCTTACTGGCACAGTTTCTGCCGAACTCCAACAGTGCTATGTCCTCATTAAGACTGTCCACAGATTTAAATGGGAGATGTGCAGGAAAACCCCCTTTTCCTTCTCTCCATGCCATCTGGCTTCTGATATTGGCCTTAACGCGGGTTTTCTTTGATTTGAGCCTGTGGGCTTCCGCATTAATCTCTTTTAGCCTAACCACCATGGCCTTGAGTTTGCACACCTCATCAGTGATTAGCTCTTGGGAGCCATACACTTACTGCAGGATATTGCATGACAGCTCGTGGAAGGGAGATAGGTCCATGGTTCTGCTCTCTGCTTGCTTGTCTGCTTCTAGCAGAGATGCCTTTTCTTCTGCACCATTCTTCTCTGCTTCCACAATCATCATTTGAAGTGTTAGCTGGTCCTTTTCCTCCTCCAGCTGGCTGTACTTGTTTGACAGCTCCTTATGCTCAGCGTACAAGCAATTATACTTGTTTACTGCCAGATCTCTTTGGGCTTGCTCATTAGCCACATTTTGTTGCAGCGTGCGTGCTCTCTTCTTTGTCAATATATTTTCTTAAACTATAACGTCTACATTGGCAAATGATGCCTTTGTTGTCGCTATAACTGCGGACGCCATAGCAATGGGATCTTGATCCGTGTTCTGCATGACGGTGACCTCCCGGTGAGTAACAATGTCTTCATGGAAGGGACTTTTAATCCTCTCTTCTGATTGGAGGACCATCGCTTTTCTTTTCTTATCATATACAAACTCATTCCATTTGGACACCGTACGCTTTCCTGATGGAGTGTACGGGACAATTGGTCGGTTTATGATGTCTATGTCCTCTTCCATAGGTGCGGTCCGGACTTCCTGAGCAGGGTCTACTCCTTCCTTTTGGGTACCAGAGCCACCTGCTTGAGAGGTGTCTATCTCCATGTCTTGGACACCAGACCCACCCTGCTTGGGCATCCTCCTCCGCTTTTCGCTCCTCTTCTGCCTTCCTTTCTGCTTCAGCTTGTTCAGCTTCTTTGCGCCGGCTTTCCTTTTCCGCCTCTTCTTTCATCCTTGCCACCTCAGCTTCCTGCTGTAATCTTGCTGCTTCAGCTTCTTGCTTCCACCTGGCTTCTTCCACTTCCCGCTGCAATCTGGCACTTTCAGCTTCTTGGAGCACTCTTGCCTCTTCTCTTAATCTGAGCTCCTCTTGAGCTCGGGCATCTTCAGCTTCTTTCTCCTGCCGCTGACTGGTCTCTTGGATCTTGGCTGAACTAGAGCTTGCTCCAGTGCCTTGGCGACAGATTCGTAGTTCCGACATATTGCTAATGCCTCTGAATGCCTCCTCCTCGGCATCGGGGTAATGCGAGTATTCAAAATGAGCGTAGATGTCCTTGCAATGCTCGGCCACTTTACCCTTTCTGTCGTTCCTGTGGAAGATGACCTCACCGAAGTGGAAGGCCTTCAACTCTTGAACAAATTCGTCGGCAGAGGCCACCCCTGAAAACTTGTAAGCACCTATGCAGAAAGGTAGGGGGGGAAAGGAAGCCTTATGCTGTTTGTGGAGCATTGCTCCAATCCCATCCAGGAAGAGTTGTCTTACTGCTTCTTTGCGCACCACATAGTCTGTGGCATACTGCGGCAAGATGTATGGGGGATTAGTCCCTCCGAACATTCTCAGGTAGGTGCCCTGTTCTGAGAAGTAAAAGTCCCCATAATCCCCAAGGACTTCCAAAGCATTTTCTGACAGGCAATTTGGTTCTTCCTTGAACATTTTCTCGTATAGGGGCATGATGAACCCCTCACAGATGAGTTTGTAGCTGGGCTTGTAATTCTGAATCCATAACATCTTGAATGCGATGTAGACCGGGGCGGTGGCCCTATCCCATGTACAACCCAATTTGGGGAACTCTATCTTGGCCAAAATACAATCTATCAGATATGAAGACATGAAGAATTCAGCCTTCTTCAAGGCTAGCCCTGGCTTAGCAGCACTTATCATCGAGGCCAGACTATCTGACAAGATAGTGGCCCAGTCAAACACTGTTCCCTGAAATTCCACATAGTGAATGATAGGGACCCACTGAATCTTGTATATTGTGCCATCGGGCATGCCGAAGATTCTGCACAGCATCAGAGCAATCAATCTATAAGGAGCTCTTAGATTCTGTACGTCATACTCATCATTCCCCTTTTTTCTCAAATGTTTGCCTGCTATTAGCAGCTTCTTGGCCATCTCGACGTTATTCATTTGTCCCAACCATTCGTCAGTCAGAGCTTGTTGGACACGGGGAAATCTGTAGGCCGCCGCAATATACGCGGGTTGAAACGAGGCAATGGCCACTTTCCCGCTATCATTTATCACTCTCCCTTCAGCATCTGCATGTTGGAGTATCCATCTGATCACTTCAGCACAGGGGAACATCTCAGGGCGGGTAGCGGCTCTAGTTATGCCTGAGGATCTGATATTGAGATAGATTGGTGCTTCCTCTAGCAACATATCTGGGATTTCTTGGTCCCGGATCATTCTGTAGATGTCTCCCCATCTGATTTCTGGAGGGACACCAGTGGTGCACCTAGTGTCTTGGAGTGAAGTTTTAGTTTTAGGAGGGGCAGGTTTCTTTTCTGTCATCTTCGCCTTCTTCTTACCGGTTTTCGGCATCTTGACTTATCCCTGATAACATCCATATACAAGCCACTTTGAGCAACATACTGTGAGGTTTTAACAGAGAGCATCATTGTTTTAATATATTAATAAGATAAGTACAATGAAGCTGTATATTCAGGAAGCAAACACTATTTCAGTATGAAACATAGATTGAAACATTTGGATCTCTTAAAAGGATGGGTTTGGAATGCTCCTGCGGGGATAGGCTATGTCGCGGACACATTTTGTTCTCGGATCGATAGGCGAGTTGCGGAAGCAATGGGCATTCGGGTCAGCCTTGGGGAAGACGGCGTCTCTTGTTATCACTACGGCTGGAAAGGCTAATGGCGGGGAAACTCGGGTTGGAAGGACTTTGTGACGACAAGGGAGCCCTTTTCGCACTTTTGACTCGGTGGGGGCTTCGAATGCTATTGTCACGCACGGCACCCGCCGAGGTGCTCTATGGGGAACTCTAGTCCGAGCGAGGGCGACGGTGCCGGAGACATATTGACGGGAAATGCAAGGTTGGCCACGGCTTCGAATTTCGGCTCGCGTGACTCGAACGGGGCAATGGCGCCGGAGACAAGGTTTTGCCCCGGGTAGAAGGCGTCGAGGGACTGAGGTTTTATGGAGAGGCCCGGAGTTTCACATCCTGAGTTCTTCGGCCGGGGATATGAAAAGCATAAGGGGTTTCGACAGGTTCTCCCCACAACGAGGCACGCGGCCCGAGGATAAAAAATGGGACAGGTTTAACCGCCCGAACCAACCGTTTCGACTCAATAAAAGATAAAATTGTTAATGCTTCATATGACGAGACGAGGACTCCATTCAACTGCGTCTGACGGGAAAAACATAGCCCTTGACGGGTGTTTTGCCCGTCCAAATCCCACTAAAACTCATTTTTGCAAACAAAAGACAACCCAATCAAAGTTAAAAATCCTACCTATCACCGTTTGGCTGAGGTCGTTAACTGAGGTGGCCGCGAACGTGGCTGCGTAGGACGAGCTGGAACGGTCGTGCGGCGTCCAATGGCTTTGTTTATAAAACGAAACGATAGTCGGTTGGCTCGTACCCCGTCGATTTATTTATATGGGCCAGGCACGTGTGGGGAGTTAATTCGGTTGGTGGGGTTTAAAACCGGTTTTAAATGCGTCGTACGCCGTTGATTAGATTGGGTCACCTCGGTTTGCGTGCGACCGCCTTTTGCGGGGCACATTGGCGAATCCTTCCCGCCGTTGCGGGAGGATGTAGCGGGAGATTTCGCTTTGCCGGGAGGAAAAGGTGGACCCCTTCCGCACCAAATTATCGTGCGCACAACTTTGGAAACGGGTTCCCGCGGTAGCGGAGAGAAAAACGGTTTCGGCGTTTCGGAAGGATTCGGGAGATGTTTCCGCACAAGGCTTCCGCGGTTGCGGAAAGCTTTGGTGAATGTCTTCCGCGATGTTTCGGGCGGCTTCTTCGAGTTCCTCCGCGATCTTTTGAAAAATTTCCGAGCTTTAAACAAGCGGCCTCTCTCACTGCGGGACGACACGGCGAAAGTTTCCGCTATTTCGGGAGGAAACGATGAATTGCTCCGCCGTTTCGGAAACAGAACCGTTTCGGGAGGGAAACTTGAATTGTTCCGCTGCTTCCGCGATTACTTAACGAAGACTTTTCTTGGTCCTTTTCGGGTGTCTTAGACGAATATCTCCCGCCGTTTCGGGAGCACATCTTATACTCTTCCGCACCTTTTCCCGGAATTATTTCGAAGCCCTTTTCCGAGTTTTAAACAATTGGCTTCCGCCGTTTCGGAAGGGAAACTTGAAAGTTTCCGCGGTTTCGGGAGCAAAGGCTGAAAACTTCAGCGAAGCTTCCGTGACGTTTCGTTTCGCAAAGTTCCTTGAAAAAAAAAAATTCTAAGTTCTTTTCATAGTTTCGGAAGAAGTTTGCGAATTTCTCCGTGGTATTTCCGAAAGCTTTTATGGATAGTTTCCCCCGTTTCGGAGAGAAAACCCGAAGGTTTCCGCAGGCTTTCGGAATTTTTTCTAAGTCTTTTCGGAAAGCTTTTTTGATGAATGGCTCCGCCATTTCGGACGGATAGCCCGAAAGCTTCCGCGGTTTCGGGAACATAGTCTGAATGATTCCGCGTGGTTTCCCTAGGGTGCTCCGCAAATTTTTATCAACAAGAATCCAAGTCATTTTCTCAGTTTCGGAAGAAGCTCGTGAGTTTCCCATGGTATTTCGGGAAGCTTCTGCGAATGAGTCCCGCCATTTCGGGAGGAAGACGGGAAGCTTTCTGCGGTTGCGGAAGGCTTGATCGAAGGGTTCTGCCGTTTCGGGAGGCATTTCCCAAAGGCTTCCACAGCTTTCGAAAAAATTCTAAGTCTTTCGGGCGTCTTTCCCAAGTTCTCCCACCGTTTCGGGAAGAAAAACAAAAGGTTTCCGTAACTTTTTTCTCATGGTTTACGATTTTGACAAAGAAAATCTAAGTCCCTCTTCCAGAAAGGTTGGACGTTTGGCTTTTCGGAGTTTCGGGGAGATAGCCTAAGGGATTCCAAAACGTTGGGGAAAAGTTCTAAGTTCCTTTTGGCCTTTTGGGGAAAACAAGGAAGGATTGATGGCAAGACGTTCACTTGGGAAACAAGATTTTATGTTGAAAACACAGTTAACGGCTGGGAAGGCTTCTTAGGCAAACCTTCTACAAAAAGAAAGGGAGGGGCCCCAATATGTACAAAATTTTGGGGAGGGGTGTTGCTGCAACAACAATGGCGAGTCGCTGGCGAACACAGATCTCTGAAAACTTCCTCTTCATGGTCCGGAACCCCATTAAAACATCTATCTCGGGTGCACTATTCTGCTGAGCATTTTAGACTCATGCGGGGGAAGGGGCACTTTTCCTGCTAGCCATTGGGGAAAGGGGAGCTTTGACCAAGACATCTTCACCACTCTCAGAGGGCCAGCATATGAGATTCATTTTAGGAGGGTCATCTCTCAAATGGCCACTACTGCCGGACTCCACAGGATTTGCAACACTTTCTCATGGACATTATTGCTCTTGTTCCTCATTCCCATGCTGCTGGCACCCTTTGGGATGCTTGTACTTTGGACAGCTTAGCTGTTTGAGCCTTCCAGGGATATTTTCTTTTGGACATGATCTTTGATTTGGGCTCCTCAATCCATAATGTCCTTTTGTGTGAGTTAGAGATTTTATTGATTTGATCAAACTTCATGGACGGAGAGGAGCCCATTTTGAGCTGGGCCTTTTGGACAGCCTTCTTGATTTTACATGTCTTTTTGCTTTTGTCTCAGCCATGCTTTAATTGAGGCGAGAATCCCTGGAAAACAGACTCTTGAATGTAGGCCATTTTGGCTATTAAATCTGCAGCATGGAGTCATCTCAATAACCTATGTCCTCGAGAGGTGCCACTTTCCATGGGTCCAACTTAGGTAACCTTCTTGAGATGCCTTTAAAGTGTGAGAGTGGGTGGAGCCCAACGATAGTAGTGAAGATGGCCATGGGTCTCTGCTATTAAACAGGATTAGTGTGACTAGCAGGGTAGGCTTCCCCCCCTTCTGAACATTTCAGCGAGAGCACAGCAGACCGGGTTTACTGAGCAGGGTTCCAGACTCATGGGTTGCAAGTTTTCTTTGAGAGAGCTATCTTCAACGGGAAACTCAACAAAAAGGGGGGCCTTCAGAAAACAAAACTTGTCGAAAAGTTCAAATAACAAAGAAAGAAACAACATGGCCGAAAAATAAAACAGCTAAAAGCGAAAGCGAAAAGACAACTTTATTTATGTACAGGAAGTCTCGAGGAGACTATGCGAAGTATTGTTTCAGAGCGAGGCCATTGAGAGGAAGGGCTACTTCTTCTCCCTCGAGATTTGTCAATTTATAAGTGGATGGGCCTAATTTTGCAGAAATTTGGTATGGGCCTACCCATAGATGTTGAAATTTCGTATGCATTCCTTTGCCTTCATGATTATGGTCCCATTTCAGGACTAAATCCCCAACTTCAAAATCTCTCTTACCGGATTTCCTCTTATCGAACCATCTCTTAACTATGTCCTGGTGTTGATGGAATCGATCTTTAGCTTTGTGCCGGGCTTCTTCCAGTTGAAGCAGGGTGTTGATCCTGGATTGTAAGGCTTGGCTACCAGAACCCCGAGAGGCTTGGGACAATTGCAAGGATGGCATTAAGATGTTTGCGGGAAGTATGGCTTCCTTGCGATAGACAAGAGTGAATGGAGAGACACCTAAAGCATTCTTCGGGGTTACCCTATCTGCCCATAAGGCGTTTGGGAGAGCCACATGCCAACTTCTCTGGTTTTCTATCACAGTTTTCTTAAGGATTCGAATCAGATTCTTGTTTGAGGATTCAGCTAAGCCGTTTCCCTGAGGGTAGTAATTGGCTGAATAATGCAACTTAATTCCCCATTCATAAACAAATTCATTTATCTTGCAAGATGAAAAATAAGTAGCATTATCAAAAACAAGGGAAATTGGAACCCCAAACCTGGTTATGATGTTTTCTTTC
The DNA here is from genome assembly GCA_027924585.1 of Larix kaempferi. NCBI lineage: Eukaryota > Viridiplantae > Streptophyta > Pinopsida > Pinales > Pinaceae > Larix > Larix kaempferi. Next base: position 621,618 of record BSBM01001431.1, read on the forward strand.
AAGAAGCTGATGACTGCGTCTTCATTGATATTGTGCAATGGGGTGGCCTCCGTCCATCTAGTGAAGTAGTCGGTATCCGTCAGGATGTATCGATGTTGCAATGAAGAATTTGGATTTATTTCTCCGATAACATCTATACCCCATTGCTCAAAAGGCTCAGAGATGATGACCGGCTGCAATGGGCTTGCTGCCTTAGGCAACTTCCCTGCACTTCTTTGACATACATCGCAATTCCGTGCATATGTGTAGGCATCTCGAAACAGCGTGGGCCAGTAATACCCAGCTCTCAGTATCTTGTGTGCTGTCGTCTCTCCTGAATAATGACCACCTGCGGGGCCATCATGCAATTCTTTGACAACTTTGTTTGCATCTTCCTTTTCCAAACATTTAAGAAGGACTCCATCATAATTCTTTCTGAAAAGAATCCCATCAATGATTTGATAGGGTGCGGATTTCAAACGGAGCGCCCTTCTTTGTTTAGAGTTCCAGTGCTCGGGTAGATATCCCTGCTGTAAATAGTGCACCAGATCCCTATACCATGACTGGGGAGTTGTGAATATATGACATACTTCCATCGAATTGAGCTCAGCTTCATTCTTCCAATATTGCTCTTCATCAGTTGAGTTTCCAGCCAGTAACTTGCACAGACCTTGTCCTTTGATGATTGTAGCCGGTTTAAATTCCAAATCATACTCCTGCAGAGCTGTGACCCAGTTCCCTCTCCTCTCTCCCAATTCCTTTTGAACGAAAAGGGATCTAACAGCTGGATGGGGAACTATGACTTTAGTTCTGTTCTTCAAAATGTATGGCCTAAACTGCTTGACTGCTTTGAAGACTGCGTAGGCATGCTTGTCCACCACGGGATAGTTCAGCTCAGCCCCTTGCAGACTAGTGCTCATAAACGAAATCGGGTATTCATCCCCCAACTCCACCTTTTGCGTGAGTATGGCTGCGAGAGAATCATCCGAAGCGAAGGTATACAAGATGAAATCTTTATCAAAATCTGGACTCTGGACTTCTTAAGGAAGGAGCTTTAGCTATAGCTGCCTTGATATCTCTAAATGCGTCCTTCTCCAAATCTGTCCACTTGAATTGTATGCTTTGTTTAACCATCTGTTGCAATGGCTTAACAATTTGTGCAAAATCCGAAACAAATCTGCGAACAAAATTGATGGTTCCCATGAAAGACTGCATAGATTTTTTGTTGTGAGGCATTGGAATCTTATTAATAGCTTGGACCCTTTCTTGGTCAATTGACACTCCCCCTTTGGAGATGATATGACCCAAGAGCTTACCTTCGGGCACAGCGAACACGTTCTTCTTGGGATTCAGGGAAATTCCGTATTTCCGGCAACGATCAAAGATATGTCTCAGGTGAACAACATGATCTTCCCTCTTCTTCGAAAAGACTGTCACATCATCTAAGTAAACCACAACACATTTCCCACCCAATCCTCGGAAGGCAATATCCATCGCCCTTTGGAATGTAGCTCCTACATTTATCAGACCAAATGGCATCCTTCTATAGGCGAAAGTTCCCCACTTAGTCCTGAAAGTGGTCTTGAGACGATCTTCTTCGGCTACTAACACTTGATTATAGCTCGAGAAACCATCGAGGAGAGAAAACAATTCGGATCCTGACACCATTTGGAAGATTTGCTCCATTGAAGGTACGGGGTAGTTGTCTTTATTCGATGCTTTGTTTAAATTTCTGAAGTCTACACATAGCCTAATCTCTCCCGACTTCTTCCTTACGGGAACCAAATTTGCAACCCATTCGGAATGCCGAACTTTGAAGATTATCTTAGCGTCCAGGAGCTTCTTTAATTCCTTTTGGATCAGCGGCTCAAGAGTGGGATGCATCCTTCTTAACTGCTGCTGAAATGGTTTGACACCTACTTTCATTGGTATAACATGCTGAATGATGCGGACGTCATATGTTTTCAGATCTTCATAGGTCCATGCAAAAACATCCTTGTACTGTTTAAACAATTTAATGAACCTGTCTCTTTCTCCTGGTGAACAACATTTGCCAAGGTTGACAAATTTTGGTTCTGCCTCGGTACCCAAATTAACCAACTCATGTTGCATTGATGAGCTATTAGTTTTGGTATTAGCTGGTCTTTTGAACTTATTTTGAAGATCGAAAAGCATTTCGAGGGACCTTACTCCCTTTGGTATGAAATTTCCTTTCTCGTCATCTTTCTTCATCAAATCAGCATCGTGTTCTTCCTCATCTATTGCAGCTCCTTGGAAGCTATCTTCGTTTGTCAGGAAGCTGATAATTTGTTCATCATCAGAGAAGACTCTGAAGTTCATGATGTTATCGGGAATGGAAGGCCTGAAAATCAATTCAATTGAGCATTTATTATTTGACGGCACCAATCGGGACGCAGATGTTGCTAGCAAATCAGCAGCGGAATTTTGCAATCTATGAATTGATTTTATATTGAAAGCGTCAAAATGCATGATTAAATCCCATACCTCAGCCTGATAACCTTTCAAGTGAGGTGAGAGACAATGAATGGTGTCCCTTACCTGTCTTACAACTATCTCGGAGTCACCAAAAACCTTCAGGTACTTAACATTTAAGCCAAGGGCCTTCCTTAAACCATGTACCAAAGCTTCATATTCAGCGGTATTATTAGTACAATCGAATTCTAGTCTACAAGACAAAAAATACTTGTTTCTTTTCGGATCCATTAGAACACAACCGGCTCTGGATCCTTCCAGAGTTTTAGAACCATCAAAGTATAATGTCCAAAAGATATCTTTAGATTCAGCTGGGTTAGTTTCTTTGTGGTCTATGTTAGCAACTAAATTGACTATGTTACAATCAACATCATCAGTCCGAGAGAAATGAAGGAGATCGGACTGTTTATCTGATTCATGGCTAATGGTTTCAGATTGATAATTACCCGGATCCATTTCCAAGAAATAATTCCCCAGAACCGAAGATGAGAAAGTTACGGCTTCATTTTTTTCTTCTAACTGGGTTACGTTTTGTTTCATATGAGGTTCCCTAAGAACTTTAATCTGATTCTGTCTGTTCTGATATGGCAGCCATAGGTGAGACCAATCGGTAGCAAAGTAGCCACTCAGCTTGGTGGACCAATCCCTACTCAAAATCAGCCCATAAGCTTCAGGAATATCGACCACCATTATGTCAATAAATTGACAGACCCTAGGATCAGCTGACAATCTAATTAAAACGTCTTTCATCTCCCCAATTACCTTGACAGCAGTCCTGTCTAATTGGATAATCTGAGCTGGAGATGGCACGGGCTGTCCATTAATTTTCCTACAAATTGACAGTGGCATAACGTTTGAAGAAGCTCCAGAGTCTACCAAACAGTTATGAACATTGTGATTAAAAATTTCAAAAGTCAATAGGAAAGGCAATGTTTGAGATTTGGATTTCCCACCAATGCTAGCCTCATTAATTTCGGGATTGTCTTGAGAATCCGTTAATGTAGTGCTGGGTTTTGGTTGTAAAACATGCAGTAGTTTGTCTCGTTGATGGGGAAAGCTACACATGTCAAATATTGATACGTTCGCTTTGAATTTCTTGATATCTTCTATAATATCATACCCTATGTCGGGCTCGTTCCCAATTCGAGTTGGCTGATCTATTTTGTTCATGGTGACCTTTGGCTGGACTGTGTTGTCAGCACTTGGCTGTTTGGCCGTTGTTTGGTTTACTTTGGGCTGTGGTGGGATGATTGGTATATGCCTCCTAGGCGGATCTTTCGAAATTTTAGGCTTATGGGGAATGGTGACTGGTACAGGATCCGCAATTGGGCCCTTGCTGCGAGTGGCAACATTTATGGTAGAGGGAGAGCTATCTATGTGATCTTCTTCTACTAATTCAGTCATAGGTACCCAATCCCACAACACCATAGTAGTGTCCAAGGTTGGTTCCTCTAACTCAGGGCTTGACTCTTCTGGAGGATCATCCTGATCTGGGATCTGAGAATCTAACATTTGGTTCATGACCAAGCTCATGGAATTGATCCATTGCGGGCAGCTCTTTTCCGAATGTGGTTCTTGGTGAAAAGTGCAAAAATTCTCCATCCCTATCTCATTCAAGTTTAAAACAAGGGCAGCGTTTATTGGTGGATGAGTCTGTTCCCCGTCTTCCCTTCTTTTATAAAATGGCTTGAAAGGTTTCCTAGATGTGCTAGCAGCCTTGTCTTTCTCGAGATCTACGATTTTGTTAGATAATTTCTGCATCATCTTGACCACATTTTCCATGTCGGTAGATGGCTCGTCCTTACCTCTAGCGAGCAGCAGAGGTTTTTTGCTAGCTGCTGGTTTTGGTTCTACCTCTAAAGCATGTTTAGCAATGCTATCAGCCTCTTCTTCTACCTTTCTAGCTTCCTCAAAGTTCTCTATCAGGGTAGTTTTCTTGGACCTCTTTACGAACATTGCTATGGGTCCGTCAAGAGCGGTTGTATAGTATTCAATTAGAGATTCCTCAGCTGGTTTATTAGCTTGACTGAAGTTATTCAACAGCGTAGTGAATCTTTGATTGAAATCTTGAACCTTTTCTTTCTTTTCCATCCTCATGGATAAGAGTTCTTTCATAAGTGTGGCCACAGTCTTTTGGTTTCTGTATTTCTTTAGAAAACATTTTTCGAATTCATCCCAACTAGAGATTGAGATGGGTTGTAAGCTAAAGTACCATGATGATACTTTTGGCTCGAATGTATATGGAAACAACCTGCAGACCACGTCTTCATGTTGTACGTTCAAAAGGTTCAGAGCCAAGTAAAAACTCTTGAGGTGATCTTCTGCCGAAATGGCTTTCCCTGGATCGTACTTAGGCAAGACCTTTTCTGGGTTTTTAGGGAGATTATGGAATGGTCCAGCTAGGTTCAGCGCTCCCCTTGCTCTCCAAGCAGGTACAGCCATGTTTGGGTTTGGATGTGGAGACCCTGGTGGAGAATTGTAGGGTGAATCCTGTGGAGTACTTTTGGGAGTGGTAATTTCTTCAAGATTTTCTTGGTCTGTCTTGTTAAGGGTATCGAAAATTTCTTCCAAAGTCAGATTTACCAGTTCTTCAAAACTCTGAACGAGAATTGAATCACGGGTGTACTGTGGCTCCTTTCTAGGTGTAATTTTCTTGGGGAGGAAGTTGACAGCGTTTAAACCGCCTAGCTGTCTAACGTAGGATCTGGTATGTCTCCTCAAATCCTCTATTTCTGTAAAAGGAACAGCGTACAAAGCTTCTTGAGGCTCAGGGTCAGAAATGAGGCGTTCTTGGTCAGTTAATCCAAGATCTGGGCTGTTTGAAATACTTTCTTTAAGCGGGTTTTCAGTGTTATCTATGACCGCAGAAGATTTTCCTCTATCAGCCATGCACTTCAGGCCCTCCTTCTAGCGCCAAAAACTGTTGATGCCTCGGATATCGTAGCATCAATCAGAAAGGGATTCTCCCCGAGAGGTGGTCCCAATTAGACTATCTCCCGTTTGGTGTAGGGAATCCATCCGGTTAGCGGTTCCAGCAACCGTGGGTTTGAAGTTCAAATCCGATTCTACCGGTTATGGCCCGATCCACCTTTCTTTTTGGGTTTTATGTGTTTTATATGAGATGCAAGTGCCTAGTCTATGTTTGTTCTAAATGCAAAATCAAAACAGATTTAAATCTAATAAAGAATAAAGCAAATCTACCTATCCCCGCAGGAAACGCAGTTAAAGTGTGAGAAACGAACTGTGAAAGTTATCTTTCAAGAAAGAACAGGCAGCCGTTGGATCTTTAAAGAGAAACACCACAGCAAAAAATCTCAGAAGGTAGCTTCCGATTATAATTGATACATTTCATTACTCACCAAAGAAAGAAGTAAACTTATCTAATCTAGGTAGACGGAAATAAAGAAACGGAACTATGTTTACCAGAAACTGAAGTAAATCTAAAGATCCCTGCGAAGAGCAAATTTAAAAGGTGAACAACGAGCAGTAGATATGATCTTAAAGAAAGAACAGTTAGCTATTCGATCTAAAAGAGGATTCTACAGCAAAGATGAAGAAATCAGCAGATAGCTCCCGATTTGACATGAAACGCATTCATTGTTCACAAAATAGAGAAAATCGTATGCACAGGGGAAGCAAAATCATTAATACACAGAAATAGTTCAGATGGTAAGAATGATCTCACATTACAGAACAGCAGTCATCAGAATAGTCCAACATACAACAGTCCAACATCCCATGCAAAACGTCCATCTCCCGGTGGCTTCTATTAGAAAATTCAATTTTACAGGCCCGATACAAGATAGCTCGTATTGGTTTCAAAATTGCCTTCCCTGCCAAAAGTCCTTTCTAATCTTTCCTAGATGCTATTTATAGCTACAAATCTGCCCTTTGGGCTGACACCTAGCATTCTCCACCTGTCATTTACAGGAATTTCCACTATAATCGACCACAAAAAATGGCCACTTCCTTTACAAAAAATATTTTGACAAAAATTAGGGACAGCTGTCCCATGGCTTACGCCTTACATATTCAAAATATACATAACAGAAAATTGGCTAACATCAAAGCTTTCCCTGTTGGGCACGTGTCTGGCTGAAGAGAGTTGCTTACTGAATTCAGCCTCTTTTACTCCTGTGCGTGAGCCTCAGCTGGGGAAGGGTCGCCCAAGTCCATTGAGGTTGTTGATTGTGCCTGGGAAGGATGGATTGGTCTAGTTGGAGCTTCTGGAATGACTGCTGGGAAAGAGGGCCTCGAACCTACAGCTGGAGTGGCTGCTGGGAGAGAGGATCCTGGGCCTGCTGATGCTCCTGCTGCTGCTGCAACTTTCTTGTCCTCCTCTGCTATGTAGCTGTACCACATACCTGTTTCCCTTATGACTATGTTTGCTGCAGCAGGGAACAAGATTTTCTGAGAAGTCACATTCTTCCCGAGCTCTGCTTTAATGTTTTGGACCTCTGCTACTGCAGCTTGATGTACTTCCTTCAGCAAATGGTTGTGGAGTGATGATGAACCAATATAATGCTGGAGGTCATCAATGGCCAGGACATCAATCCTTTTCACATACTCCATTTGAACGCCTAGCTCTTCCTTTAGCTGAGACAACCGCTGCTCCTTTTCCGGAAAGTCCTCTAGGGTCTGAGGGAAACTCAATGTACATTTGGCATGTGCCTCTTGGAACCTCTGGTAGAGACTGCTGATTTTATCTGTTGTTCTTTGCACACTGGCCATCAGCTTACTGGCGCAGTTTCTGCCGAACTCCAACAGTGCTATGTCCTCATTAAGACTATCCACAGATTTAAATGGGAGATGTGCAGGAAAACCCCCTTTTCCTTCTCTCCATGCCATCTGGCTTATGATATTGGCCTTAACGCGGGTGTTCTTTGCTTTGAGCCTGTGGGATTCCGCATTAATCTCTTTTAGCCTAACCACCATGGCCTTGAGTTTGCACACCTCATCAGTGATTAGCTCTTGGGAGCCATACACTTGCTGCAGGATATTGCATGACAGCTCGTGGAAGGGAGATAGGTCCATGGTTCTGCTCTCTGCTTGCTTGTCTGCTTCTAGCAGAGATGCCTTTTCTTCTGCACCATTCTTCTCTGCTTCCACAATCATCATTTGAAGTGTTAGCTGGTCCTTTTCCTCCTCCAGCTGGATGTACTTGTTTGACAGCTCCTTATGCTCAGCGTACAAGCAATTATACTTGTTTACTGCCAGATCTCTTTGGGCTTGCTCATTAGCCACATTTTGTTGCAGCGTGCGTGCTCTCTTCTTTGTCAATATATTTTCTTTAACTATAACGTCTACATTGGCAAATGATGCCTTTGCTGTCGCTATAACTGCGGACGCCATAGCAATGGGATCTTGATCCGTGTTCTGCATGACGGTGACCTCCCGGTGAGTAACAATGTCTTCATGGAAGGGACTTTTAATCCTCTCTTCTGATTGGAGGACCATCGCTTTTCTTTTCTTATCATATACAAACTCATTCCATTTGGACATCGTACGCTTTCCTGATGGAGTGTATGGGACAATTGGTCGATTTATGATGTCTATGTCCTCTTCCATAGGTGGGGTCCGGACTTCCTGAGCAGGGTCTACTCCTTCCTTTTGGGTACCAGAGCCACCTGCTTAAGAGGTGTCTATCTCCATGTCTTGGACACCGGACCCACCTGCTTGGGCATCCTCCTCTGCTTTTCGCTCCTCTTCTGCCTTCCTTTCTGCTTCAGCTTGTTCAGCTTCTTTGCGTCGGCTTTCCTTTTCCGCCTCTTCTTTCATCCTTGCCACCTCAGCTTCCTGCTGTAATCTTGCTGCTTCAGCTTCTTACTTCCACCTGGCTTCTTCCACTTCCCGCTGCAATCTGGCACTTTCAGCTTCTTGGAGCACTCTTGCCTCTTCTCTTAATCTGAGCTCCTCTTGAGCTCGGGCATCTTCAGCTTCTTTCTCCTGCCGCTGACTTGTCTCCTGGATCTTGGCTGAACTAGAGCTTGCTCCAGTACCTTGGCGACAGATTCGTAGTTCCGACATATTGCTAATGCCTCTGAATGCCTCCTCCTCGACATCGAGGTAATGCGAGTATTCAAAATGAGCGTAGATGTCCTTGCAATGCTCGGCCACTTTACCCTTTCTGTCGTTCCTGTGGAAGATGACCTCACCGAAGTGGAAGGCCTTCAACTCTTGAACAAATTCATCGGCAGAGGCCACCCCTGAAAACTTGTAAGCACCTATGCAGAAAGGTAGGGAGGGAAAGGAATCCTTATGCTGTTTGTGGAGCATTGCTCCAATCCCATCCAGGAAGAGTTGTCTTACTGCTTCTTTGAGCACCACATAGTCTGTGGCATACTGCAGCAAGATGTATGGGGGCTTAGTCCCTCTGAACATTCTCAGGTAGGTGCCCTGTTCTGAGAAGTAAAAGTCCCCATAATCCCCAAGGACTTCCAAAGCATTTTCTGACAGGCAATTTGGTTCTTCCTTGAACATTTTCTCATATAGGGGCATGATGAACCCCTCACAGATGAGTTTGTAGCTGGGCTTGTAATTCTGAGCCCATAACATCTTGAATGCGATGTAGACCGGGGCGGTGGCCCTATCCCATGTACAACCCAATTTGGGGAACTCTATCTTCGCCAAAATACAATCTATCAGATATGAAGACATGAAGAATTCAGCCTTCTTCAAGGCTAGCCCTGGCTTAGCAGCACTTATCATCGAGGCCAGACTATCTGACAGGATAGTGGCCCAGTCAAACACTGTTCCCTGAAATGCCACATAGTGAATGATAGGGACCCACTGAATCTTGTATACTGTGCCATCGGGCATGCCGAAGATTCTGCACAGCATCAGAGCAATCAATCTATAACGAGCTCTTAGATTCTGTATGTCATACTCATCAGTCCCCTTTTTTCTCAAATGTTTTCCTGCTATTAGCAGCTTCTTGGCCATCTCGACGTTATTCATTTGGCCCAACCATTCGTCAGTCAGAGCTTGTTGGACACGGGGAAATCTGTAGGCCGCCGCAATATACGCGGGTTGAAAGGAGGCAATGGCCACTTTCCCGCTATCATTTATCACTCTCCCTTCAGCATCTGCATGTTGGAGTATCCATCCGATCACTTCAGCACAGGGGAACAGCTCAGGGCGGGTAGCGGCTCTAGTTATGCCTGAGGCTCTGATATTGAGATAGATTGGTGCTTCCTCTAGCAACATATCTGGGATTTCTTGGTCCTGGATCATTCTGTAGATGTCTCCCCATCTGATTTCTGGAGGGACACCAGTGGTGCACCTAGTGTCTTGGAGTGAAGTTTCAGTTTTAGGAGGGGCAGGTTTCTTTTCTGTCATCTTCGCCTTCTTCTTACCAGTTTTCGGCATCTTGACTTATCCCTGATAACATCCATATACAAGCCACTTTGAGCAACATACTGTGAGGTTTTAACAGAGAGCATCATTGTTTTAATATATTAATAAGATTAGTACAATGAAGCTGTATATTCAGGAAGCAAACACTATTTCAGTATGAAACATAGATTGAAACATTTGGATCTCTTAAAAGGATGGGTTTGGAATGCTCCTGCGGGGATAGGCTATGTCGCGGACACATTTTGTTCTCGGATCGATAGGCGAGTTGCGGAAGCAATGGGCTTTCGGGTCAGCCTTGGGGAAGACGGCGTCTCTTGTTATCACTGCGGCTGGAAAGGCTAATGGCGGGGAAACTCGGGTTGGAAGGACTTTGTGACGACAAGGGAGCCCTTTTCGCACTTTTGACTCAGTGGGGGCTTCGAATGTTATTGTCACGCACGGCACCCGCCGAGGTGCTCTATGGGGAACTCTAGTCCGAGCGAGGGCGACGGAGCCGGAGACATATTGATAGGAAATGCAAGGGTGGCCACGGCTCCGAATTTCGGCTCGCGTGACTCGAACGGGGCAATGGCGCCGGAGACAAGGTTTTGCCCCGGCTAGAAGGCGTCGAGGGACTGAGGTTTTATGGAGAGGCCCGGAGTTTCACATCCTGAGTTCTTCAGCCGGGGATATGAAAAGAATAAGGGGTTTCGACAGGTTCTCCCCACAACGAGGCACGCGGCCCGAGGATAAAAAATGGGACAGGTTTAACCGCCCGAACCAACCGTTTCGACTCAATAAAAGATAAAATTGTTAATGCTTCATATGACGAGACGAGGACTCCATTCAACTGCGTCTGACGGGAAAAACATAGCCCTTGACGGGTGTTTTTCCCATCCAAATCCCACTAAAACTCATTTTTGCAAACAAAAGACAACCCAATCAAAGTTAAAAATCCTACCTGGCACCGTTTGGCTGAGGTCGTTAACTGAGGTGGCCGCGAACGTGGCTGCGTAGGACGAGCTGGAACGGTCGCGCGGCGTCCAATGGCTTTGTTTATAAAATGAAACGACAGTGGGTTGGCTCGTACCCCGTCGATTTATTTATATGGGCCAGGCACGTGTGGGGAGTTAATTTGGTTGGTGGGGTTTAAAACCGATTTTAAATGCGTCGTACGCCGTTGATTAAATCGGGTCACCTCGATTTGCGTGTGACCGCCTTTTGCGGGGCACATTGGAGAATCCTTCCCGCCGTTGCGGGAGGATGTAGTGGGAGCTTTCGCTGTGCCGGGAGGAAAAGGTGGACCCTTCCGCACCAAATTATTGTGCGCACAACTTTGGAAACGGGTTCCCGCGGTAACGGAGAGAAAAACGGTTTCGGCGTTTCGGAAGGATTCGGGAGATGTTTCCGCACAAGGCTTCCGTGGTTGCGGAAAGCTTTGGTGAATGTCTTCCGCGATGTTTCGGGCGGCTTCTTCGAGTTCCTCCGCGATCTTTTGAAAAAGTTCTGAGCTTTAAACAAGCGGCCTCTCTCACTGCGGGACGACACGGCGAAAGTTTCCGCTATTTCGGGAGGAAACGATGAATTGCTCCGCCGTTTCGGAAATAGAACCGTTTCGGGAGGGAAACTTGAATTGTTCCACTGCTTTCGCGATTAATTAACGAAGACTTTTCTTGGTCCTTTTCGGGCGTCTTAGACGAATATCTCCCGCCGTTTCGGGAGCACATCTTATACTCTTCCGCACCTTTTCCCGGAATTATTTTGAAGCCCTTTTCCGAGTTTTAAACAATTGGCTTCCACCGTTTCGGAAGCGAAACTTGAAAGTTTCCGCAGTTTCGGGAGCAAAGGCTGAAAACTTCCGCGAAGCTTCCGCGACATTTCGTTTCTCAAAGTTCCTTGAAAAAAAAAAAAAATTCTAAGTTCTTTTCATAGTTTCGGAAGAAGTTCGCGAATTTCTCTGTGGTATTTCCGAAAGCTTTTATGGATAGTTTCCCCCGTTTCGGAGAGAAAACCCGAAGGTTTCCGCAGGCTTTCAGAATTTTTTCTAAGTCTTTTCGGAAATCTTTTTTGATGAATGGCTCCGCCATTTCGGACGGATAGCCCGAAAGCTTCCGCGGTTTCGGGAACATAGTCTGAATGATTCCGCGTGGTTTCCCTAGGGTGCTCCGCAACTTTTTATCAACAAGAATCCAAGTCATTTTCTCAGTTTCGGAAGAAGCTCGTGAGTTTCCCATGGTATTTCAGGAAGCTTCTGCGAATGAGTCCCGCCATTTCGGGAGGAAAATGGGAAGCTTTCCACGGTTGCGGAAGGCTTGATCGAAGGGTTCTGCCGTTTCGGGAGGCATTGCCCAAAGGCTTCCGCAGCTTTCGAAAAAATTCTAAGTCTTTCGGGCGTCTTTCCCAAGTTCTCCCGCCGTTTCGGGAAGAAAAACAGAAGGTTTTCGTAACTTTTTTCTCATGGTTTACGATTTTTACAAAGAAAATCTAAGTCCCTCTTCCGGAAAGGTTGGGCGTTTGGCTTTTCGGAGTTTCGGGGAGATAGCCTAAGGGATTCCAAACGTTGGGGAAAAGTTCTAAGTTCCTTTTGGCCTTTTGGGGAAAACAAGGAAGGATTGATGGCAAGACGTTCACTTGGGAAACAAGATTTTATGTTGAAAACACAGTTAACGGCTGGGAAGGCTTCTTAGGCAAACCTTCTACAAAAAGAAAGGGAGGGGCCCCAATATGTACAAAATTTTGGGGAGGGGTGTTGCTGCAACAACAAGGCTAAAACCAAAGATGGTAAAAAAACCAAGAAGGCTCAACCAATAGAAATGAAGAGATCTGGTCACAACCAAGGCATGAAACAATCAAGAAAGAGGCCAACAAAGACTCAGGAACCAACCAAACTCACCTAGCAACAACCGATAGTCATAAACAAACAAAAGCCAGAGTTACACGCTACTGTCGAAGGAATACCTGCGGGTACCCGCGAGTAGTCGAGTAAACAGAGGCGGGTAGACACGGGTAGAACTAAGCTAGCCCGCGGGTGAGGAAAGGAAAATGGGAAAATAGAGAGTCTAGAGGCTCAGAAAAAGCAAGTTTTCTACATTGTATCTTAACGGCCAATCAGTGACACAGAGCTTTGATAAACAACAACTCTAATTATGGACTAATGCTCAAACAATTTCCCAAACATGGATGTTTTCCCCAGCAGAGTCGCCATTTCTGTATTGGAGAAAACTCACTATGGCTTGGGAATACCACAACAAACAGATGACTACCATAAGTCTACTCAATTCTCAAAGCAATGCTATTATAAATGAAAATGTTAAGATAATAGAGAAATGTAACCAACCTCGATCCAACGTTTGATGTAGATCCCTGTTGGGGCTTTCAATCCACGCACTTGTAATCTGCAAATTAGTCTTGACAGCCAATATCCAACAAGTACATATAATATATAATTGACATTAACATTATCAATAACAATGGTCCATAGTATCATAAGCAAATGTAACCCAATGTATAATAAATGACATTCACACCATGAATGGACGAGAATATGAGTATTTCTATTAATGAACAAGAAGAAGTACAAAGTGATACGACCTCTTGCCGGCAACCAATCTAAACCAAGATCTAAATCAATCCACTTGTGCCTCCACCACTTCAATCCTCCATGAATGGAAAACTCAAACTAGAAGGAGTTTGGAAGGTGAACATAAGAGGTTCACAACTACAAGGATCAATGAGTGCAGACTCAAGATAGGGCAAAAATCCACTAGAGTTCCTTTACTATTCTCTTCTTTCTCCCGTCCATAAGCCATATGTGCTCAATATATAGTCCTCTCAAAGGTAGGTGAAAGGACACATCGAGAAGTTACTTGGGCAGATGGAGAGCCAAAGGTCACCCAATGACCGCTTTTTGGGAGTAAAAAGTAATTAATAGTGGTTTTTACCATTTTACTTGATACCCACGGGCTATAGTGATGCAACTCGTGGGTACGCATGCTATAGTGATGCAACATGCGGGTAGGAATAAAAATAGGGCAGACTAGTATCACTGAAGGATAAAAATGGATCTGAGTCACTGAAATGGATCCTATAGGCCAAAGAATGCTGATGCTCACAGGGTAGAAGATTATGATGTAACAACGACCTGGAAATCAGGCCAGCGAATATTATAAAAGGACAAGGTTTGTTCCTACTTACCGCTCAGTGAAATGATCCTACTCGATAGCAGACTGAATGGGAGCATGAGGAAAATGTTCCTACAGGTTTTGTTAATGTCATAGATACTCCAACTTCTGAATGGTATGATCATATTAATTTTTTTCTAAACCATGGGTTTGCTCCGGAAACCCTTGACTTCAAGAAATGCAGAGATTTAATATTAAAGGTTTCCCCTTATCAATAAATTAATGGAGTTTTGATTAGAAAAAATTACGATGGAGTTTTCCTTAGATGTTTGGAGAAAAATTAGATTGATGACATTCTTTTTCAATTTCATGCAGGACCTACTGGAGGCCATTTTTCAGGTGAAACTACAGCACACAAGATTCTCAGAGCTGGGTATTATTGGCCTACTCTATTTAAATATGCCTATGCTCATGGTAGGAGGTGTGAACCATGTCAAAAGTGTGCAGGGAAATTCAAAAAACCTGCTTTTCCTTTGCAACGAGTAGCAATTTAGTTCCCATTTCAGCAATGGGGGATGGATTTTGTTGGACCAATTAACCTTGTTTCCTCCCTGCAACATAGGTATATCCTTACAGCAACTAACTACTTTACCAGATGGGTAGAGGCAGTCCCTCTTAGGCAATGTAACACAAACCAAGTAATTTCTTTCCTCGACAGCCAGATAGTTACAAGGTTTGGTGCTCCTGAGTATCTTGTCTTTGACAATGCGCCTTTGAAAAAGTGATCAAACTAAAACTTTCTGCCAATTATTATCCTCGGGGTAATGGGCTTGCTGAATCTTCTAACAAGAACCTGATAAATATTTCAAAGAAGATAGTAGCCTCTCATCACAAAGATTGGCACACACAGCTTTATAATGCTCTTTGGGAAGATCAAATCACCCCAAATGCAGCTATTGGAAATTCTCCCTATTATCTAGTTTATGGAAAGGAATCCATCCTACCATCTAACCTTAACATTCCATCATTATAGCTATCCCAATCCATTCAATAAGATGATTCCTCTCCCTTTAAAAAGAGAATTGATACCTTGCTTAAGTTGGAGGAAGATAGGGAAATGGCTAAAAATAAATTATATCAACATCAGCAGATGGTTAAAAGATGGTTCGATAAGAAATCCTTTTCTGACAGAGAATTTTCGGTAGGAGATTTGGTATTGAGATGGGATAAGCAACATAAGGATAAAAATAATTATTCCAAATTTCAACGCCTTTGTCTAGGACCTTTCATTGTTACAGAAAATATTGGTCCTAGTACTGTTCCATTGCAAACATTGGAAGGGATCATTGACACTTATCCAGTGAATGTTTCACTGCTCAAGAAGTATTTTGTCTGAACAATTTGATGCATTTTGTACATAAATTTGGTGTGTTTTGCATTTTCTTTGTTTTGATTGGTTTTCTTTTATTGGTTTTTCTTTTAATAAACTCTATACATTTGGTAATGGTTGATGGTCAACTTGTCTTTGGGATAATTTGAACTGAAGTTTTGGAATGCTCTGTCAATCTTGGCTTTTCTCAACCTATGTCAGAATTTTTTTTACAAGGAATAGGCAGTCATTAATTGTAGAACTTTGATTGATACCTTTCCACCTTGGTCATTATCTTATACATGCTTTATTTGTTTAATTGAGGTTGTGGAAAGTAGCTACCTTTTTTTCCCTATGTTTCATTAATGTAATACAACATATCTTAATAGCCTAGTCAACCTTTATCCGCTCTGGATCTTATCACAGTCACCTTGAAAAATGATATTACTTAATAATTGTGGATTACAGGATGGGGTGTCTTATTACAAGCCATCCCATTAGGTTCATAGATGTGAGTGGAATGACATCTTCACACCAAGCCACCAAACTTGGAAGATGACTTTCAGTTTACTGAAAGGTGGAAGATCCTATCATAGGTCGGTCCATTCATGATCTACAAAGCATCAGTGAGTAACGCCACTATCATATGGTCACCAAGCCATGGTGGTGTCTTGTAATTCACACCCTAATAAAGTTTTTGTTTTATTTTTCTTTATAAGACAATGTTGTATATAAGGACAGGGGGGTCTTATCACAAGCCATCCCTGCCATGATCATGGGTCTAATTTTGGACTGAAATTATCATTATGTGGTCACCGAGCCATGATAATTGCTTTCAGTGTCATAGCTGGAAGACAAGGAGTCTCATTATTGAGCTAGCTTGTTCAGTTTCCATATCAGGTCTGTGAGTGTCATTTCCATAATCTGATCACCAAGTCAGAGCAGTGCTATTATGTCAACAAGGTCTTATGTATAGATTTTATGTCTTGTTTAAAAAATAAAAACAAAAAGAAAAGAAAAAAAGCAAAATAAGAAAATGAATAGATTGTTAATAGCGCATCTCTGTGTAAATAAAGCAATTAATAAGTCAAGGTGATTTATGATTTGGATATCCAGTGTAGTTTTAAGCTTACCCCCAACTTCATCTAAAGTTGTCTTCCTATGAATACATAATGGCAAAAGGTTCCTATTGTTTCTTAAATCTCCTTATCAGATTTGCATTATCTTTAGATTGATCATGCATGGGAGTATATCAATCTTATGTTTAATTCTACTTATTGATTGTCCTTTTATAAACATTTTCTAAAATCTAGGTTGAAAAAATCATTTGGCTGGCATACTTTCTTTTACTAAAGTTTTGTTTGCAAAGATAACTGGTTCTTCCCAGCCAGTCACCATTTGTTGTAAGTACAACAGATCACATGCCTCATTTGATCATGGGAGCACCAATTTTTGTAAATACAAAGGTATTTGGGTAATTTTTTTATCAAAACGAGTGTTGACTCAGACCCAGTCGATAAGGGTTCCCATCACTGTCGACACCAACCCACCACAATATCCCTGAGCACCGGCCCAGACAGGTTTTACCCTACCCAGCAACACCTGCAGAGCAGATGAGGTCTCACCCAAGGCAATCAAGGGAGAGTGGACGGAACCATGTTTCCGCCGAATGAAGGTGGATGTATGCGGCATCAGCTACTTAATATTATTTCAACATTCAACAAATAATCTATGCATTTACTTCAACATTATTGTACTCGTAGCATCATTAAATGGAAACATTCCTTGTTACAACAGATTATAACAGTAAAGCGACTATTGCATCAAAGAAACATTGCATTACCATCAAAAGAAAGAAGACACACTAGGATTGCACATAAACAATTTCATCACATCATATTATTGCCACAAAAACCCAATACAATGCCTCTGCAGATCACAAACTTCAGCAATATCTCTAGATCTCAGAACATACGCACAAAACATATACCAAAGACCTCTCTGATCTCTCTCCTTTTTCTCTGTGTCTTTTTTCTCTCTCTCCAACTTTCTGTCTATATATAGGCTTCCACCTTTACAATGCTTGTCCATTTACTAACAACTTTCTAACTGACTCCTATACAAATGACCCAAAATCTAACTGACATGGTCCAAATGACCCAAAAACCCACATTCTGCGGTACAAACGACTCAAAATTACATCTCATATGGTCCAATGACCCAAAAACCCGCATTCTGCAGTACAAACGACTCAAAAAATACATAAAATAATAGAGCCTTCTTCCTTCCGCAACCTCTTCCAACGTGTCGCAGCATCGGCGATGCTGCGATTCTTCCTTACCAAACCACCTGCCAACAGGCCCCCAACACAATCTTGTGGCTCACCCTCGAGCCACATCAACTGGACATGGTGTATTCTGTGGTCTTCACTCTACTAGGGCTTAACTATAGTTCTGTAACTGTTCTTGCTATCTGGATTGCACAGTGTTGTCCTGCTCGTTGTTACACTGATCATCTACTCACTATCATGTACTTCTTGCTCTAAAGTGGACTTTTCCTGGCTTATTGTCACAGACCTTGCAAAATCATCCTCCAGTCTCGAGAGACCAATTGTAAATTGAGAGAAATTTTGTGAGCAACGCCAGGGTGTAAAATAGGCAAGTGGTTCTGGCACATCTGTTTCGCACCAGTAAGCACATGTTACAGGGACCCGGGGGTGGCAACCACTCCCTTTTGTGTGTTCGCAGGGACCACGAGACTTCGAACCATCACCAACTGCCTATACATCTCGGACGAGACTTCATGCTTGTAACCCCTGAGTGTCTGAGGCGTAGCTTGCTCCAAACTCTCATGTACACTCGTGGTTCGGGCCCTTGGCGCACCTGGTGTGCTACCACATGAAATAAAATGGATCATTTCCACAAGCTCCTTTGAATTCCTAACTTAGCTAGATTCCTGATCCTCTCGTAACATAACCCTTCTTAATTGAAACAACCTTTGTGCTCTTACTATCCGCAGGTCCTATATTTATACATCCCATTTAGCCATTCGTCTTCCTCGGCAATCCTTTGCACCACCTACTCATGCTTCAGGGTAATCATAATATTCCGCTGCTCCATGTGAGTATTAGCTGGACTTCAGAACAATCGTACTTTCTCCTATTGCCCTGTATGCAAAAATGTGCGAAGCATCCCTTTTGACATGCTACCGTGGTGGATGCCTCGTGCCAATCATGCAAACCATCCCTCGAGGTGCCATCGGCCATGCTGCCTCGGTGTATTCCTTATTCCAAATGTGTGTTCTTCTGGCACAAATCCGAATCAACTAACGCTCATATATACCCAAAAGGAAAAAGTCCCATCTGCATAATGATTTCTGATGTGACCCAGTCACAATCCTACCACTTGTCGCAGACCGCTCTTAACTTACGGCAGAAGCCTCCCTGCTTCCGCATTCCAACCCTGTTGGTGCGCCATCCTGCCACCAATCAATCTACACTTTTTTCTTCTTCTTCTTTTTCCAATGCGACTCAAGCATCGCGTTGTTCCAAGCATGACCGATAGGGCTTTAACCTACTACCATTAATCAACTTGGGGAGCATCACCCCATCCAACTGCTGCAACTGCACCGCTCCTCCTGAAGTAATGCTACTAATGCGATACGGACCAAGCTAATGCATCTACAATTTTCCTGGATGTTTCATAAATTTGTTGTCATACAACAACACCAAATCACCTTGTTGAAACTATTTGTTCTTGATGTGGCGATCATGCCAAGCCTTCTGGCGATCTTTCTCCACACCCTGATGGAAACTGGTGATAAATCAATCTTCCTCCAGCTGTATTAACTGTGCAAGATGTTCCTCTAATGCTGTCGCAGCATCCATACCGGTTGTTGTCGCTATGTGCAGACTTGGAATGACATACTCCATAGGCATAATCGCTTCTTGCCCATACACTAGCTTGAATGGTGTCTGCCCTGTCATCCTTTTACATGTGGTGCGATAGGCCCACAATACTGCTGGGATTTTTAGATCCCAATCATCGCGGTTCACATTGCACACCTTTGTCAATGCATGCTCCAATATCTTATTGAAATCCTCCACCGTGCCATTCTCCTGCAGATGATAGGGTGTACTCTTCTTATGTTGTATCTGCAACTCCTCCGTCAATGCGCTGATGGTGCGATTGAGAAAGTGGTTGCCTTGATCGCTTAACAATATCTTTGGGTAGCCAAAGCAAGTGACAATGTGATCAAAGAGAAACCGCGCGGCTGTGGCCGTGGAACAATCAATGACTGGTGCAGCTTCTTCCCATAGTGTCTAGTAATCTGTCACTGTGATGATATACCTAGCACCAGTGCGCTTACCTGGTGGATTGATAGGTCCCACAAAGTCTACTGCCCATTTGTCGAATGGCTACAATGTCAACTGAGGCATCAACGGCATCTCATCATGTCTGAATGGATTCTCGGTTCTCTGACAAACGTCGCAGGACCATACATAATGTGTCGCATCACTGTGTAGTGTAGGCCACTAGAGCCCTGCTCGAAGCACCTTCCTTGCCGTCGCACGGCCACCATAGTTCCCTCCATCCACTCCCGCATGTGCTTCGAAAAGGATTTGATCTTGCTCATGTGGCAAGACACACCGTCGCAATATCTCATCGGCACCCATCTTGTATAGCGCTCCTACGATTAGTTGGAAGTCTGTAGCCTTGACTACCAACTTCTTCTTCTGACTAGTGGTGAATTCCTCTGGTGCAGTACCTGTCTCCAGAAACTAAATGATTTCTTCAAAATATCCATCAGCGACTCCAACTTTGAACATTTGCGCATCAGGAAACCCTTCTTCAATGTTAGTTGGCTCCTCTCCGATTTCAATCCGGGAGAGATGATCCGAGCCAGCATTTAACCGTCCTGGCTTCACAATTACTTCAAAATCAAACTCTTGAAACAGAAGTAGCCATCGACAGATCTTCCCCCCCAACACAGGCTTATTGACCAGGTATTTTAAGGCAGAATGATCTGTGAACATCTTGAAATGGCCTCCCAATAAGTAATGGCGAAACTTCTACAACGCATAAACCATTTCCAGACCTTCCCTCTCTATAGTAGTGTAGTTTCTTTCTGTAGATGACAACTTTCGGTTGTAAAAAGCAATGGGGTGATCAAGATCCCCCTCTCCGGGCTAGGCCAATACCACTCCCAGCGTGATCGATGAGGCATCAACATGAACATGGAATTCCTTACTCCAATCAGGAAATACTAATATCGGTGCCGAAGCCATCTTCGTCTTTAGTGTCTCAAAGTTATCCTGACATTCAGGGCTCCACTGGAATACCACATCCTTCTTCAACAACTTCTCCATAGGGGTGGTAATTGCGGCATAACCCCTTATGAACTTGCGATAATACCCCGTGTGTCCCAGCGTCGCCCATAACTGCTTAACAGTAGTTGGAAGTGTCAAACTCAGAATGAGCGTAATCTTTGCTGGGTCGACCAACAATCCTTGCTTACACACAATATCACCCAATAGTATGCCAAACAATGCACAGAAGATACATTTCTTTAGGTTCAGCGATATCTGGTGCTGCCGACATCACTCCAACATCAACCACAGATTCCTCAGATGATCACGGACCAAACCATAGACCGTCCAATCGTCCATGTATACCCGCAAAAACTTCTGAATGAAATCTTTGAATGCAGCAACGACAAGCCGCGAAAATATCACAGGTGCATTCTTCAGGTCGAACGACATTACAATGTATTGAAAGCAACCCCATTCGGTAATGAAAGTTGTCTTATGGCGATCTTCTTTTGCAATGCGGATCTGATGGTAGCCAAAGAACCCGTCTGTGAAAGAGTACATCTCCTGGCCACCCACACCTTCGAGCACTTCGTCAATAAACAAGGTTGGGAATGGATCATGAAAACATGCATCATTTAGCTTCTTGAGGTTGACACAAATGTGCACTTCGCCAGTCTTCTTATCCAGTACCACCATAGGACTAATCCATTCTGACTCCTCAACTGGTTCAATGATACTGGCATCCAACATGCAATCCAATTCTATCTTGACCCTCTCCTTACGTCGCGGATTCAATCGATAGGGTCGCTGTCGAATCGGCTTAGCATCTGGTTTTAATGGAATCTTCATCTCCCCTAAGTCACCCAAAATCCCTGTCATGTCATAAAACTTTGTGGGAAATAAGTCCTGAAACTCATGGAGAAAATCAGTGACCTTTTGTCACGTCCCCATTTTGACCCTGTGGCATTTAAATTGTAAATTATGTAAATATCGTTATTTAATCATGGTGAGGAGCTCAAGGCCAAGACCCCGCCATTGATTTATCATTTTATGTATCGGAAATTAAAAATCGGTGCATATGGCTCTTGTGCTAGATAGGCACAATGTAAATGAAGACATCATGTAAATACAAATTTTAATGAAATACCCACAACTAGCTATGCAATGCAACAAAGAGATGGGGCATGATTTTTCAAGGAATAGGGAGGAAAATTATTCTAACCCTTGAGTCAATGGTGTTACTCCATTTCATTGAGAAAACCCATAAATCCCAACTACGCATTTTGGGTTATACACCCAATCATTAAATTCTTCCAAGAGTTGGTTGAGACAGTTAATGCCTTGGGAAGGGAGAGGTATGGCTGTCAATTTCGAGTATGGGCAACCCATCAATATGGAAAATCATATTTTGCCTCCTTGGGCAAGAAAACACCCACGAAATGATGCCCAAATCCATTCTTCACCCATGGCCTTTGACCTCTCACGCAGTCTGAGCTAGCTGGGTCTTTCCCGGCATGTTTTTCACCATTTTTCCTGCATTTTCCATGCATGGGAACTCACTTTTGTTTTGCACAATGGCTGGGAGAGGAAGACCACGATTTGGGACTATTATGGAGGTCGTTTTTGCCACAGAATGTCCATGGACATTTTTCTAAAAACGGATTTGGCATCCCAAGGTTGTTCCCCATCTTCCATTTTCGTTTTTTGGGTTTCCCACATTTTTTTGAAGCTAAAGAAAAAACCCATCTGTGGGCATCCCACTGAGGAAACGTTTTTCTCATGCCCAGCAATTGTGGTTTTGTTGTTATGTGCATCCTTGTCTTGGTTTGAACCTGTGATCAAGAGATTTGGAGTGGTAGTGGATAGAATTGGCTTGATAAACCTAGTGGGGAAAAATAACCTCTCCAGAAGATCAAGAGAGCTGGCTACTCTTCTATGCACACCTTGGACACTCTAGATTGGAAGGTATGGCCTGAGGGACTGTGCATTGGTGAAGGGAATACTTCCTTGAGTGGGGTGTGTAGGCATTGTGGGTGCCAAGCTAGATAGATCTTGTAGAGGTATCCATGGCTCTATGCTTGAGCTCACTAGCTTAGCAATTCTTCCTTTCCATTTCCTAGCATCCTGATAAACCCAATTGTAGATTGGCTTGGCTCATTTTGGTGTATGTTGGGCTATGTGTGATTCTGTTGTTCCCTAGTTCCTTGTAGAAATCATGCCCAGCTCGGGGGTGGAAGTTGCATCAAGAGATTGATAAGCACACCTGGCCTATGGTTGGGAGGAACATTACAGTTGCATAGCTGGTTGCTCAGGGACTACTTTGTTTCAAGATAAGTACTCTCATGTGCTAATTTTGTATTGTCTTAATTGATGAATGACTTGAATATCTTGTATGTATGATGGATGTGTAATGGAACTTAATTCTGTTGTGTTTTCAAATACTTATGTATTTCCATACTTCCATTTTCTCTATATATGCATGTTTGTATACTAGATGTCCCTGAATCAGAGTCATGTTCTCTCCCATGCTGGTATGATGGGTGGGTATGTGACATAATGGTATCAGAGCTCAAGGTTACAACACTGAGGCTGTTGGGCCGACATCCACACAACAGATTAGGAAAATATAATTTTTGTGTGTTGTGCATGGGGTATGTTGTTGTGTATTGGTTGATGTTTGTTGCTAATTGTTGTGCATATGAGATAACGCATCATGTGCTTGAGGCCTTGATGAATTATGACTCCTTGTCCCTTGGATGCCCATGATGCTTTGAATGCATGAAATTGAATGTTGGGCATGGCTGGTATGAGTTTTTGTGTGTTAATTTCATGATTGAAAGCCTTAACAGTTGGTTGTTACAGCCCCATACCTTAATGATGTTTGTTAATTACAATGAACCAACATTTATGTGGCTGATTGATGGTTTTTGGAAGCGAGGAAAGCCTGCAAATTATTCCCTTATGTTTATGAGTTTTCCTTGCCCATGCTTGTTGGGTGCTTGAAGATTGATTGTAAATCCATTTTTTGGATTGTTGAAATTGAAAAGAAAAGAAATCCCTTTCCAGAGATGCAAGTTCTTGGCATTCTTTTACTGTTTTTATGCAAGTTTGATTTTTAGTAACTCACCTCTGTAAAGAAACGAAGGGCACATTCCAAAAAAAATTCTAACTGTCTGTGAAAATTTGCAATTTTTCTAAGTAATTATGAGTTCTGCTAAAGGCTCTGCCGGCAATTTTAGCGTTAATTTTTGTGCGGTGTGCAGCGGCAGATTTAAGGGTAAAATCTGCGCCATGCGCCATGCGCGACGGCAATTTTAACTTTAAAATTTGTGCTGAAGGCTTGCGCAGCGGCGGCAAAGTTAAGCACAACTCTATGTGCGTGGCGCCAAAATTAGCATAAATGTTGCGCTTAAAGGGAAGAGAGATTCAAAAAATTTCTAAGTGTATTTTTTTTTTAATTTTGCGCCATGCATGGCGGTAGGTTTAAGGGTAAAGTCTGTGCCATGCTCCATGCGCAGCGAAAAATTTAAGATAAGATTTGTGCCATGCGCGGTGCGCGGTGGGAAATTTAAAGACAAATCCTGCGCCAAAGCGCCTGTCATGTTGTTAGTAATTGCGCTAGAGGCGGCCATTTTAACCCTAAAATTTGCGCCAACGGGGAAAATACAACAACTTTTCACTGAGATTTTCAAGTGTCGAAAATGGGAAGCCACAAGGGGGCAAGCCCCCTTGAACCTCGTTGTCCCCCTAAGACCATCATTGATTGTGAGAAAGTCTATGATTGGACAAGTTGTCAATATAGGATTTTCCCCACATACATGCAAATAATTTATGGTATTATAATGCAGCTAACAGTTGTGTTTATAAACACATTTTGCATAATTATAGTCACATCAAAGCAACATCCCAGATAAGTGCAGTTGGAAGTTTTGGTCTTGGTTGGGCCAAGAATATCAACATCATGGATGATGCACAGGAACCCTATGAGCCTAAGACAGATGCCATGGGGGAAAACATACATGTTGAGAATGCTGAAACAGAATCCAATGGAAGAAGAGGTCGAGAGACTCCCCCAGATATTGCAGCCACCATGAGGATCCTAAGGGTGGAGTTACAAAGCTATACAGAAGATAATGAAAGGATGATTAAAGCTCAGGAAGAGCAGAATCAGTTGAATGCAGCCATGCTACAGGGTTTGATAGACATCCAAAGGAAAATAAACTCTGGGCATTAGACATCGAATCCAGAAGGGAGTCGAAATAGTTCAAGGAGAAATTCCCTCAAGAGGTCCAATATCTCAAGAGGAGTTTCCAGAGACAGAACCTATACTCCAGGAAATCTCTTCTAGTGGATCATTTGACTTTGAAGGATCCATTGAAGGTTCTGGCTCTTCATCTCACATGAGTAAGAGGAAGAGACATCACAAGAACAATTCACATGGGGAATTTAAGAAGGCAAAACCTCCCACATTTGATGGAGAGGTAAAGTTTGGTCAAGAAGTTGAAGCTTGGCTCTTGGGATGAGAAAGTATTTCCAAGTCCAAGACTACTTTGGAAATATGAAGGCAAGGGTTTCAATCTTCAACATGAATGGAAGAGCATCTATATGGTGGGAACACATCAGGCAAGTGAAGAAAATCAATGAAAGAAAGATTTCGTGGAAGCAGTTCAAGAAATATTTCAAGCAGAATTACTTCTCTGACAGGTACTATGATGACAAGATCAAGGAGTTCCATGAGATGAGATTGGGACAATTGACCATGGAAGAATATGTGAACAAGTTCTTGGAACTGCTGAGGTATGTTAGGTATATTCGAGATGATAAGGTGAAAATTCAGCATTTTATAAGTGGGCTACCTCAGTCATATAAAGATAGGATTGAATTTGATGAGCCCCGAACTCTAGAGGAGGAAATAAGGAAGGCCAAGTATTGCTATGATCAAAACAAAAGCAAACCTGATTTCCATAAGGCATGGAAGGACAAGAAGAATGAGAGGTTTGACCAAAGCAAGAAAGGTTTCAAACCTCCTCATATCAGAAATCAGCAAAGGCAACCATCACAGGTTGTGAATAAGCCAACTAGGATGGTGGGAGACAAGCCAAGAGATCCAAAGGAGCCAAGAGAAGTACTTCAATGTTGGGGTTGTGGAGGAGACCACATGCTTAGGAACTGTCCGCATCGAAATGGGAATGCAAATCAAGTTCACAACATCCAAGGAGCTGGAACTGTGGGTCGAGTGGCGAGAACAATCCCTAGAATCTATGCAGCACTAGATGACTGCCAGGAAGATCATCAATCAACTATAGTTGAAGTTGAAGGTAAGATTGATAAGCAATCTATTTCTATTTTGATTGATTCTGGATCTACTCACAGTTATGTCACTCCTAGAATTGTTGAGATTTGTGCTTTTAATAAATTAAAGCATAGTAAATCATGGCTAGTTCAACTAGCCATTGGAACCAAGAGAAAAGTTAGTGAAATAGTAGATAAATGTCCATTAGAGATGGATGGGCTATTCACTTATGCAGATATGAATATTTTGCCGCTTGATTCCTACGATATTCTCATTGGGATGGATTGGTTAGAGACACACAAGGTTAAACTTGACTGCTACAATAAAACTTTTGAATGCATGGACGAAGAAGGAAACCCAAGGGTTGTAAAAGGCAATCCAAAGGTGACTTCTGTTAGGCAGGTTTCAGCCATGCAGCTGAAGAAGTTCTATAGAAAGGGTTGTCAATTGTACGCAGCCCATGTTTTGGAGGCAATAGAAAATTAAACTCCTATGTTAGAGGACTGTCATGTATTGCAGGAATTCAGGGATGTTTTTCCTGATGAGATTTCGGAACTTCCTCCAAAGAGAGACATTGATTTTACAATTGAACTTGTGCCAGGAGTAGCACCAATGTCTAAGACACCATACAGGATGAGTACACCGAAATTGCTAGAATTGAAAATGCAATTACAAGAATTGTTGGAAAAGAAATATATCAGGCCAATTGTGTCCCCGTGGGGAGCACCTGTTCTATTTGTGAAAAAGAAAGATGGAACACTCAGATTATGTATTGACTACAGGCAGTTGAACAAGGTCACTATGAAGAAAAAATACCCATTGCCCCAAATTGATGACCTTTTGATCAAATGAAAGGAGCAAAGGTATTTTCAAAGATTGACTTAAGGTCAGGTTACCATCAGGTCAGAATCAAAGAGGAAGATATTCATAAGACAGCCTTTAGAACAAGGTATGGACACTATTAGTTTTGTAGTGGTACCATTTGGTCTCACAAATGCACCAGCTACATTCGTGTGTCTCATGAATAGTGTTTTTAGCAAGTATTTGGACAAGTTTATTCTTATTTTTCTAGACGACATTCTCATATATTCTAAGAATGAAGAAGAGCATGAAGAACATTTAAGAATGACATTGCAATTGCTAAGAGTACATAAGTTGTATGCAAAGTTAAGAAAATGTGACTTTTATAAAGATAAAATTCATTATTTGGGTCACATTATCTCAGACGAAGGAATATCAGTGGACCCTGAGAAGATTGAAGCCATTATGAATTGGCCAACCCCAAGGAATGTGACAAATGTGAGATCCTTTATGGGACTTGCTGGATACTACCGGAGGTTCATTGAAGGATTCTCCAAGGTCGCAAACTCGATCACTTCTTTGCAAAAGAAGGGGATAAAGTTTGAATGGTCACCAAGATGTGAGGAAAGTTTCCAACGATTGAAGAATCTTCTTACGAGTGCACCAATTTTGAAAATTGCAGACCCAGAAAAAGACTCTGTGGTGTGTACTGATGCATGCAATAAAGGACTCGGAGGAGTTCTTATGCAAGACAACCACATGGTATGCTATGAGTTGAGAAAGCTGAAGGAGCACGAGAAAAACTATGCTACTCATGATTTAGAACTTGCATCCATAGTACATGCTTTAAAGATGTGGAGGCATTACTTAATGGGAAGGAAATTTGAGTTGAGGACAGACCATTGTGGTTTGAAGTACTTATTTGATCAACCAAATTTGAATGCTAGGCATGCTAGATGGTTGGAATTTTTATGTGAATTTGATTTTGAAATCAAACACATAAAAGGAAAAGAAAACAAGGTGGTTGATGCACTTAGCAAGAAAGCACATGAAATGCATGTGGCATCGCTTAGTACTTGCCAACTAGATTTGAGGCAGCAGATTGTTAACCATATTGCTGAGGATGAAGTGTATGTGCAGCTAAAGGGCAAATTGCAGCAGCAAGACCTTGAAAAGAAGTATGAAGGCTATCATTTGGAAGAAGACGAACTTCTTACCTATAAGAATAGAGCCTATATTCCAAATGTGGCAGATTTGAGGAGGATTGTTGTGGATGAAATCCATAAAGCTCCATACTCTAGTCACCCAGGGTATCCGAAAACAATTGCTACAGCAAGAAAATATTATTTTTGGCCAGGGATGAAGAAGGACGTCGCTGAATACATTTCCAAGTGCATGAAATTTCAACAGGTGAAGGTTGAACACCAACACCCAGCAGGTTTATTGCACCTAGTTCCAATTCCAAAATAGAAATGGGAAGTAATTTCCATGGATTTTATTACAGGATTGCCAATGACTATGAGAAACCATGATTCCATCATGGTTGTGGTGGACAAGTTAACAAAGGAAGCACATTTTATACCAGTTAATTCCACGCATAAAGTCGATGCCATTGCAAATATTTTCATGAAGGAAATTTTCAGATTACATGGATTGCCTAAGGAAATAATTTCTGACAGGGATACCAAGTTCACTTCCAATTTTTGGAAATGTCTCTTTGCAAATTTGGGTACACAATTGAACTTCAGTACCGCGTACCATCCTCAAACAGATGGGCAAACAGAAAGAGTAAATCAGGTGCTTGAAGACATGCTTCGCATGTATGTTATGGACAAACCATCAAATTGGGAAGATTATCTACACTTGGTAGAGTTTACATATAACAATGGGCAGCAAGAATCATTGGGAATGAGTCCATATGAGGTTCTATACGGCAGAAGGTGTAGGACACCAGTAACTTGGGACAATCCAGTGAATAGAATTGTACTTGGGCCAGAATTGCTTAAGGAAATGGAGCAAGAGGTTACAAAGATCAGGCAGAATTTAAAAGCAGCCCAGGATAGACACAAAAGCTATGCAGATAAGCATAGGTTGCATAGAGAATTCAATGTTGGGGATCATGTGTATCTTAGAGTGAGACCAAGGAAGAGTTCCTTAAATATTGGGGGTTGTGCCATGCTATCACCTAGATATTGTGGGCCATTTGAAGTGCTTGAAAGAATAGGCCCAGTTGCATATAGACTTGCATTTACTGCTAGCACTAGAGCTCATAATGTTTTTCATGTCTCTTTGCTTAAGAAATATGTACATGATCCTAACCATGTGATTAATTGGGATGTGATCCAGGTGGAACCCGAGGGAGAGTTCCAAACTGATCCATTGCGCATCCTAGACAAGAGGGTAACATTGCTCCAGAACCGAGCCATCAGAGAGGTAAAGGTGCAATGGAAGCACTATGATCCTGATGAGGCTACATGGGAGCTGGAGGATGCCATGAGAGTGGCATATCCATTTTTGTTCAATTTTGATGACCACTGAGGATAGTGCTAATGTAAGGGGAGGGGAATGTCATGTCCCCATTTTGACCCTGTGGCATTTAAATTGTAAATTATGTAAATATCGTTATTTAATCATGGTGAGGAGCTCAAGGCCAAGGCCTCGCCATTTATTTATCATTTTATGTATCGACAATTAAAAATCGGTGCATATGGCTCTTGTGCTAGATAGGCACCGATGTAAATGAAGACATCATGTAAATACAAATTTTAATGAAATACCCACAACTAGCTATGTAATGCAACAAAGATATGGGGCATGATTTTTCAAGGAATAGGGAGGGAAATTATTCAAACCCTTGAGTCAATGGTGTTAATCCATTTCATTGAGAAAACCCATAAATCCCAACTACCCATTTTGGGTTATACACCCAAGAATTAAATTCTTCCAAGAGTTTGTTGAGGCAGTTAATGCCTTGGGAAGGGAGAGGTATGGCAGTCAATTTTGAGTATGGACAACCCATCAATCTAGAAAATCGTATTTTTCCTCCCTGGGCAAGAAAACACCCACGAAATGGTGCCCAAATCCATTCTTCACCCATGGCCTTTGACCTCTCACGCAGTCTGAGCTAGCTGGGTCTTTCCCTACATGTTTTTCACCATTTTTCCTACATTTTCCATGCCTGGGAACTCGTTTTTGTTTTGCACAATGGCTGGGAGAGGAAGACCACGATTTGGGACTATTATGGAGGCCATTTTTGCCCCAGAATGTCCATGGAATTTTTTCTAAAAATGGATTTGGCATCCTAGGGTTGTTCCCCATCTTCCATTTTCATTTTTGGGTTTCCCACGTTTTTCTAAAGCTAAAGAAAAAACCCATGTTTGGGAATCCCACTGAGGAAACATTTTTCTCATGCCCAGCAATTTTGGTTTTGCTGTTATGTGCATCCCTGTCTTGGTTTGAACCTGTGAGCAAGAGATTTGGAGTGGTAGTGGACAGAATTGGCTTGATAAACTTAGTGGGGGGAAATAACCTCTCCATAAGATCAAGAGAGCTGGCTACTCTTCTATGCACACCTTGGACACTCTAGATTGGAAGGTATGGCCTGAGGGACTGTGCATTGGTGAAGGGAATACTTCCTTGAGTGGGGTGTGTAGGCATTGTGGGTGCCAAGCTAGATAGATCTTGTATAGGTATCCATGGCTCTATGCTTGAGCTCACTAGCTTAGCAATTCTTCCTTTCCATTTCCTAGCAGCCTGATAAACCCAATTGTAGATTGGCTTGGCTCATTTTGGTGTATGTTGGGCTATGTGTGATTCTGTTGTTCCCTGGTTCCTTGTAGAAATCATGCCCAGCTCGGGGGTGGCAGTTGCATCAAGAGATTGATAAGCACAACTGGCCTATGGTTGGGAGGAACGTTGCAGTTGCATAGTTGGTTGCTCAGGGACTACTCTGTTTCAAGATAAGTACTCTCATGTGCTAATTCTGTATTGTCTTAATTGATGAATGCCTTGAATATCTTGTATGTATGATGGATGTGTAATGGAACTTAATTATGTTGTGTTTTCAAATACTTATGTATTTCCATACTTCCATCTTCGATCTATATGCGTGTTTGTATACTAGATGTCCCTGAATCAGATTCATGTTCTCTCCCATGCTGGTATGATGGGTGGGTATGTGACACCTTTCTTATCATCTCATCATCCGAGTAATCCCCAACATTTGCGAACTTCGGATTGTCCTCTGTCCCAATGTTAATATTGCGGATCTTCAGCGGTTGACTGATTGGATCACTTGACACATCAGGTGGTACCACAGCACAACTTCCTTCTGATTCTGGGATATTCACATTCCGTAGATCATCACCATCTTCTAGTCCACTACTGATATTGAAGCATTCCATGAGGGACTGCATTTGGTAGTGCATATGTGGACCCGCGGGATACGCCACCGGGACAACCTACAAAATTACATCACGAATGAGATCTAATGCATTATTGACCTCTGGATCAGCATCCGCAAAACTGAATGTATGGGTAAAACACATTGTGACCTCTAGCCAAGTAGAAATTTATCCTCGCAACTCAGCTTTAGTATACCATGATCGTGGCATCTCATCCAAAGTATGGATAAATGCATGGACCCACTCGTCTCTTGGTCGCGATACCCATAACCACTGACACTCCATCAAGTGACCACCAGGATCATTCCGAACATCATACTTTCCAATGTGGTAAACCTCGATATCACCGAAGCGTACCATCATCAATATTCTGCATTTTGACCATCCATCAATTGATGCCTTGTGTATCGCCCACTAGTGTGCTGGAGCAGCCTTCAGTGTTTCGTTCAATGCCAGCAATAGCTGTGGTTTGGAAACTCTTTCCTCGAACTCCGTCAGAAAGTCAAATAAGCTAGGCATTCCTTCATATATTGGTAGTGTGACTGCTTCAGTTGTGACATGGCATAATTACTGTGTGATCAACCCACACTTACGGAGCGACACCTCATGCAAGCGGTTCTACTAATATTCTAGCGCATCATCAGAATCGGAAGACGCCGAGATGTCACTCCACCATCCCAACTCACTGTTGGCAGTCGGATGGATATAATCTTCAGATATATTGAATGCATGGTCCCATCCGCTGGGGTCGTCATCCTTCACTGGCTCTATGTAGTGGCATCCTTCAGCCGGATCCAACGGGGTGATAACTCTGAGATCGCGATTTTCAAAAGTCATCATCCATCACTTGAAGTTGATTACAGCTCCACTATCATTAGCCCATCCAATCCCCAGTAATGCGGGATCAGAGCTTCCTCTTTAAACTACTTCTATTACATCAAAGTCGGCATATGTTTTCATTCCCTTAATGTCCACCACCATTCGTGGAACTCTCCCAATCGGTATCACCTTAGCGTGATTAGCTAACCGGATCTGTACAAGAGACCAGCTTAATGGGGGACTCCCCATCTTCTGCCAAGCCTGCTTGGTCAAGATGTTGACATCCGAACTAAGATCCAGAATAACTGAATCAACATCGTAGTCACCAATTTGAATATTCATCTGCATCTCCTTACCTATCTTTCGTCATTGTAAGGAATTAACCGCGAACTCTTGTCAATCCTGGGTCGATCGTTGCAACAAAGATTCAATCGCAGCAAGAGCATTGGGATCTCTTGCCAAGGATAAACAATGTTCCAAAAATGCTTGAAGTGTGTTGGACTGCTGCGACAAGCCAGCCTTTGAAGTAGTATCAAAAGTATAGGGCATGTCATATACAACAGCTTTACCTCGGTCTTTTTCTAGTGCACGACGTGCTTGAAGAAATGCCTCCCACTCCGCATCAATATCAAATGATACCTTCTTGTGTCCGGCTAACCGGATCAGTGAGCTATCCTCTCCAGTTGTCTTTCCTCCGCAGGTGACCACAGCAACGGAAGCATCTTGCAGTCTTGGCTCTGCAGGAATTGTCGCGATGTTTGCACCCTGGGGCTAGTTCAGCAACGGATTCTCAGGTGGGTTCACATTTTGATTCTGATTTGGCCACATATTCTGGTTCTGCACTAGTTGCTGCACTTGGTTCTGGGCAGGATGTTTTGCATGGGGCGGGTTCTACAATTGGGGAGTATTCCCTGCTTTCCATTGCGCAATCAACTGCGGACAATTCTCAACCGTGTGATCATTAACAAAACAGAATGTACACTAGTTCTGCAGCAGTGGACAGTCTCGCTGGTAGTGTCCCCATACCGCATAGTGATAGCATTAAACAGGTCCGCGACCACCTCGTCCTCCTCCATGACCGAATCCTCCACCACGTCCTCCCCAGTATCCTCCCCGGAATCCTCCCTGCTGCTAGTACTGTGGTTGGTTGAACTATTGTTGCATTGGTGCCAGTTGCATTCCTTTCCCTTGTTGTGCATACTGCAGTTGTTGTACATACTATGGTTGTTGTGGAGCCATCTGCATCAGAGCATATTGTGGATGAACTGCAGTGGTTGCTGTTGTTGCAGTACAAACTGCACCTGCGGTTGAGGTAGTGGTTGGGCTACCTGCGGCTACGGTTGTGACTGTTGTACAACGCGCTGGTTGTCCTTTACATAGAACGCAACATACATTCTCTCTTGTAACAACCCATATGCACGGAAATCCTTGTCATTGTGACCCACCGATTTGCAAAATGTACAATAAAGATTCCTCGGGGTTGTGACCATTTTCTGCATGTATGGGAAATTGTCATGGTTGTGTCCGTATACATGGCAGACGCAACACCACGGCATGCTACCACCATTCAACGGATTTGGCGCTCCTGAAACCAAATAGTTGCAGAAATCCAAGCAATTGTCTTCATATGCCCTTCTCCTCGACATCGCATACACCATACTGCTTCGCGCTACTCTTTTCCCTTCTTCAAATATTATAGTTTTATAGTCAAGTTAGCAAGCTATGTCTGTATCTGTAACATCTCGGCTGCATTTTCTCCAATGGACAACGCCTCCAATCACATTGCAATCTCCAGAGCTTCACTAGGCGTCGAGAAGTTTTGTTGCATCAATGGTATCCGAATATGTGGTAGCAGTGCCGCGATGAACCACTCTTTATGTTGGACGGTGCTCATATCAAAACTAACCCTTGCTATTCGCGTCTTAAACCGCTGGTAGAAATCCCACACCGTCTCATTGGGATACTGCTTAATTTCTTTCAATTCCGTAATATATTGAGCCTCAGACTTGGGCTTTCTAAATTCTGCAATCAACCCATCCCGAATCTCATCCGGTGACTTCTCTAGGGCTCCTATAGGGACTAGAACAAACTTCATAAGCCAATCTAATGCACGACCTCGCAGAGTTGTCGCTAACTGTCCTTTCTTAGCGGCATCATTAGTGATCTGTTTTATGGTCCAGACCGCTTCACACAAAAACCAATACTGTTTTGGGTTGTATGTCCAACTCTCATGGAACAACGGTAACTTAGCATCATCGCCTGCCATTCTGGGCTTCCTTCCTCCTTTCATTGTACTACTACCGATTAACTTCTGTGGTATTGACGAACTTGGCGGTGTCGAAGTGGTATTTCTTGTTATTTGAGAGATAGTGAGCGGAGGTGTGGGTACGTTGGTGCTAGGGTTTGGTCCTGCCTCTATCCTGGGCGTAGCCTGGTTGTCCTTGTTAGGACTATGAGGTCGCTTCATCCCGTGTGGTCTTCCTTCACGGCCTTGCCGTTCGACCGCAGCAAGACCTTCTCCTATCCTCTGCCTCTTTTCCTGTCAGAACCTCACTCTTCCCCTCGTAAGACCACTTTCTTCCTCAGCTTCACTCACAGTCTCATCATGACCTGCACCCATCTACCCCTTATCATTCCATGTATCACCCCCCAACTATCACGGTACCCATGGCCTCCGCCAACCAGGCTGTCTACTGATCAAGATGCATATTTAATATACCCTTTTCGCAAATAAGCATCTTAATCGACAATTGAAGCAATAGCAAAAACCTTCCCGGGGTTCGTAGAAAAAATATCTTTCAGCTTCACTGTAGGATTTTTGAGCATCAACTGCGAACTCTGTGATATAGCCCTATAGGATGCTATCAAACCACACTTCGACAGCCCACGATGTTTTATTATCAACTTCCTGTAGCTCCTGAATCAACTCAGGGGTCCAAGTCGTCGGTTCACCACCTTGGAAGTTCCTCTTCTGGAAGGTCAACTTCGCCAACCACTCGAACAATAGGACTAGGAACTCACATAAGAACCATTCATGCAAACCGTCATGAATATATCTATCTTCCCACTGATCTACTATCAGTCGAGTGTTCCAGCTTTCTTCTTCAGCGAATTCCTGTAGCTTTTGATCAAACCATTCCTGGATGACGCAAGTCACCCTACAGGATACTTTCTTGCTTAACAATACACACGACACAAACCACAATGCTCACACAAACAAGGTGTAGAACAAGATTCCTGGATTGGCTTATATTACTTCTTTGAATTCGGTTACAATGTAAAATAACTGTAATCAAATAACTAACTACAATCAGCCTCAGCCGTTACAACTTAGAAGTAACTGTGTGTGTTCTCCCTATGTGTCAACCTTGCCCTCTCCAGGTTCTCCACGGAACTCTGAGCTATAGTTTGATCTCAACACTCTGCACTTGGCCTGTGTGACTCTTCACAACTCTCTCGGCTTTGCTCTATACTCTGCTTTGCTTCCCCCCTCTAGACTGAAGGCCTTTTCCTCCTCTTATACCCTGTGGATGCTGTTTCCAAGATTATTACAATCCCGAGACATGTGTTCCCTCCATTCGCCGATCCTGTCCAAATCTTGTAAATCTGCACTGTCAGCTTCCAGATGTGCTATATAGCCTCTGTCCATGACGTCCTTTGTCACGTCCTTCACCAACTCGCAATAACTTCCTCAGCAACCCTGAACGGCTACTGGTACAGTCCCTTGACTTTTTTGTCCTTCCGACCCTACTACAGCAGTCAGTCACATCTCGATTGTCCTATCGGTTCACTCTGTTTCCCCAATTCACTTGGTCTCGCCACCTTGTCGTGTCGTAGTTCGACCACCTGTGGACTACCTGACATCTTATGTTGCTCATCATCTGTCGACTGTCTTCTGTCGGTCCTCGACTTCGTGACATCTATTGATCCTTCAGTCGGTCGTACCCCGACTGCTTCTGCTCGACTTGTTGACTTCGACAAGTCAACCTGCTCCTCATACCAGTGGTCATCGGCACTCCCGCTGGTCGGTTTCCTTCTATCGATCAACTTCGACTGATCTTCCTAGGTCCCGATTCCCCTGTATCACTGGATCTTGGGTTTTGTTGGGTGCCACAACATATCCTCCTTTCACTTCGCACACAGTCTCGGAAATGGAACCATTTGTTGACTTAGACCCAGTCGACAGGGGTTCCCATCACTGTCAACACCAACCCACTACGATCTCCCTAAGCACCGGCCCAGAGAGGTTTTACCCTACCCAGCAACACCTGCAAAATAGATGAGGTCTCACCCAAGGCGATCAAGGGAGAGTGGACGGAACCATGTTTTTGCCGAATGCAGGATGTATGCGGCATCAGCTACTTAATCTTATTGCAACATTCAACAAATAATCTATGCATTTACTTCGACATTATTGTACTCATAGCATCATTAAATGGAAACATTCCTTGTTACGATAGATTATAACAGTAAAGCTTCTATTGCATCAAAGAAACATTGCATTACCATCAAAAGACAGAAGACACACTAGGATTGCACAAAAATAATTTCATCACATCATATTATTGCCGCAAAAACCCAATACAATGCCTCTGCAGATCACAGGCTTCAGCAATATCTCTGGATCTCAGAACATACGCACAAAACATATACCAAAGACCTCTCTGATCTCTCTCCTTTTTCTCTGTGTCTTTTTTCTCTCTCTCCAACTTTCTGTCTATATATAGGCTTCCTCCTTTACAATGCTTGTCCACTTACTAACAACTTCCTAACTGACTCCTAGACAAATGACCCAAAATCTAACTGACACGGTCCAAATGACCCAAAAAATCGCATTTTGCGGTACAAACGACTCAAAATTACAT
The DNA here is from genome assembly GCA_027924585.1 of Larix kaempferi. NCBI lineage: Eukaryota > Viridiplantae > Streptophyta > Pinopsida > Pinales > Pinaceae > Larix > Larix kaempferi. Next base: position 658,407 of record BSBM01001431.1, read on the forward strand.
CTCATATGGTCCAATGACCCAAAAACCCGCATTCTGTGGTACAAACGACTCAAAAAATACATAAAATAATAGAGCCCTCTTCCTTTCGTGACCTATTCTGACGTGTCGCAGCATCGGCGATGCTGCGATTCTTCCTTACCAAACCGCCTGCCAACAACAAGATCCTTAAACTTTGTTTGTTATGGTCTCATACCCTTTGCTTCTGGTTTGTGTAATTACCATTTTTCCTTTCAAAAATTTCTAAGTTTTTTGGTTTTTTTCTTCCATTTGCGAAAAGCCTTGAATTCTTTTAAAGTGTCATTTTCTTCCCGCAAATCCGAAATCCGAAAACCCAAAACCCACAATCCCGCAATTGAGGATTGTGGGAATTGATTGTTCTTTCTTTTCGATTTTTGTCATCCCGCAACTCGCAACCCGAAATTGCGTATTGCGGGAAGACTTTGTTAATATTTTTGGGAAATTTCGATTCCGCAACCCACAACCTGAAACCCGCAATAGTGGATTTCGGATTGTGGAAAGTCATTATTTTAATAAATTGCGTTGTGTGTTTCCACAACCTGCAACCCGCAATTGCGGATTGCGGGATGCAGAAAACGTTATTCTAGTTTTAAAGGTTGTTTTCGTTTTTGAAACCTGCAACCCACAATTGCGGATTGCGGGTTGCGAAAACTCTTTTGTCCATTGTTTTGCAATTTGTAATCCCGCAACCCGCAATTGTGGATTGCGGATTGCGGGAATGTTGAATAAAGTTTGAAAATAAGATCTATGACCCGATCTCGCATCCTGCAGGGGTTAATCTCAGCCGCTCATTTCTTTTAATCCTATGGTTCATATTTGACCCGACAAAAAATCGATAAATATAAGATTTTTTCTATTTTTCTTTATCATTTTCATTGTCGCAATTTACTCTGCTACGTGGATTTGAATGTGGATTTCTTACCAAGAGTCATTCTCATAAATTTTCAGTTATTTTCAGGTTGGTTTGTTGTCATTTTTGCATTTTCTATTGATGGTTTTGTTGTTTATGGTTTAGTTTTGATTTTGTTTTGATTTATTTACCAGAATTTCCAAGCTTTGCCAAAATGTCGCGGAACACTCGGTCTAAGACAATTCACAGGGATTTGCTGACCAAAGATCCGAATTTTGGTATCTTCTCAGATACCATTAAGAGGGTCACTAAAACTTATCAAATGGACTGGTCCAAAATTTATTCAATCTTTGATAATGACAACCTTTCAGACATTAAAGAAGACCGACCTGCATATGAGAAGATTAGGGCTTCTCAATTGCATGTCATTGCTTCTCATCCCATTGCCCTACCTTACACAGACTCAGTTAAATAGATAGTGGACAATGCTAACCCTAAAGACCAGTCATTTAATGACAGTACAGGGTCACAATTGTCACATCCCCATTTTGACCCCCTTTGCATTAAATCGTAAATGATATAAATATTGTAACTTAATCATGGTGAGGAGCTCAAGGCCAAGGCCCCACCATTGATTTAGCATTTTATGTACCGGAAATCAAAGAGATAGATGCCTATGGTTCTTGTGCTAGAAGGGCACGATGTAAATAAGGCATCATGTAACTACGAATTTAATGAAAGATACCCACAACCAGCTACGCAATGCAACAAAGAGATGGGGGCATGATCTTTACAAGGAATAGGGAGGAAAAATAACCAAACCCTTGAGCCATGGTGTTAAGCCATTTCATTGAGGAAACCCATGAACTCTCAACTACCCATTTGGTCTCATGCACCCAATCTTTTCATTCTTCCAAGAATTGGTTGAGGCAATTAATGCCTTGGGATGGGAAAGGTATGGCTGTCAATTTTCATGTATGGGCAAGACAGCAACCTGAGAAATCGAGTTTTGGCTTGCTGGGCAAGAAAACCCCCACAAAATTGGCCCAAAGCCATTCTTCACGGATGGCATTCTTCCTCTCACGCAGTCTGAGCCTGTTGGGGTTTTATCCTTCACATTTTTCACCATTTCCGGCATTATTCCATGCCTCCAAACTCGTTTTTGGTTAGCTCATTAGCTGGGAGAAGAGAGCCACGATTTTTGGGGTTATGGAGGCCGTTTCTGCCCACGAAATGCCCATGAGCATTCTTCTGAAAACGATTCTGCTCTCCTGGGGTTGTTTTCCCATTTTCTCCTTTTCGTTTTGGTTGCCCACGTTTTTCTAGAACTGTTAGAAACCCATTGTTGGGAACTTCACTATAGAAGCATTTTTCTCATGCCCAGTACTTACACTTTTGCTGTTATATGCATCCCTCTCCTAGCAACCTCAGAAACCCAACTGTTGGTTGGTATGGTTGATTCTGGTGTATCTATGGTTATGTGAGACCCTGTTGTTCCCTAGTTCCTTGTGGAGATCATGCTCAGCTCGGGGGTGGCAGTGGTGTTGAGAGATTAAGGAGCACACTGGCCTATGGTTGGGTGGAATGTTGCAGAAGCGTAGCTGGTTGCTTGGGACTACTTCATTAAGATAAGTATCCTCTTGTGCTATCTTCCAATTGTTTAATGGATGAATATCTTGAATGTAAAATGAATGAGTAATCGAAATTACTTCTGCTGTGTATAAACAAATACTTATGCATCCTCATATGTCTGGCATGCTTACTTCATAAGTATATGGGGATAGATGCCCGGTTTGGGATCACGATCCTCTCCATTGCACTAGTATAATGGGAGGGGACGTGACAACAACTGACAACTTTCTGCCTTGAAGTCTTTATCAGAGCTTTTTCTCTTAAGTCGGTTGTGCAGACCCTTAGCCCTAAATTCATACAATCCTCTAAAACCAGGTACAATCCTGGAAAAGCAATCTGAGGATGCAACTGCAAGTGCAGCCTCTTCTAGTTTCTCTCAGTTCTCACCTCAGGAATTTAAGGATTTGGCCCTTCAGGTCAATGAAGAACATCATAAGTTACTAGAGAAACTATTTTATACCCTAGATGAGATTAGGGAAACTCATATGACTTTTGATAAGATGTCTGGTGTCCTTGAAGAACGGAAAGGCAAAAGGCTACAAGCTTCTCAGGCAAGTCAAAACATTGTTGAGTGGAAAGGGTATATAAAGAACATACCAGAGGACATCCCCATTCTTAACAGTTTTCAATTCAAGAAAATCAGAGTTGCATTGAACACTTGGCTTGATCTTAATGAGTCAGTTGAAGACATTCTTAAGAAAGAACAAGCTATGTGTAGCAAGCGATGGTATGCAGCAGATAACATCATGGAATTTCTCCGGTTCTCAGCCTTGGATCTCATTGAAGATGCTTTCCCGCCTAAGTTGATGGTTGAGCAAGTCGAACGCAGGTGTGAGGAAGCCAAGCAGAAAATTAAGTGCCTTGAGGATGTCAAGATTGATGATGTGGATCAATTAATTAGGAAACCAGTCACCATGGAAGGAAAAATCCACATTTTGATCCGTATTTGGCGTAAGTTAGCTAAAAATGAAATGGAAACATTCGTATGTAATGCCTAGATATGGAGCTTGAGTCAACTAACTATCTGAATGTGGATGAGTTATTAGAGATTTGGGACAAATGGCAAATTTTTCTGGGCCGTTAGTTTTTAGTTTGATTTTGTAATCCCGGTTTGTGGGAATTTACTCTTTGTATTATTTTGTAACTCTTAATTAAAGGGATGATCTCTCGTAGAGAAGGAGATGGAATTTGGAGGAGAAAATATGTAGGAGAGACTGGAGATACCCTATTTGATACAAACTTGTAATTTCTTACAGACTTTCATTATTCAGTAAATTTATTTTCAAATCTAGTTTTGTCTATTGATCAAGTTTCTTTGATGAATGTTGATTGTAACTCCAGATTGCTTATCTAATGTTGTTTGAATCTTTTGCAAATTATTAAGCATAGTGATCTATATTTCTTGTTTATCTTTGCCAATGATCTATGTGTTCATGAGGTTTTAAAAGATTTTATTCAATTAAAACTTTTATCGATTTCTGCAAATGGTTTTCTCAAAAAATTATAATTGATGTTAATTTTTCAATGAACAAATCAATTACAGGTTTATCTTGAATGCATGTAACCCTCAAATTGCTATTGGTTAATTTTAATTGATTAATGGTAATTTGGGAAAATAAGTAATAAATATTTTAACATTTCTATTAAGTTGATGAACAATACTCATTTACTTCTACATCAAGCTGGCCTACACTTATCTCAAGACACTTTCTTAGAGTAGATCTAACTTAGTTTAGATTCTTTTAAGTAGATTTTTGTTTACAGATTTTACACACTTTGTTTTTCTACAAAGCAAAACTAATCCCTAGGATCAAAACTCACCAACTCATAGAGTGTCAGCGGAGGCCAAATATCCATGGGAGATTACTATACCAAACAGGCTGGGGATAGAACTGTCCTTGCATAGGATCTTTTGAATCCTTTCAGTCTGATTTTTCCCCCTCTGTTGGGAGCCTTGGAACCCATTCCAACACCTTGCACCTACCTTGGACATCTGAGGCCTCAACAGGGCGAAATTTAGCCCATGGGCTATTTTTCCATTTTTTTTCCAAAAAACGATTCATCAATTTGTATTGTTTGAAGCCCCCATTTCACCCAATTTTGATAGGGTAAACATTTTTCACTCTAAAAATTGCCAAATTATTATATAAACTTTATAAAATCCTTAGAAATTGAAATAATTTTAGAAAAATATCGCCAAATATTTTCTAGTTGACATTTTAAGAATTGGTAAGATTCGCCAAGGTTTATACACTTTTAATCAAGTATGGGTCCTTAAAATCATCCCTGGTAGAATTGAAGCAAGACTGAATCCTATTAGTTGTTCTAGTTTCTTCAATATCATTTAGTAAATCACAGCCCAGTAACTCAAAAAAGGCTAGAAAGAATTCCACGGTCCATCCATCCAGACCCAAGATTCTATTCTTTTTGCTTTCCTCGGAGTGGATTCTAGTTCTTCTCAAGAAACAGGAGCATAAAGTGTTTCATTGTCTTCTGCATAAATCCATTTAGGAAAGAGTGAGCAATAATTTACAATCTATGTCAAATTATTACTATTGGGTTCTGTGTAAATACCTTTGAAGAAATTAACCCCTTCTTCTGCTAACTTTTCAAAACCATTGATCTTTTCCCCTCCACCTTTCTTACAAATTTCCTAAATAGCATTTCTTCTCTTTCTCTGGTTTATGAATTTATGGAAATACGTTGTATTCTCATCTCCCATTGCAAGCCAAACATCTCTTGTTTTCATATGATCCTCAGAGTCCTTTTCTTTGATTATTTCAATCTTCTTTTTCTCCAGGTATGCCAACATTTATAAACTCTCCTCACCAAGAATGCATGTCTCCTTGGAGTAAATATCCTCTATTTTAAATTATGTATCCTTTAGTATTCTATCCCTGCTTTTAAGTTGCTTCATAGACCAGTCTATAGATAGCTTTTTTACCTCTTACAGAGCATTGGTAAATTGTCTGTTGTGTGAAATTCTGGCTACCATCATACATTTTCCAGCTTTCTTTAATGAGACCAACATAACCAGGGTTTTTGTAATGTACCCATCTGCTGACCCAATGCAAGGAAGGGAACATGGCACTAAAATCTGGGCATTTCATAGAACTCAACCCACTAATTAGAATCATAAGAATTTAAACATTGGTGTGCAGATACAAATTAGGCAATATGCACAGCGGAATTTAAAACTAATCCACACACACAATTCATGCCCATCCAGCATATCAAAATAGTCATCAAATTGATGCATTTCAGAAGTAAATACATAGACATAACACACTTATTTTCATTGTGCAATTGTCCCAAGCAACTAGCTATGTCGCTGCAACGTTCCACCCAGCCATAGGCTCTTCGACAGCTTGTACTGAGTCCGTCCGAAGGCCACCCCCAAGCTGGGAATGATTCTCACAAGGAAAGGGGGCATTCACTCTCTCACAACCAATTAATCATTCCATCTGATCCAAGCCAGTCCATAGCTGGGTTTATCAGGCTACAATTGAACCATGGATGCTTATTCTCAAGCTCAAGCCAAAGCAATGAATACCCATACCCAAACCCCAACAAATTCGTTTCTCACACAGCAAGCACAAACATTGGGCATAGATACACATTTCCAGCAATGGAATTCACAAACAAGATGGCCATAGGTTTTCCCCAAATCGTGGCTCACCCAAACAAGTTGTGGGAAGGGAAAATGCATCCACAGGGAGAAAAAAACATTTTCTCCCCAACTCTGTTGGCATTTAGCAACAAAAACGGTCTCTATGGAACTCCCATTCCATTCCCCTTCTTCCCCACTGGTATATATCACAAAAACGCCCTTCTCTATTGGGAGAATGAAGGGAAACACAACAAAACATGCCTGAAAAATGCCCAGGTAGCTCTAAACTCGTGAGGGAGAAGGAATGATCATGGATAATGGCTTGGGGGAGAAATTCATGGCTCTTTTCTTGCCCAAGAAGCAAAACGCGAATTCCTATGCAGGGTGGTTTGTCCATACCCGAATTTGGACAGCCATACCTCCCATTCCCCAAGGCATTAACTACCTCAACCAACTCTTGGGAGAAATCAATGATTGGGTACAAAAGTCAACATGGGTAGCTGAGGGTTTTGATGGGTTCTCTCATTGACACTTGGCTTGACCTGATTGGCTCAAGGGTTTGAATGTTTTCCCTCCCAATTCCTTGTGAAATCATGCCCCCATCTCTTTGTTGCATTGCATAGCTAGCTGTGGGTATTTTTATTAAAATGCATATTACATGATATTTGAATTTCCAATGTGCATTGCTAGCACGCAAACCATATGCATCCCTAAATCGATGGCGGGGCCTTGGCCTTGATCTCCTCACCCTGATTTCATAACGATATTACATCATTTATAATGTTAATGCCATGGGGTCAAACTGGGGACATTACAGTTTTCCAACCAATCAGGATTGAACTTGTAAGGGCTTGAGGGTTTCTTTCCTCCTTTATCCATTTGTAAAAGAATGGGTAAATGGTATGATCCTCCACCCATGATTCCCGAGGATCTAAATCTCTCAAAATTTCCAAAAGTTTACCAGATAAGAGGAACCTATCTAGTCTTTTAGCCACTGCAGCTTCCCCCACCCTTTTGTTGAACCATGTAGGTTTGAGTTCAGTTTATTCGATGTCGAATAAATCCATCTCATTAAAAAGTGAATAAAGAAATCATGTTGGGGGTATGGTTTTGATTTAGGTCCCCACACCTCATTTCTATTGATAGTGAAATTTAAGTCCCCTACAATTAGAATAGGTTGATTTGAAGTAAGTTCATGCCAAAACAGTTCCTCCAAAACTCAGTTTTATGTAAATAGGGACATAAATGTTAAACACAGTAAACTGTAATTTAAGTTCTTGGCTATTAAAAGAAGTTCCTAGTCTCGAGGAGAAGGAGAAATATTTGATGAGTTCTAATTCCTCTCTCCACCTAGTTAAGAGACCACCCAAGAGTCCTCTTCCATCTGTCCAATTGAAATTCCAACCTTTCAACAATTTTTTCAAAGCTTCTGTCAGAATTTCGCCATTACACATGGTTTATTGTATTACAAAAATCTTCGGAGTATGAAGTCTAACTAACCTAACTAAAGACAGTTTTTTCTAGTTGATGGCCAACCCACGGCAATTAAAGGACATGATTTTCATTTAAGAACCCTATTCAAGGACTTTCCTCTAAGCACTCGAATAGAGACCTATGAAGAACAGTAACCAGTCCTACTCTCAGTATTAATAGATCTAATCCCATTTCTTTTCCTTTTGTCAAGAGTAAAAAGCCCTGACCCTACTGAGACCAAGTCTCCATCTGAGCAAAGTCTGTCTTTGGACCGGAGCCCGTAGGGTTTTTTTTTATTCCATTTAGTTGTAGGCTTAGACTTACTACCTAGCACAAGATATCCCGAATTTAAACCTCTGATATGCCTTTTATGGACTCTAAGAGAATTAATTGCCTCATGCTTAACAAAGCCCTCATTGACCTTGGAAACAATCTCCCTATCTTCAATCTTAGAAATTAAACCTTTAGAGGAAGTCTCAGATTCTAAGAAAGAAGACTTACCAGGAGAAATAGAGAATTGACTCAGGGGTCTTTAGAATGCAGTGTGCTTCCAAGATTTGGAGCTTCTTCGGGAATGTAAGCAAATTGCTCTCCTTCTGTGTGATCGGTACCTTGTCCTTGTTGCTTGGTTCTGAAATAATCTATGTTGCAACGGCTTGCAAGATATCTTCTACTAAACTTCGACAAAGTGGTCTCTGAGAACTAAGGGGCTCTTCTACCAAAAGATCTTTATTCAACCCGCCCATTTTAGAAGCTTCAAATTTCCGTTTGTTACATGCTATCGAGGTTCTATGCCCTTTCGACTCAGCTTCCTTGGGAGTACTATTAGCAGAAACCTTCTTTTTAATCCAGATTTGTTTCTTGAAAGAAATTTTACAGTCGTTGACAGCATGTCCATAAGAATGGCATCTCACGCATTTAAAAGGGATATTTACGTAGTCTAGGTTTTGTACCAGAACTATATCCCTAATTGAAATATCCAAAGCTTCAGGGAGGCCAACATTCAAATCTACGGAGATTAAAACCCTTGCAATTGTACTCAGTGTAGAGAATTTATACATGTGATCCACATATAAAGTCTTACCAACTACATTGCCCAAAGCTTTCAGAAAGTTGTCGTTCCAGAGCTCTAGTGGTAATCCATGGATTTTTACCCGTACAAGAACCTTCTTCAATGTTTCCCTTCTAGGATCGAAGCAAGGGTGCCACTGCTTGAGAACTAAAAGAGTACTCTCCCACCTCCATTGTTCTTTCAGAATCTTAGCAACGTCTTCCTCGGCCTAAAATCTAAAACTTAACCATCATCTCGTCAAAATAAAGAAAGAAGAGCAGTAATGCAGAAAGGGTTTCTAGATTCTTTTAGCGAAGATTCTGAGATCCTCACCCCAAAGAATCTGTCTGTTAACGTTTTTCTGACATACTCCGAGATGTTTTGTATTCCTATGTCTTCCCCTACAATCATTTTAGAGTTCTCAGATCTCTTCACAATCTTCCTTTTGCTACTCATCGACGATTTGGTAAGGGTTTCAGTGGGCAGGCGGTTCAGCGCTGAATCAAAACTAGCTTAGAAAGGTTCCTCTGCGACTAAACCCTCTATTACACAACCTACAAAGTTCCCACTATCGAGACCAACCAACTCTTTAGATGAACTACCAAGTGCATGGATGCAATCAGTGGCAATGTTTTCCAACTGGGGTTGAAGTACTGAAAAGTTATTGCAATTTCCATGTGTCAAAATGGAGGTTTGTTTGATTGAATAACCCTCTCGAGATTCGAGATAATCCAACGACCCCATTTGATACATCGATAACCTTTAAATTTTACCTTAAATGTTTAAACCTCAAGCCTTCTTGATCCTCGAGCCTTGTGGATCATCACACTTCGCCTTTCTTGGAGCATGGACAATGGTTGAACTCACCTTAAGCATATATGCATACCATACATGCTTAATGCTACGAATTAATCATCTTACTTTCTAAAATTGGTTTGCAACATGAAAAAGTTATGGCTTGTTTATATCATGCTTCAAAGTTATTTACTTTTCCAACCTCTTTCCTTTTCAAAACCCTTTTATAAATATGTTCATTGAGAGTATGCTTAGTAGTATTGATGAATATAAAAGTTAACATAAAACACACATCATGTCAAATATTTAAAGAGACAATTTCATCTATTTTTTATGAAAATATTAAAAATTAATAATATCTTAAATATTTAAGTTTTAAAGAAATAATTTCATCTATTTTTTAATGAAAATATTAAAAATCAATAATATCTTAATTCAAATGATAATATAAAAAATAACAACTATAAATAAAATTAAATATTAACCCAAAATAATATCTTTTTACCTATAATTTAAAATGACAATATAATTATACATATAACTAAATTAAAAAAATATATATCATTTAATCTTATAATAAAAAATTCAATAACTTATATCAACTCCTTATAATGTCACCTAATTAATTTCCTAAAATAAATTTGAGAAATGTTAAAGGTACGATACAATTCACATAACATTTTTCATGGCAATCAACTACAATGATGCCATTTAATTAATTTTATAAAATATTTTTTTTTTAATTTTGATTTTTTATACAATTCAATAATATTTAGATTTTAATAATAATACAATATAAAATTATAAAAGTTAAATTAATATATAAATGAATATATATATATAATGTGAAGTGAATAATTTAATAAAGTTAAATTTTCAATTTATTCAAATGTATATAAATAAACTTAAGATTTTTATACATATAAAGTTAAATTAACTATTTATAAATAAATTATATATATTTTAATAATAATTAATTTATTCAAAATAAACAAGTTATAAAGTAAGATTTGAATTTAAATAAAGAAAATAATATTTTTTCTTACAACCACTCAAACTATATTCAATGAACATAATTTTAATCATTATAGAACATATTAAATCTAATAAATCAATATAATTGTTAGAAAAAAAATAATAATATTTTAATAACTTAAATAAAGATTTTATAAAAATAAAAATATATATTTTAATAATAATTAATTAAATCAAAATAATAATTATATATATTAATTAATTAAATAAATTATAATAATTAATTAAATATAAATATAAATAAATTATGTATTTTTTAATAATAATTAATTTATTCAAAATAAACAAGTTATAAAGTAAGATTTGAATTTAAATAAAGAAAATAATAATTTTTCTTACAACCACTCAAACTATATTCAATGAACATAATTTCAATCATTATAAAAGATATTAAATCTAATAAATCAAAAAAAATATTTTAATAACTTAAATAAAGATTATATAAAAATAAAAATATATTTTAAATTTTTAAAAAATAAATTTAATATTTTAATCACTTAAATAAATATTATATAAAAATTAAAAATATATTTTAAATTATTTATATAGTTTATTATTTTCATTCCATTCTCATTATTACTTCCAATTTAAAAAAATTTAATAAAAAATAATATTTTAATAACTTAAATAAATATTATATAAATAATTTAAAATATATTTTAAATTATTTATACAGTTTATTATTTTCGTTCCAATTTCTTCTTCTATAAAAGGTTTGATTCTTTTTACATCCCATCAATGTCCTTTTCCAATTCGAATACTCACATAGTCACAGTTGTGTTAATAGTGACAGGAAAGGCACATGGAAAAAGGGGTTGGTTTCATGTGAGAGAAAAAAGCACATTGTAAATAGTTTCATAATGTCCGTTTTCAATTAGAACACTCTACTACTTTGTTATAGGATTTGATTTGATGTCAATGGCATGCGTAAAAAGTATTTAGAGGTAAAAAACACACAGTAGTTTCCAATTATAACACATTAATATTTATTTATTTATTTTGAATCTTGTGTTGATGGGAATGGGATGTGGGTTTAATGTTTAATTTTTATTTAATAATCAATCATCTCCACAAAACTAAGTGGTTGGATATACCTATCACCATAAGTGTATTAATATATAAAATTTTGGACTTCCATAAATGAATCAACAAAATTAACCTAAATATAACACGTATACATCCAACTGTACTACTAATTATAATATTAACTGCTTAAACATTATATATACACCCACCCAAAACTGGATGATAATCGTAATATATATTTGGCATCTTGGTTATTAAAAGTTTTGCGTACGTGGTTTGGAGGAATCTGAGGTGGGCCGATTTGCTTTGACTCTTTCTCATTTATTGCTGTCAAAGATTAAGAAAAATGAAATTACATTCGATGGCATTTTGTCTTTTCAATGGAAGATCCCATAGAATTTGCAGCTAGGGTTTTTACCAGTATTGGGATTTAGATCCCCATGTGACAATGCCCACTTGTACTTGACAATTGTCAAGTGTATGAAATTGTACAACCGAGAAACGTGATATATGTGTTGCCAGTTAGAACAGAAAACAAAACAGAGTACCTCATCTTGATGTTGAAATGCATCAATATTGGCCAGATACAATATTATCAGACGTGGGGATAAGGATTTACCTATTATTAAATTAATTACTCTATCGCCCCTGTTTGTGTTATATATTTCACATTCTGCCTTCTATTTTTCATTCTTCTCAGGTTTAGAGAGCCTTTCGCTCTCCATTCTTTCTCAATGGAGTCGCTTTAGTTCATTTGCGTATGTTAGAATTATGTGGGTTTTTTTATATTCTCGTATATCTTGTGATCAGTCCTTGGATTCGCTTTAATGCATTCTGGTGCTTCAGTCCATGTTGTGGAATTATAATCTCAAGTCAATGCAATGCTTGGATCCATATTCATAACAACCATTCATGCAATCTGTGCTGGCTTTTGTGTTCAGTTTGATAATATATTTCCATATAACAATTTTTTTGGCTTTTAAGTTCAGATTGATCATTTTCATGAAGTTTTCCATACAACAATTGTTTTAGTTTTTAATCAACCTGATCTCTTGCATATGGTTAAGGTGTTCTTGATACATTTATTACACAGATTTCATTATTAATGGTAGAGATGCATACACAGAGTAGTCTGTGCAAACCCAAAAATGAGAAGCAGCTTAGCTCTGCAGCCTGCCTGCAATTAGAGGCGGAGAGACTATGGAGTGGGCTTCCAGAAGAAGTGATAGAAAGGATCTTGCTGTGCTTGCCTGTAGTCAGCACAGTGCAGTTTCGGAGTGTGTGCACAAAATGGAAATCTCTGCTCCTATCAGATGCCTATTGGAGGAAGAGATACCGGATGGATAAAGATCAAGAACAATTAGAAGTGAAGAGAGCTGCATGGTTTTTCCTCTGCACAACGGGTAAATTCTCATGTGCCTTTGACTTCGAAATGGACCGCTGGTACAAGATACCCAATCCTGCAATCCCTCGTATGTCAATTATTACTGCAGCAGGCAGCATTTTATGTCTGGGGAATCTCGTTGCAGATTGCAAGATATTATCTATCTGCAATCCAATTAAGAAGACAGTGAAGCAACTGCCTCCCACTTCCAGAATTCAGTTGATACACAAAGCAAGCATGTGTCTAAACAAAGATGCCCAATCTTATAAAATTGTAGTAGCAGGAGAAGAGAATAGCATTATGTCTGCTCCCATAAGCTCGAGAGTATATAAGCTTTATACTGAGATTTATGATTCCAGTACTGGTTACTGGAGAATGGCAGGAAACCCCCTGCCCCATGCAAAATTTGGGTCAGATCCAGGAGTGTGGTGTAATGGTTTTTTCTACTGTATCACAGAGCTGCCATATGGAGTTGTTACATTTGATCCCGAGAATGGCGTTTGGTATGAACTTGATGCAGCCATGCCATGCTCTGTTTCTACTCCGGTCCTTGCCGAGAGCAATGGCCGCCTAATCATGGTTGGAAGAGTGGTTAATAACCTTAATAAATCTATTGAAAAAATACAGATTTGGGAATTGCAATTCCTGGGCAATGATATGAAAACTTGGACTGAGCTTCAACAGATGCCTCCGAGTATCTACTCAGAATTTGTGGCTCCTCTCAAATTTTATTCTCCATTGGTATGTTCTGCAATAGGGAATTGGCTCTGCATTGCTACACATCTAAACCCGCGTACAGTTGCTTTCAATTTATACAACAACACATGGAAAAGTCTTCCTACTGATCCTCTTTTTCCAGGAAACAGGAACTTCCGTTTGATGGGTTTGTGTTATAAACCTGCAGTATCAGACTGCTATATCTAGACATAGGACTGTTCTCAAGCTAAAAAATTGCAGTGTATTCTTGTGTATATCAGAATATCAGTGTATTCTTGTGTATATCAGAAGGTTGGCTAGCCATAAGTTAAAACTGAGCTATCCCATGGCCTTGGCCTTTTCGTTGAAATTGCTGTATTCAATCAATAGTTTTCTGAAAAAAAATTCGACATGACAATGTGCTAGACATACGTTGAAATTGAGCCCTACCCTCGCCTTGGCCCTTTTGTTGGTGCCAAACAAGTAGTTGTATTCAATCAATACTTTCCTGAATTCAATCAATACTGTGACGTTACGTGATGGGTTGGACTTTTATTCATTTTCTCTAAACAAATGTGTGGGGTAAGGTTAAATGTAGACCATCGAAACTGAATTTTTCATGGCTCTGCACCTGAAGCATTCCATTTTACTACCGACTTTATGCTCAGTGCTCACTGCACTCTGACATTTGCCTCATGCGAAGGACTGAGCCTCAAATCTATGAAAATATGAAAAAATTCTGTAAATTTACCATTAACAAATTGAAAAAAATTACCATCAACAAATAGAAAAAAACAGAGTAATAAATAAGACGTTTTCTTTCAGGCCACTCTTCTAATAAATATAAATATTATATATGTGGGAATATACTGAATCTAATATAATATATAATTTAAAGTATTTTAAATAGAAGGGAGTATAAAAAAGATATATTCAAAATATATAATATTTATTAATTTGTTGTTGGACAAGGGGGATTTACCTACTACAAATCCAATCACAAGATCCATCCCAGGTTTCTAGATACCTGCTTTGAAATTTGGATGTAATAGGTTTTATCCTTTAAATATGGTCAAATATTAATCTTCCAAATTGTGGACGCCACACGCGAGGTCTGACACCTAACCCTCCAAGAATAACATCAAAAACAGGTCGGAGGTCTAAAAGGGTTAACTAGACGCTTTCTATTTGTTGGTATGAGGTAAAGTAATTTTTGTCAAAATCCCAACTTGGAGTGTTTAACTTGGAGTGTTTAAAGCGTAATTTTTGTAACTTGAATAATTTTAAAATTAAGTAATTAGTCTAAAACAAATAATCTTAATTACAGAAATTACAAAAATAATAATTTTCAACCAAAATTTTAACCAATTTTTATCCCAAACATTTTGATTGTCTTTTATCCTACGCTGTTACTGCCTCGCTGGAAAGTAAGAAAGGAAAAGTCAAGTAGTGGTTACGAAAGTTTGAATGCAAATTAGGAAGAAGCTGCATTTTAAAAGCCTATGCACATAAAAATTCAATTTTATAATAGAAAGTATTTGTTTCCAAAATGGTTTGGAGTGTATTATTTAACTTTAACTAAAACATTTAATTTTAAGGATTTATTACGTGGTTGATTCAGATCTTTGAAAAAATTATAATATTTGTAAGATCAATCGCATGCCTTAATCTTATATAATTTGAAAAATAAATAAAAATAATTGTTATTTCACTTTTATAAAAACCTATATAAATAATAAATAAATCTCTCGGATTATCATATAACTGTTACTTCTCCTTTTGAATAAGTTATGTTACTTCTTGTTACTTCTCCTTTTGAATAAGTTATTTTAATCCATCCAAATGATCTACACTAAATGACACGAGTTTCCAAATAATACAATTTTTTTGTTTTACTGGGTAGGTGAGTTACAAGAATGTCTTCGAGTCTAAGTCTTTTGAATTAGATAGTGTTTTGAATTATCTTGGGTTCCGTCTTAAGTTTGGTTCATATGTGAAAGGTTGTTACCTAAGTGCGAAAACTGTATTTCATGTTGGAGTTTTAATGGTTTTCTAAGGCAAGGAGATTGGTTTTTGCAAAAGCAATGTTGGAGGCAACGCCTATTTATTGTTTGATCTTATTTCGGATCCCTCTTTCAAGGTATTTTGGATTCTATCAATAAATTATAATTTTATCTTTTTTTTTTCATTTTTTTGGTCTAGCAGATTGGATCATAAGGGAACAATATGGATTAAATAGCAAGAGTTAGTGAATCATAAATTTCAAAGCGGGTGGGGTATTAAAAATTTTGTTGCTTTTTTAAAAGCTTTATTGGTAAAGAGTATTTGGACACTGATCAGTTGCTCGAGGCTTTGGAAAGAAGTTGCTATAGAGAAATACATTGAGTCGGCTTCTCTTTTTTAATGGATTCATAGGCTTTCAAAATCAATTCAAAACATCTCGGTCATGTGGAAAACTGCAATATTATCATTTCATGTGATTGGTAATGGACTAGTGTGGAAGGTGTGTGAGATGGGTGTAGTGTTCGGGTGGGGGAGGATTCCTAAATTGGGAGTGCCTCTATGCATACCTTGTCATTTCATATGGTGATGCAACTCAAATTTAAAGGTTTGTTTAGTCTGGACTAATTTATAGATCATGGGGCAAATTCTCCATCAGGTCAAGGCTGGTTGAATGCAGATTTCCTTTGGTTCAGGGATGAAGATGGCATCAAATGAAAGAATTATACAAATCAATTAAGGCATTCCCATGTGAAATTACAAAAGAGGAAGGATTCACTGGTATGGGTGAATGATCCTCATGGCGATTATTCGCCTAAATTGGGTTATGATATGCTGATGGTGAATCATTTGGTTGAATCAGAATGGTGGTGGCGAGCTGTATGGAAATCCAACTTTCCTTTTAAGGCAAAAATATTAATGTGGTTTTTTCTTTGTAACAAAGTGTTGACATGGGATCATATGCTAAGTCGGAGTAGAGCAAGGCCTGGTAGATGTTATCTGTGCAAAAGTGCGGAGGAGACAAATTTTCATTTGATTGTGGAATGCATGTATGTTTTACAGGTATTGAAGGAGCTTGAATTTATACTAAAATTTAAGTGTCCTTGGGGGGTAGGTGCATCAATCAATGTTTTGTCTCGGGAACTGGTGTCAAAATTCCAATCTTTGAGAGATTAAAGGACTGCCGCTTATCATAGTATGGCAAGTTTGGTTGGCTAGAAATCATAGCCTTTTTTAAGACTCTTATATCATGCCATTGACTTGTGCAAGATGGCGTGCAACTATCCTCTTCAGTTATCCTCAGTTTAGCAAAATCATCAAAATTTGTCAGGTGAAGAAGAAGAGATTAACTGGAACTGGTAATGGTTGTATTTTGATGGTGTTGTGCGGAGAAATTAGGGAATGTGTGGAGCACGTGAAGTGTTATATTTGTCAAAAAGTAAGAAATTTATGTTCAAGGAAGGTTTCGGGCAGGGTAGGAATAACTATGCAAAGTGTTTCGTTCTTAAGCTTCTATTAATTCTAGCTTTGGAAAAAAACTTAAAGAATTTGCAAGTTTTGGGGGATGTTAACCTTGTAAATGATTGGCTTTTAGAAGAGAAGGTATGTCATAATATATTCCTTAGGCCATTACTGGAGGAGATTAAGTGCTTAAAGAATCAATTGGGGGTAGTCTCGTTTTGTCATGTATTTAGAGAATGAAATTGTGAAGATGATATCTTATCAAATGCTATAGTAGATATGGTTATGGGGCAATGGCATATAATTGAAGATCTTGTTGGAGCAGCATCTGATTATTATCATTCCCCCTTTTTATGATACTTTATATTTCCAGTATGGAGGAATGTGCAACAATTAGAATGGATGGATTCAAGAGGGACTGTATGTCTTTTATGCTACATATTTACGATTCTCTTTGTTTCTAGTATGGAGGACTATGCAGTATTTATAATGGTTGGATTCAAGAGTGACTTTGTGTCTTTTATGCTATCATTGTGAACTGATTATGAGATCCTGATCAGTGTTTAGTTAGGTTTTTGTTAGTATTTTGGTGATTAGTTCGAGATTCATATCAAAGCAGTCTCGCTCATGAAATTTTGTATACAAAACTATTATAGCATTATTTAGAAGTTTTTTGTAAACAAAATTGTTTAGTGATAATATTGACACTTTGGAGATTTTGAGAAATGTAATTTTTTTTTCTATAATAAAGTTATTATTTTTTTCTTTTGAAAAAAAAAGCTAATATACCTGTCGATAGGAATCAAATGGTCAAGATGGTTGTGAAATTAGTGTAGATTTTGGTGATAGTTTTTTAATGCTCTTCACCCAAAGTGAAATTGGCGACAATCTTTTAATGCCTATCACCCAAAACCTATTGTAAAAGTAGATTTTTAGCATCTATTAAAAAGAGCACTTATAGTAATTTCTTGTATGTTAATTGCTAAATTTTACATGGTTAATTAAATTAAAAACTTATTTAAATACAAAACATTTGGTCTTGTGGGTGCTTATTTTCATTTTTTTCCATCTTTAACTTTTAATATAAATACTTGTTTATGTTTTATCCTTATTCCTAAAATGAGGTTGAAAT
Source organism: Larix kaempferi (assembly GCA_027924585.1). Lineage (NCBI taxonomy): Eukaryota > Viridiplantae > Streptophyta > Pinopsida > Pinales > Pinaceae > Larix > Larix kaempferi. The sequence continues at coordinate 676,571 of BSBM01001431.1, forward strand.
AGTGCAAATATCGCAAACAAATATATGCAAAGTTTAACTCGTGGAACTACAAAATTAATAAAATTATTTTTTTCCAAGAGACTATCGCAAGTATCAATCAAGGGCGTCAGATTCACGAAGTTGTAAGGGTGGTCCAGGAGGACCTTCATTTGATAAAACTTGAAAAGACAAAAGAAAATGTGGTCAAAATTGACCTTTCCAAAGCATGTGACTATGTAAGTTGGGTCTATTTGAGGATGATTTTATCTCAGGTAGGGTTCTGTAACTCTTTCACTAACTAGATAATGGGTTGTTTATCGTCGGTTTCTTTCTCAATCTTGATTAATGGAATAGCCTCGCCTTTCTTTCGGTTGGAAGAGGCCTGAGACTGGGTTGTCCATTATCACATATGCTCTTTATTCCATTAATTGAAGTCCTTAGTAGAGCAATTATGTAGGCAAAAGCCAATGCAAGTTTTAAGGGCATCTATGTTGGGGGTTTGCTACATCTTACACATTTGTTATTTATTGACGATGTCTTAATTTTCTGTGACAGATCAAGAAATGATATGAAGAAGTTGGCAAAGATTTTAGCTATGTTTTGTAACACTTTGAGGATGAAAGTTATTCTAGACAAATCTCTTTTCATGGGGGTAGAAATGAAAGATGTGGAAATAACTAAATACAAGTCCATGCTTGGGTTTATTGCATCCATCTTTGAAAATGGATTGAAGTATCTTGGTTTCAGTCTTAAACCTTTAGATTATGGGATAAAAGATTGGGAATGACTGATTAAAAAAAGTGAAAAAAGGATATCCAACTGGTGCTTGAGTTGGATTTCCAAAGGAGGCAAATTGACTGTGATCAAGTCTATCTTGGTTGCAATTCCAGTGTATTGGTCCTTAGCTTGGATACCGAACGAGGTGTTGAATAAAATTTCTTCTCTTAGCATGAGATTCTTTTGGTCAAGTAAAGCTAAGAAAAGATGATTTGAGTGGACTAAATGGAATTTTGTTTCTCTCTCGAAGGAATTGGGCAATTGGGGTGTAAAAATCCTTATCCCTTTTTCAAAATCCCTTCCAATGAAGAGTATATGGAGGTTTTTCGATGGAAATAGGTTGTGGGTGGATGTTGTTAAACAAAAGTATTGTGTCCTTTGTCGCGGATAGAATTGATATGAAATCCTTCTAAACCTATCTGTAATGTGTCAACAATCTGGAAGGACGTTGTTCAAGCTTCCATTGTTATAGGGGATGAGATTGTATGGAAGGTCAGAAATGTGCTTAGTGTTTAGCTGGAAGTCGATCCATGGGTTGGCTGTGGTGATATTCATCTTCTTCCTCGGTATATGGTTCTTTCTCTGTGAAAGAAGGGTCTTTGCTCCCTCAATCATATAAAATCTATAAGTGGAAGGGAGATCTAGACACATGGTTGGTTAGAGGATACTTAGCTGGGATTTAGTGGGGAGGACAGTAGGATCTGGGATGCTTATATTGGAAAACTAATGTCTAATCTTGTTAGAATAAAAAATTGTAGTGATGTTCTAATTTGGTTGGAAGCTGCCAATGGTAAATATTCTCCAAAGGAAGGTTATAAATTTATTCTAAGGAAGGAAATTCTATGTGAAAATTAGATATGGTGGTGGAAGGACATCTGGAAGTTTCAAATCCCATTGAAGTAAAAAAACATTATGTGGTTTTTAATGCCAAATAAGGCCTTAACTTGGGATCACATGCAAAACAAGAATTGGTCTAGCCCAAGGCAGTGTTGCTTACATAAAGAAGGGGAGGAAAGTAACAAGCACCTAGAAGCGGACTGCAGGTTCATAACACAAGTATGGAAGGATGTAGAAGCCTCTATAGGGTTAAAGCACTGTTGGAGAGGTATTACCGTGGAGGATTGTCTTCGTAATTGGTGTAGAAATAAGGAAACAACAGAATTCATAGCTCTCCCATGACTAATATGGAGCATATGGTTGGCTAGAAACAAAAGCCTCTTTGAAGACAAAGATGTCTTTGCATTCGTTTGTAATGCTCAGAGTCTAAGCACATTAAAATTCATTACACAGGTAAAAAAATCAAAGAAAGTTAGAGTGCTAAAACCTATTGAAACTAATGAGTATCCTAGTGCTTTTTTTGATGGGGCAACTCAGACTCTCAAGAGTCTATGCGGAGCAAGTGGGGTGATACACATTTTTGAGAATGATTTTATTGCTTTCAGAGCAGGATTATGGTCGGGTTTGAATAATTATCAAAACTTTAAGCTCTTTGGATTTTACTCAAATTAGTAAAGGAAAATGGATTAAAAAAGCTCAATGTATTTGGAGATTCAAAGGTAATCATTAACCAGATGAGAAAGGAAAGTACTTGCCACAATGTGGTTTTGGGAGTAATTCTGGAGGAAACCAGTCAAATTAGTGAAACCTTTGAAGAGATAAGCTTCAAGCATGTGTATAGAGAACAAAATATGAAGGTGGATGCTCTTTCAAAAGGTGGGGTCTCTATGTAGAAAGGAGATTGGATCATTCTAAAAAATGGAGAGGCAAAGCAAGGGCAGTTTTGTTAAATAAGATAGTTGTTGCAAGCCAAAAATGGCAGCTCCAATAGAGATTCTTTTAAAGCAAATATAAGGCGAATCTGGTAATTTTTTTTTTTTTCGATTGATCATAAGCAAATTGATAGCATGCTTAATGAGGCTTTGGGACTTAATTTTTTAATTTTGCAAGAGAAAAGAGGTCATGGGCTTTAACTCTGTTTATGTATATAAACATGTGTTAGTAAGGAAGGAAATTCGGTATGGTTTGTGATGGATACAACTTGTTGGTATATTGAAGATAGTTAAAGAGGATATAGATAGTGTGATGCTTGAATGCATTTAAGTAAATAATGTGAAGATAGCTTTGAGATATTCATGTGATATGCTTGATAGCATCTGAAAAATGTAATTTTTTATATAAAAATATTATGAGGTTTTTTTCATTAAAATAAAACCATGTCATAAAATTGATGTTTTGTTTATTATGTTTGGCACAATGTGAGGATGATAGAATTGAAGATCGAATACACATCATAAAGCCAAGGTACCATGTGATGGAGGGTTTAATTTGTGGAATTACGGAATCAATAAAACCTATGTTTCAATTTCTTCACCATGTCATGAAATTAACGTTTCGTTTATCGTGTTTCGTAGAATCTAGATACATCGAAAATCATGCAATGAATCCAAATAAAATCAAAGTCGTATATTAATATAATATGAAATGAAATTATTATTGATATACTTTCAAAGTAGAGAAACGGAATGTCGAGGTGGACATATTATTTAAAAATGGGGATTTCTTTTTTTTTCAGTGAAAATGCATACTTAGAGAATCCATATTATATTATATATATCAAATTCTATATCCTCTCTATATTATATATGTCAAATTCTATATCCTCTCTATTTTAATGATCGGTTCATTATGTCATTATTGCACGCTTGGATCTCATAATTGGTGTGTTCATTATGTCCTTTTTTCACGATTGAATCTCATTATTGGTTTGAAGTATGGTAATGTTGATGGTGCTCTATAATCTTTTATCGTTTTGTTGACTTTGAATCTCATTATTAATTTGAAGTATGGTAATGTTGATTGTTGACTTTGATTTTGGCATCAATGTCATATCTGACAACAAGGTTGGTTTTCTCTAACTTAAGGTTGTTTCATTCTCTTTAATTTTGGCATGACATTATGGTATTTTTTTTAATATAATGGTTTAATGGTTTTTACTAAACTCAAGAGGTATATCATCTGTTTAATGTTATGATTTTTTAATCCCTATCGTAGGTAATGATTTTATGTTTCACCTTATTCTATTAGTTTGGATAATGATACAAAGAAATCAAAAGTATCTTTAAAGTTTGTGAAAAATAATATTCATGTGTTTCATTTATATAATGTATTTTCATATTTTGATTGGCCTATAAATCTTAATGAGACCATTTTTATTATTGACCAGATTAAATAAAAATAAGAAGAAAAAAAATTTACATATATTATAAAAACTTTAACATTCTTAATCTTATCTTATATATAATTTAAACCGTGGGTTGCTATATATATATATATTCCCTACTCATTCCAAAAAATTTATACAACTTAAATTTATATATTTAAATTGAAATAATACCATTAATATTTTAATCCCTTTTCATATATATATATGAAAAGGGATTAAAATATTAATGGTATTATTTCAATTTAAATTATATATATATACCCTACCCATTCCAAAAACTTATATAACTTAAATTTATATTTATATTTTTTTCCAAAGAAAAAACCATAACTTGTATAATAAAGAACACTGGTTACATACTTTATATGCCTTTTCAAAAGCATTTCGATTCTATTTTAATCTGTTAATCAGATTCAAACTTTCATAGTAAAAAAATTGCATGGAATATTTTGTCCAAACAAAAATCAAAGCAATGTTTCCAAACAAAACTTGTTGTAAAAAACTATCTATATTTCCAGAATTTCATTCTTCTCATAGATCAGTCTGTAAGACAAAGAAGATAAACATCAAAACACAAAACCAGATGGAAATATTCAATAGTAATCTCATTCATTGTTTTTGTAATATGCCAATCTCCATCCAGCATTGAAGCTCCTTCTTTTGCCAGCTCATCAACCAAAATGTTTCGCTCCTTGTAGATATGTTCCAAAGTAACTTGTCCAATTATAGATTTTAGTATTTGAGTCTCCTCCAGAAGGGCACCCAGCATCAAATTATGTACTTTGTTCTTACATTGTATCCATTTTACAACAATTTGTGAATCTCCAAAAATTTGGATATCTCTTATCTCTTTTTCCACTACCAAACAAAGTAGTAATCTTAAAGCACTTAGTTCTACAAAATTATTTGTACCTGCACCCAATCCAACTTTAAATTTTATACAAATATGTTCTGTTATAAAAACAAGCCCCCCTGCTCCACAGAACCGAGGCTCCCCCTATGCTGAGCCATCATAATAAGCCCAATGCCTCTTATGATCTATTACTTCCATCACACCTTCCTAATTTTTATCTTCTTTCTATCATGAGGAAAATTACTAAAAATACTCAAGATTTGCAATGTTAGGGTTAACCTTGACTTAGGAATGAGCAAGGATGTAAGTGGTTTCAGGCACATGGTTTTGGTTACCCGTGGTTTCTTGCTAGTTGTATTTGGATGTAAAGAACCCTATTTATAGGGTTGGAGTCCTCCATTGTAAGGTGCCAATGTGAGTAGGAGAGATGCTCTTGGTGGCTTTGGCCTAGTTTGGCCAATGACCAATAATAGATCTATTATGGGTCTTTGGCCAAACTAGGCCAAGGCTGCCAAGAGAATCACACATAAGAAAGGAGGGATATATTTATCCTCAAAACATGAGGCATTTATTGCTAACCAAATTCCCCAAGCCGTGATAAGGGGAAGACCTCTAAAATATTCATAATTTGTGCACCATACTTTTAAGCATTCCTCAATTGTATCCCCATTCCAGTGAATATCGCATTTTAGTCTCTGCTTTATCTCTTTCCAAACTGCTAGAGTATAGGGACAATTGATGGCAAGATGATAGTTTGTCTCTTCTGCCTCCTTACATAAATAACATCTTCCTAGTCCTTGTCTAATTTTCCTTTGTAGTATGTCCCATGTCAATGATTTGTTCTTTAGTAAGAACCACATGAACAATTTTGCTTTATTAGGTTACTTTAACCTCCAAACTATCTTCCACCACTAAACAATCTCCTGTAAATCTTCATCAAGTATCAAGAAATTGTATCCAGTCTTTGGACTGTAAACCCCTATAGTAGAAACCGACATACCAATGTATCATGTTGGTTCTGTAATCTAACATTTCTAGCAGAAAGATTTGAAAGAAATCATTTGCAGATTTTGATATCTTCTCGTTGAAAACCAAAGTGCTCAGCACTTATCCAACCTTGTCCCATAATAGTAGAAGCACTATGATCCACAATCTGATTTAAAGTAAAATAACGTTTTGACCTTCATAATTGCAACATTTGAGTCGGTAAAATATGTCCATTTTCACTTCCCACCCAGGGATCCTCACCCAAGCGAACCCTTGTACCATTTACCACCTTCCACATTAATCCTAGACCAATCAGATCAAAAGCAAGGACAATTGTCTTCCAACTTATGGAAATATTTTGTAAAGATTTAGTCCTACTTCTGATCCAGTCCACAATATTAAGAGGATAAATGTATTTTTGGTAAACAAATTTTACCCAATAGCCTGTACTAGTAATCAAGTGCCATATATTTTTTGCTGCCAGTGCTTTTGAAAATAGTCCTAGAATTTTAAAACCCCATCCTCCCAAGCATTTTGGTAGTGCTATATCTTTCTAGTTTATCCATAACATTCCATGCTGCTCCAATCTCCCTGACCACAAAAGCTTGTAACATAGCTTTCTTATTTTTTCAAGAACTCCATTAGGTATCCAGGTACTCATCCAAAAGACTAGACATGATTCCATTATTGCTTTAACTAGCACCATTATGCCTCCTTTTCAGAGCCATCAATGGCTCCAATTTGAAATTCTAACTTCACACTTTGAAATTAACCAATCGCAATCCTTTACTTGATAAGAATTTGGCTTTAACTGATATCCCAAGTATTTTAAACCAGCATCAAAACAAATGACAGCACATGGAAACAATTATTTTATGAATTCCACTTCCTCATCATGAATACCATTAACTAAAAGATAAGAGTTTCCATTATTTAACTTCATTCCCGAAGGAGAGCATAAAAGACACGGGATGTCTTGTAATTTCATCATATCCCTTCTTGAACCACTAGTAAATATTAGTATATCATCTACAAATAGTAGATGAGTTAACCTCAGATTTCCCCCAAAATTGATTCCTTTGAAAGCACCAAAATGTTTTTCCTCCAACATTGCTCTCCTGAAACCTTCTGCAACAATAAGAAAAAGAAAGGGAGCTAAAGTGCATCCATTAATTCATATAACAAAAGACACAGAGGAAAGACACCCTATCACCCAGTTAATAAAAGGTACATCAAAACCCATCTTAGATAAGATGATCCTCAAATACATCCAGTTGACCCTATCATAGGCCTTTGATAGGTCTAATTGTATCACTGTTCCTTTTAAATTTTTTGTTTTATAGTATGTAATCCTTCTTGAGCTATTCCAATCACCTCCCGTATCTGTCTTCCAGGTAGAAATCCATATTTTTCTTCAGAAATGACCATACAAAGAACTTTTTAATTATGGATGAAATAATTTTTGCTATTATCTTGTAAATATAGTTACACAAAGAAATTGATTTGAAATCCTCAAACGTTTATGGAGAATCAGTCTTTGGTATGAGTGCAATAAACGTTGAGTTGAAACTGGCAAGTACTTTCCCGTTTACTCTAGACTCTTCAATAACCATAGTAAATCATGTCTTATCACATCAAAAATACCTAAAAGAAATTCCACAGGAAAGCCATCAGGTCCCAGGCTTCTATCCTTTTTGAATAACTGTAATTTTTCTTTTAATACATTTAAAGTAACCTCCTTAGTCAGCATTTGATTATCATCTTTAGTAACAAATGAAGGAAAATATTGGGCTATCTTTACCACATATTCTAGAGAGACATTTTCCTCTTCCTGAAAAAGAGTTTCAAAATGATTTATACCAACAATTGAGATGTATTCAAAACCTTCAAATTCTTCACCTTGATTTGAGGATATCTTCCATATTGAATATTTATATATATATCTTTATTTATTTATTTTATTTATTTTTTGCATAATGATGGAAGAATTTAGAGTTTTCATATCCATTTAACAACCAAAGCGCTATGCTTGTAATCCTTAGTTCAATTTCCTTGTCATCTAAAATATTCCTTTTTTTTATTCCAAAGCAAATACATGTACCTTTGACTCCTCAGATAAAAACCCAAAACCATCTTCATCATACATATCCCCCGTACCAATTCAATCTCTTTTATATCTTTCTCATACAGTAATTTCTTATTCACTGACCACTTTAAAGAAACCTTTTTAGCATTTTTTAAATTCACTGCCTATTGACAGGAAGTTGTTATTGAAGAATTCTTGTCAAAGGGAGCCCAACTAGCTTGTATTGATGAAATAAAGGATTCATCAAACAACCAATTAGGGTTAAGCTTGAAAGGACAAGGAGGTTTCTGACTATCACTGACTAATTCCAGAAAAACAAGGTGGTGATCAAAATCTCCACCAGACCCGAACCGCTGCCTGAACTGAAAAAAGGACTCCGACAAACCTTCGTAAACTAGAAACTGATCTAAACGCTTGGAAACTCTATCTATACCATTCCTTTTATTTTTACATGATGGTTTCAACTTGTCTGGAGCAACATCGACCAATCTTGCATCTTCCAATTTATTTTTAAATAAATCAGAAAGGCATTTCTCTCGACAGCTAGGCCCCGATACCTCTGAGAGCCCCAAGGAAAAGTTTAAGTCTCCTCCCAATATAAGATTTGTTACTTTTAAACATGATTTTGAAAAAAGGAGATCCCATAAATGTTTAAGAACAAGAAATCTTGTCCTAAATCAAAAGAGAAAAGAGATAACCCTATTCTTGAATCCAAATTCCAAACATTGTTTAATTGCAACTTATTTCTCCTCCAACCTGTGATCAACCCTCTAGAAAGACCTCGTGCATCCAAAAACTCAAAATCCCATCCAGACAAGACTTTCTTTAAATCCAAAACTATATCATTACCTCCACTCATAGTCTCTTGAAGATACACTACATTAGGCTTCTAACAATCTATTAATGTACACAGCGCTAGTGTTTTAGAGGAACTAGTCAAACCCCTGTAGTTAAAGGTCATAAGTAGCATAAAAAAACCGTATACAAGGATTATGCTGCTCTAAGTGCCCCTTTAAGTTGTTTCTGTCATTCACTTCTCTAAACACCTTTTCCTAGGATATCAATAAATAGGGTTTTCTTCCTTTTTCTTCCTTATTCATATTAGTTGTTGGTCCCGAAAACCCCACACCCCCCACAAAATATCTAGTTCTAGAACTTAAAAAATATCTATGTTCCTATTCTGAGTCCAAAACCTCAGACATGTATTTCCCATAATCAAAAGGTTCATAGGGTTCGTTTAAATAAGGAAAGGACTCCAAACTAGAAGGAAAAACAAGACACTTAGGCAAAACCCTCTCCTCCAATAAACCCTTCTTTTCGAATTTATCCTTTTAAGAATTCCATTCTTGCTTCTTAAAAAAAATATATATCAGGCTATAAAGGTTTAGGAGACTTACCCGGAAAAGAAGCAGATCCAACAATACCTTTAGTAGATAAATATGTTCGTCCTTTCTCTTCCACTGCTCCCTTCAATGAAGAATTATGAAGGATCAAATCCTTTGTGTTGTAATCTTGGGATTTTTTTGAAAACAATAGGTTACAAGCCATTATAGGGGTAGCCAAGCCAAATAAAGAAGGATCTTAATAATCCTTTTCACCTTTATCCTGGAAGGTTTCTTTTGCTTTTAACGTCGGTTCCATCCCAGTGGGTGAATATTTCTTTATCCATATTTTCTTTTGAAAAGGACTATGCATTCCTTTGCCACATGACCGTAGGTATGGGAGCGATTACACTTGAATGGGATTCCTAGATAGTCCAGTTGTTGTCAATGGTTAATAGAATTCCATACTAGGTTTATTGATTCAGCTAAACCCTCCCGGAGATCTAGGATGGCCAGAATCTTCCCCACAACCATAATGCTTGAATATTCATATGATAAATCCATTTCCACAAACTTCCCTAGAAAGTTTCCCACAACTTCAAAGAAATATCTAGACCGAAATTTGAAAGGTATATTTGGTAGCATAACCCAAATAGGAGCTATATCGTTCATTTATACTCTTGGGTCAAACATAGGTGTCTAGCATTTCAGAAAAAAGGGTTGTCGAATTCCACCACCAAGAACCTATCACAATAGTAGTTGCATCTTTCTCCTTTGCAAACATGAAAGATATCCCCCCAGGAGGAAGAATAAACACACTAGGACATAACTCAACTAGATCTTTCTAGACATATGAAACCCATATCTTCAAACCTTTATCACTAACCCTTCGTCCTGTAAATATGCCAATTAGGGTTGTTTCATTGGTAATTTTTATCTCATTTAATAGGATACCTTCTCCCACAACAAAATTCAGAGTCTTCTTTTTTGTTATATTGCGAACCTTATAGTTTCTTGGTATGACTGATATCACTTTCCCAGAAGCCTCATCATTCTCCAGGTCTTCTCTCGGGGAGAGGGAGTTTTCAGGATAATCGATGAAACTTGTACCTTTTCCTAATAAAGTAGGATAGATGTCAGTAGAAACTGGGTGAGCATCATTGTTCATCTGCAATTCAGATAAATGTTCCTCTACCAAGCGTACTTCATCATTTAATGGAGAAGGATCTATCAACTTTGTCTTAAACCTTTTATTTGCCTCTTTAATTGGAGTTCTAGCTAAACCTTAGCTCCGCGTAGCTCCATTCTGATATATAGTTTTTTCAACATTTAATCTGCATCCAATTTAGATTACTCAATACTTCGATCTTCAAACTCCAAAAACCAACTCCATCGCTCCTCCAAGCTAAAGATCAACTTCTAGTACGTGCTTGCTCACAAATTTGTTTATATTAACATTCATTTTTTAAAATTAATAGTAATTTTGTTTCTATAATATATGATATAAGGCAGGGACTAGACTGCACACACCTCTTGTTTTAATGAGTGTACCAAAGAATATTGACCATTATAAGGATAACTATGGCATTGAATAGGTAAATTGAATTTCATATTATTATACATGCTTCGGAGAGATATACATTGTAACCAATTGATAATAACTTTACTTTGACTTTGGATTAATTAATCATATTAAATTTATATTTATAATATTGAATTTTATAAATTGAAAATTAATAATTTTAAATATATTAGCATTGATCTATCTTAATTATGGATTTATCAAGTACAGAGAGATATCCAATCGCTTGATAGATGCAGGTTTAAGATGGATCTATGCTGGGGTTTTTTAATGATTCAACACGATTTTTTTTAATTTGTTTTTATTTTTGTTAACATACATTACCTTATGTGATAACATCTTCACACTAGGCCCTAAAGCACCTCGCTACTCTCAATGCAATTAAAAATGTATTTATTTATCTCTTAATTTGATATCGATATGAATATTTTTAATATTACCTTTTATAGATAATAAATTTTAAAAATAAAATAAAATATTAATTATAATACACTATTCTCAATGCAATTAAAAAATTATTTATTTATCTCTTAATTTAATGTTGATGTAAATATTTTTAACATTAATTTGATCAATGATGAATTAAAAAAATAAAATAAAATTTTAATTATAATACATATCCATACAACTATATAATATCACTCACTCAATTGTGATGTTTTTGCTCTTGTTCATCTACCTTGTGTGACATAAATGGGTATTGGATGACCATACATCAATTCTCCAATTTCTATGTCTTTTGCTATTGATATCTCCAATTTCTATGTCATTTGCTATTGATTGATGCTTTCCTCTTGAATCCTTGAATGACTATACATAGTACTCGATTGAATAATTATACATGGTTTATCTATGAGAAGAGGGTGGAAACATGATAACTTCTCACAACCTTGTATAAACATTGTAAGGCATTTAAAAATTAGTTTTTCTATCACAAAAACATAGAGAAGTTATTTGTTTGTTTTGGCTATTGAACGCTGTGAAATAATGGAGATGGCATAATAGCTTCCACTGTCTCACAAAGATCTCAATCTTTCGTAGACAATCCAAAGCTATATGCACATGGCCTATCCCATACCTATAAATTCATTCAATCTTTACAACTCCAATCAATTGTTGCAAAATATTTTATTTTTAAAACTTTGAAAATATTTTTTAATATTATTTTATAATGTTCAAAGTAGTGAACCATTTCAATTTCATCATATTTTTAAATATTGTTACACGTATAAACCCATTTTAACTTATACCTGTAGAACATTAAAAAAAATAAAAATCAAAACACAAATTTATTAGTTAAAAAAATTCATTTAATTAGAGTATAGGCGTAATATGTCAAAGACTCATGCTACTAATCGATGGAGCCCTTAGCCTATAATCTAGTAATGATTTTTGAATAAGGTTTAGACGATTCATCTTGGTAAAACCTAATAATTGATCTTGTTAAATCATGATTGATATTGGTTAATTATCCTTAGTTAAGAAACTAACTATTAGACACAATGAAATCCTAATACTTACCACTCATAACCAATAACCCCAAAACCCTTAACTGTAATATCCTTAGTTTTGACCCTTGGATTGTATTAAATCAGATTGTGCGAATGACATAAATATGTTACAAATATTCCTAGTATGGAGCTCAAGGTCAAGGCCTGACTAATGAATGGCTAGGAATGTATGATGTAAATTTTTCTATATGAGCCATGTATTAGGCATGTAATTATGACACAAAAGCTATGCAATTTTTATGTTGGAAAATGATAAAATGGTGCAAGATGGTTGTGTAAATAGCGCTAGAGGAGCTATGATTCCACTAGAGGGGAAGAGGAAAGGGGGCCTATGGTAAAGTAAACCCTCTTTCTCCAAGTGGCATCCTTAGAACTCATCCATTTTCTACCATGTGACTTAAATGAACCATTTACATCCTTTGACTTATCAACTCCAACCATTGAATGCATGTGTGAGGTGGATGGGAAAGCCTTATCATGCAGTTATAGATGCATGGGATGAATATATAATTCTTATCACAATTGTAAGATACCTTCATTCTAAGGTCATAAGTAATTAGTTGTATTTTGACTATTCTCCTCATCTAAATTGGAGTATATCACTCATTTTCCATGTAGAATTCATACAATATATAATTTTTTGATGGTTTTCTCTCCATATTACCGAAATTGACCAAACTATGAAAATAACCATAAATTAGCAGTGTGAAGAGAAAATTGTAGACATTAGATAGAAGAGGATGGTTGCAGGTGAGCATAGAGATTGGGCAAGATAGGTAACCTCTACACATTGTTTATTTATTACTCTTGAATGCTTGAAAATCCAATAATTTATTTTACAAGAGGTTCTCTAAAAGTGTATAGTAGGTTGGACTCTTTTTGCACACACTGGAAATAATTGTGAGGGTTAGATACTCTAAGGGACTCTTGAGAATAGAAAGAGTAGGCCTTCCTTATGTTGTGTGGGGCACTGTATGAGATTTCTATGATTGGGATAGTTGAATGAGATGCATGTAGTGCTTTGTGGTGAGAAGGTTGGCTAAGCATGAGAGCAATTGGGTTTGACTGAGAAATAATGAAGCTTGTAGGTGTTTCCTTCACCCTGGTGGCCTCATATCCTAGCTTGGGGCTAGTATCTATATATTATACCTATAGTTGAGTGGAAAATTTATCTAATATAGCCAATTTATTAGGTTTTCTTTAGTTAAAATAAAAATATTCAATGCTATCTATGAATATCTAAATAATATTTACTTCATATTATGAAAACCGTTGTTATGCATGTTATGGGTCCATGGATATAGTTTTAATTCCATAGTATAATTTTACATCAATTCACTTGCACATCCATTTCATATATTATGGAATTCATAGTAGTCTTAAATTAGTTTGGAATTCAAATAATGGCATCTATGGGGGAAAATATTGTATGAGGAAATTCATAAGTATTCATTTTATGGTTGGAATGATAGATGCAGATTCTACACTCACTCTTCTCATCCCTGACCCATAAATCTATGATTGCGATACTCACAAAATTCCTAGTTGATCATAATCCATTATCCTTAAATAACCTTTTAAACCCATATAGCCTAATCAAATATAAAATTTGATTTCATTAATCCCATGGTTGTTTATGGATTACCATGGTTGAATGTGACCATGGTTGACTATATATGATAATGGTTATATGTATCTATTCATATGTCATTTAGTTATGGAAGTAATCCATGAACACCCTAACCCCTAAAATTCTTATTAGATATGGTTAACTTTATTTTACAATGGTGGTCTATGAAATTCTGTAACATGGAAGATCATTGAGCCTGGGAAAATCTCACAGTGAAAGAATTAGCAAGGAAAAAGAATTGCAGTGAAATCTAGCAAGAATTGACCAGTAAAATAAAACATGCAAAGAAACTCAGATGTGCATCAAAACCGGTGTCATATTCCATTAATTTGTATAGAAAAATAATATAGTACAATTTAGAGAATTCGATTATCAAGGAGGAATTCGAATCCATGTTAGTCTAGCATAGGAATTGTCCCCACTACAGTGCTCCGATGGTGCCAAACTCAATTGAATTTCAGTGAAGTGAAGCTACTGTCAATTAACTGATCATGAAGGGTGCATTAGTGAGTTTAGCATGCAAATCAGGATAGAGATTAGTTAACAATCAGTGGCAACCGGAGCTCAAATCCACCACTACAGTCATGAACTCAGGTGGACTAAACCATATCACTGAGTTAGCTCCTAAAATGTAGGGAACTGACTTTTCATGGCCTAAATTCATGCATGCATGCATGGCCTAAATTCATGCATGGAGGATGCATTAGGTGGATAATGAGGCCTAGATGACAACTGAACACCACTAGGGGGTAAACAACATAATACAATACTAGGAAAAAAGAAATAATACTAAGGTGGGAAAATTTTAGAGTATTAATTATCCTAACACCCCCCTTGATCCAAACTTAGACAACCTAGGCCCTGGTAACTAAGACCAAAGGTCACCCAAACAATAAAAAATAATTGTTCATGAAACTAAGGAAATGGGGAAAACCTTATGGGAACCCTCCCCCCTCAAAAATCAATAGCAGGGAACTCAAACAGCCTTCACACCAAGCACAGATTTGATATAGAAAAATCTCTTATGATTGAAAGACTTTGAAAAAATATATGCAGTCTCCTCCTCTGTAGGACAATAATGTAGTGTGTTGGTCCTATTGTGTAATAGTTCCCTGATCTAGTGCATATGAACCTCAGTATGCCATCTTGGAAAATGGCAAGCCTCTTTGAAGGATTGTGGATCAGACCCCACCATCATGTAGTACCTCTCTGGGAGAAGTGGATCTGTATGAAATAGTGCAAGGTTTGCAACTTGATACTGATATCTGGTTCTTCTATGGTTAGATGGATCCCCAAATATGTTCCCAACAACTTCAAGGACTTTGTGAGCCCATTTTGGCCTTGGTCATGGATTGGGAGTAGGTGTTGGTTCTGGATTTGGATTTGCTTGATCTTCATTCTCAACATCAATATATAATTCAACTTGCTCCTCATCAGAAGAGACATCATTCTAATCTTCATCAAGTGCAAATGGAGTAGGCAGATCAAATCTACCTTTTTCTTCAATTGACTGCACATCTTGCAATGGATCTTCATTGAACTGGACACTTATTTCAATGAAGCATCTTCTGGTTGCAATCTACATAAGTTTGTATGCTTTTACATCTTCTGCATATCCCAGCAAAATGCATTCGCTACTTTAGGGTTGAATATATTTTCTTTTGTCAGATGGGATTCTGGCCCATGCCTTGGATCCAAAAACCCTAAGGTGTGAGACATCTGGATTATGTCCGTTTTGTGCTTCGAATGGAGTGACCCCATCCACTGAATTGTGGGGTACCCTGTTTTGAATGTATGAAGCATAATTCACTGCTTCTTCCAAGAGAGATGGTGGAATATTCCTTACTTCAAGTAAGCATGTAGCCATTTCTTTTAATGAACTATTATTCCTCTCAGATAAACCATTTTTCTATGGTGTGTATGGGACATAATGCTGCATTTGGATTCCCTTAGAAGAAAAACACTCCTGCAACTCCTTCTTGATGTACTCCCCTCCATTTTTAGATACGAGTGATTTGATATTTTACCCAATAGTTTTCTCAACTAAGGCCTTGAAAACTTTGAAAGTCTCGAATACCTCATGTTTATGCTTAAGAAAATAGATCCAACAGAATGTAGAGTAATCATCTATGAAAGTCAGAAGGTATTTGGATCCATTCATAGAAGTTGTGGGAATTGGTCATGAGACATAATTGTGTATCAAATCAAGTGTGGAGGAAGCTCTCTTTTCCTTCCCAACATCAAACTTTCGCTCTGGATGCTTCCCTACCAAGCAACCTTTGCAGATTCCTTGAGATAATTTTATGTCAGGAAATCCTTCAACCATATATTCCTTGTGAAACTGCTACAAGTACTTGAAACTGAGATGGCCAAATCTCTCATTCCAGAGACTGTGAGTCTCATTGGCATGGGTCAAGAGGGCACTTTGATGTGAATATGGAAAAAAAAGGAATAACTCATATGCCTTTGAGGCATGGTTTACAACACCGTTAGCTATTAGATTCCCAAATGAGATCTCTGAAATCTCAACTATATCAGGTCCAAAAACAACTTTCTTTGGTGAACCTATGTGTGTCATCTGATAAAAAGATAACAAGTTTTCTTCCAAGAAGGCACATACAAAACATTACTGAACTTTCCATGCTCCAGTTGTATTGTGCCCTTCCCTTCATCAGAGATCTGTGAATCATCTCCCATTTGAATACTAGGACCGTCAGTGAGATCTAGAGAGGAAAAAGACTCACTGGAGGAAACCATGTGGTTGGAGGATCCAGAATCTATGAGGAAGGCTTGTGATTGTGAGAATCCAACCTTCAGTGCATGGAATCTCTCATGATCATCTATATCACTTCTAGAATCAGTATCCCTTGTGCCTTTTGGGAGGGAACTATTGTGTTGTTCAAGAAGTTTGGTCATTTGATCTATCTTCTTCTTCATGTAGGAACTCTCTGGATGGTTTCCTTTCTTGCAATAGGTACACTTGGTCTTCTCAAACCTCTTTTGCTTATCCTTCTTGGAGCTCGAGGCTCCTTCTAATGGATTAGGATTCTCCTTTGGCTTGGATTCAGATTGCTTCTTGTCCTTTCCCTTTTGCTTCCCTTTAGCATTCACACTTTTGGACTCCCCATCCATAAGAGCCTGATTCTTGGACGCTTTCATGGCTCCCATTTAAATCAGTTTGTCTTGTTCTTGGATCAGAGATTCTGTAAATGCATCTAAAGAAGGAATTTTCCAGTTGGGATTGACAATATTGTTGATGTATATGTAACTTCGGAATGTATTTCATATATATATTTATTGTACACTTATAAGAGATGTGTTATTCCTCTATAAGTAAGTGTCGTCATTTGTATTGACAAGTGTCGCAAGTAGATTAACTTGCCGATGGGTTATTAGACTACCTCATGTGGGTGTCGGCCCGATATATATGTAACTGGGGTTATTAGGCTGAGTTAGACAAGTCGGCACCATAAGTAATTAGGCAGGTCAGGACAAGTATAAATAGAGAGTTGGGATTCTCTATTTTGATCATCTCAGAACTAACTCTTCTCTCACTCGGAAAGTGGCGCACATTGAAGGAGGAGGATAAAGATGCATAGTAGGAGACTATCTATTGTATTTGGTTTTACTTTGGTTGAGCCATTGCTCTATCTATCTCTGAGGAAGTTGTGGGGTTTTTCACCTTAGGGTTTTCCCCACGGAAAAATCTGTGTGTCCATTGTCTCATGCTTTTGATTCTTGTGATGCTTGACATGCTTGATATGATTGTTATGCATTGATATACTGTACATGTTATTCTCTCAGTGAAGATCCTATAGCATATTGAATTAATGCTTAAAATCTAACATGGTATCAGAGCTAACCTGAGAAGAAGACACTGTGTAGTTGCGGAAGCTAGGGCTTCTTGTTTTTGGGTTTCTCTCCACAGATTTTGGAAAAGTAATATGATGGATTGACTCTCCTCAGCAAGGCGAATCTATCTGTCTAATCAGAATTCAATTCTGAGCACTTTCAGTTTTGGCCCTAAAAATTAGGGTTTCCTCAAAAATAGGAATTTTTGAAATCTAAAGACACAGTTGGAAGCTCCTTGGAAAATCAAAAGTTTGGAGCTTTGGTTCAAGATTTTTGGTTGTGTAGATCTCAGGGAAACTCAAACCCTAATCTAGCACTAGATCTAGTTTTCAGCAATCAAGTGGTAAGACTCAAATGTTTTCTATTTCCATTTGAAGTACTCTTTAAGATGTCTCACCACACCAAGCTTGAGGACAAGCTTGAAGGAGCTGATAACTTCCGAGCATGGAAGTATAGGATTGGGTTAAGCCTTGAAGAGAATGAGTTGGATACTTATATAAGTGAAGAGGTCCCTATCCCAGAGGGAGAAGAGGCTAAGGCTCTTCACAAAAGGAATTTGGTTAAGGAAAAGAGGATCATTGCTGATTCTATTAAAGATCATCTCATCCCTCATGTGTCATCCCTAAAGACACCAAAAGAGATGTTTGACTCCTTGACCAAACTATTTGAAGGCAAGAACATAAATCGGAAGATGACCCTGAGGAATCAATTGAAGAATATCAAGATCTAGAATGCAGAGACTATGCAGTCATATTTCTCAAGGGTCTCCCAGATAAAATAACAACTTGAAGCTATGGGTGAAGATATAGAAAATGGAGAAGTGGTGATGACCACTCTTAATGGCCTCCCTAGGTCATGGGATTTCTTCATCCAAGGAATTTGTGCTAGAAAGAAACTTATCTCTTTTGCTAGACTGTGGGAAGAATGGTCACAGGAAGAAGCTTGAATTGTAGCCAGAGAAGAGAAGATGGGGAGTGAAGACCAAGCACTCACAACTCACTCCAAAAGACATGGTGACAAGAAAGCTCACCATCATGGCAAGAAAGGAAAATATCAGAATCAAAGAGGTAGTCCCAGACATCGAAGGGACATGACCCATGTCCGTTGCTATACATGTGATGATAAGGGACACTATGCCAGAGATTGCCCTAAGAATAAGAAAGAGGGTACTCACAAGAAGAAGAACTTCAAAAGAAGACACCATGCTCATGCTGCAAAGGATGATGAACCTCCTAGGAAGAGGGCTAGAGAAGATAGTGAAGATTCTTCAAGTGATGAAGAATATGTTTTGATTTCTGTTCTCACTGGAACCATTATTCATGGAAGTAATGATTGGCTCATAGATAGTGGGGCTTGCAAACATATGATAGGATTCAAAGAATCCTTTGTGAATCTATCTGAACATGATTCACCCCATAAGGTGAAGCTTGGAGATGACTACCA
The DNA here is from genome assembly GCA_027924585.1 of Larix kaempferi. NCBI lineage: Eukaryota > Viridiplantae > Streptophyta > Pinopsida > Pinales > Pinaceae > Larix > Larix kaempferi. The sequence continues at coordinate 695,816 of BSBM01001431.1, forward strand.
GTATCCCATAAAAGGGAGTGGTGAAGCCTCATATCAACTAGAATCTGGAAAGTCTATGAAGATGAAAGATGTACTCTATGTTCCAGGTCTCAAGAAGAATCTACTCTCAATATCTGCATTGGATGCAAAAGGCATGAGGGTTGCATTTATAGATGGCCAAGTCTTAATGTGGCCCAAGGGTAAGACTATAGATGATGCAGTGGTGATTGGAGAGCAAGAGGGATGATTGTACAAATTGAAGGGCCATCCAGAACAAGCCATGGTCCATGATTCTATAGAGCCAAGTGAACTTTGTCACAGAAGGCTTGCACACATGCATTACAGGGCATTACCAATTGCAAGCAAAGCGGTAGAAGGTCTTCCTGAAATCTAGACAAAGCATGAAGGCATTTGTAAAGGTTGTGCAAAGGGAAAGAATACAAAGAAGACATTTCCAAGCAGTGAAAGCAAGAAAAAAAGAATCTTGGATATTATCCACTCTGATGTATGTGGCCCCATGTCATCTAGTTCTCTGAGTGGGTATGTATACTATGTCTCCTTTATTGATGATTTCTCTAGGAAGACTTGGATCTACTTCTTGAAGAACAAAGATGAAGTGTTTAACAATTTCAAGGAATTCAAAGCATTGATAGAAAACCAAACTGACTTGAAGATCAAGATCTTCAGATCTGACAATGGCGGAGAATTTACTTCAGGAGACTTCAAGAATTTATGCAGTGATTCAGGGATTAAGAGGGAGTTGACTACTCCTTACAATCCACAGCAGAATGGGGTTGCCGAGAGAAAGAATAGAACAATCATGGAAGCAACAAAGGCAATTCTTCATGACCAAGACTTACCTATGCACCTATGGGCTGAAGCAGCAAGGATAGCTGTATATGTGTAGAACAGAACACCCCATAAGATACTTGACAACAAAACACCAGAAGAAGTGTTTATTGGTAAGAAACCAGAAGTGAGCCATCTCAGAATATTTGGCTGTCCATTATACACTCACATTCCAAAAGAGAAAAGGTCAAAGTTGGATCCTTCAGGAAAGAAGGGTATATTCGTGGGTTACAGTGAAAGCTCAAAAGCTTACAGAATCTACTTCCCCGGATTCAAGAAGATTGACATCACCAGAGATGTAACTTTTGATGAAAGTTCAGCTTACCACAAATTGAGAAAGACACTTGTTGAAGACAATGAAGAACCCAGAATATCCAAAACACAAGACACCACAATGAATGAAGCAGTTCCTGAAGAAGATCAAGAAATGGAAGATCCACAAGAACCTGTGGATACACCTCGTGAGAAGAATTCTCACAAGAGGAAACCTACATGGGCTAGAGAGCTCATCCAAGATGTAGAGAGATTTGGCATTCTAGAGGAAGAACACAAAGAAAGAAAAAGGACAACGTCACATACTAGTTATGTTGCTTTACTCTGTGACATCATGGATAAAGAACCTTCCAGTTATGAAGAAGCCGCAGAAAAGAAAGAGTGGAAGGATGCTATGATCGAAGAATACGAATCTATTATGAAGAATGATGTTTGGGATGTGGTCCCAAGACCAGATGGGAAGTCTGTGGTAACTTCCAAGTGGATCTATAAGGTTAAGCATGCTGCAGATGGTAGCATCGAGAAATACAAAGCTAGGTTTGTAGCTCATGGCTTCTCCCGAAAAGAAGGAATTGATTATGAAGAGACTTTCGCTCCTGTGGCCAGATACACTTCCATTAGATCAGTACTTGCTTTGGCTGCAGTAATGAAATGGAAGGTACACCAGATGGATGTCAAGACTGCTTTCTTGAATGGTGTAGTTGAAGAGGAAGTGTATGTGGAGCAGCCACTCGGGTTTGAGACACATGATAGAGGAACACATGTGTGCAAACTGAAGACAGCCCTGTATGGCTTGAAACAGGCACCTAGGACTTGGTATGGTAGGATAGATGGCTTCCTATCCAGTTTGGGCTTTACTAAGAGTAAAGCGGATTCCAACCTTTAATACAAGCTTGAGGAGGGCAATCTAGTGATTCTACTATTGTATGTGGATGACTTGTTTCTGACAGGTGAGGATAGACTGATTGCCGACACGAAGAGGAAGCTAGCTTCCGAGTTCGAGATGAAGGACTTGGGTATGATGCACTATTTTCTTGGTATGTAGGTTTGGTAGAGTGCAGATGGGATATTCCTTGGACAAGGGAAGTATGTAGTAAAGATCCTGAAGACCTTTGGGATGATGGACTGCAAGGCCATGGCCACACCTATGGCATTGAACCTGATGCTTCTGTGTGATGCTTCTTTTGAGCCGGTTGATTCTACGATGTATCGTTGAAAGATTGGGTCCTTGATGTACCTGAAGAATACAAGGCTAGACATTTGCTTTGCGGTGAACACCTTGAGCCAATATCTGACAGATCCGAGACATGTTCACCTGATAGCTGCAAAGCATGTTCTGAGGTACCTGAAGGGTACAGTGGATTATGGGCTCAAATATGAGGTGAATCAAAAGTTTAACCTGGAGAGTTATGTTGATTCGGATTGGGCAGGCAGTGCCATTGATCGGAAGAGCACTTTGGGGTGCTGCTTCAGTATGGGATCAGGTGTGATCTCTTGGTTTAGTAGGAAGCAGTCCTGTGTGGCACTGAGTATAGCTGAAGCAGAGTATGTCGTAGCTTGTTCAGCTAGTTGTGAGGCAGTATGGCTTAGGAAGCTACTGTATGATTTGTTTGATCTCTAGTTGAGTGCTACCTGTATATATTGTGATAACTAGAGCTGTGTGAAGTTGTCAGAGAACCCAGTGTTCCATGATAGGTCGAAGCACATTGAGATCAAGTTCCACTATATCAGGGATATGGTGCAAAGGGGAGTTGTGAAGGTCCTGTATGTTGCGACAGATGAGCAGATAGCCACTTTGTTGACCAAGCCGCTTGCCAGAGTAAAGTTTGAATACTTTAGAGGGAGACTTGGTGTACTTTACATCGAGATGCCTTCCAGAGGGAAGTGATGAAGTCCGGAGACACATATGCACACTGGGCCATTCTTGCATGGTGGCAGGTTAGTCCTCCCATGGCAGGATGTAAGGGCCGAGCCATTCTTGCATGGTGGTAGGTTAGTCCTCCCATGGCAGGATGTAAGGGCTGAGCCATTCTTACATGGTGGTAGGTTGGTCCTCCCATGGTAAGATGTAAGTGCTGGGCCATTCTTACACGGTGGCAGGTTAGTCCTCCCATGGTGAGATGTAAGTGCTGGGCCATTCTCACATAGGGGTAGGTTGGTCCTTCTATGGTGAGATATAAGTGCTGGAGCCTTTCCGACATGGTGGTAGGTTGGTCCTCCCATGGTCGTTGATGTAAGTGTTGTGCCATTCCGACATGGTGGTAGGTTGGTCCTCCCATGGTTGTTGATGTAAGTGCTATTAGCCTTTCCCAGATGGTAGTAGGTTGGTCCTCCCATGTTGGTGAGTGTAACTGTTGTGTGTGTGCATCTAGGTTGTGCTCCGTGGACTTGGTGGTGATCTGAAGACATTGATGTGACAGTTTGGTACACAGGTTTTGCAGAGGCATATAATCAGTCCTGAGATGCTCTTGCAGGTTTTGCCGAGGCAGTGTAATCAGTCCTGAGAGATCTTGCAGGTTTTACAGAGGCAATGTAATCAATCCTGAGGTGTACCTACTTGATGGCTTGCTTGCAGATGATGATGATGATGATCAGGTTGATCATGTGATGATATACATCAGTTGGATGTATGGTGAAGTATTAGTTTGATACTCTGTGGTCGTGGACAGGTTGTGCAGTGGCATGTAAAAGATCCTGAGAGATTCGAGAGGTTGAACTGTGTGCTTGTAAAAGGCCTAGGATGATCTTGCGAGGTTTTGTAGACGCACGTGATGAGTCCTGAGGATTCCACAGTATGACTAGTGATGATGAAGACCTACAGGTGGTGGGCCTACATCCAGTATGAAAAAGGACTGGCTCTGTAGAACTTCCTATGACGAGTAGATTAAGAGATTGGACGAGATAACAATAGCTGATTCGATGATGATGATCCAGAGAAGAAGACTTGTGACCGATGATCCGTGTCGAGAAATACCTTCCTAGTTAAGAGGGAGTGTTGATGTATATGTAACTTCGGAATGTATTTCATATATATATTTATTGTACCCTTATAAGAGATGTGTTATTCCTCTATAAGGAATTGTCGTCATTTGTATTGACAAGTTTCTCAAGTAGATTAACTTGCTGATGGGTTATTAGACTACCTGATGTGGGTGTCAGCCTAATATATATGTAACTGGGGTTATTAGGCTGAGTTAGAAAAGTCATCCCCATAAGTAATTAGGCAGGTCAGGACAAGTATAAATAGAGAGTCGAGATTCTCTATTTTGATCATCTCAGAACTCACTCTTCTCTCAATCGGAAAGTGGCGCACATTGAAGGAGGAGGATCAAGCTGCATAGTAGGAGACTATCTATTGTATTTGCTTGTACTTTGGTTGAGACATTGCTCTATCTATCTCTGAGGAAGTTTTGGGGTTTTCCACCTTAGGGTTTTCCCCACAGAAAAATTTGTGTGTCCATTGTCTCATGCTTTTGATTCTTGTGATTCTTGACATGCTTGATATGATTGTTATGCATTGATATACTGTACATGTTATTCTCTCAGTGAAGATCCTATAGCATATTGAATTAATGCTTAAAATCTAACAAATATCCCAAAGTGGAATGTAGACACAAATACTTAAAATTCAGGGCCAAGATTTATTAGGATGGATAGCACCAATTGCTCATCCTTCTTGTCAATTCCACATTGTTTGCACTGCATAACCAAGGACTTGAACTTTGAATAGAACTGCTATATGGTTTCAAAACTGCTGGGTTGAAGAGCAATTAATTCATTCTCCAAAATGTTGCCTCTTAGCTCATCTTGCTTACCAAAGAGAGTTGCAAGCTTTTGCCAAACCTCCCTTGGGGTTTGTAATCCATCAATATGGAAGAGCAAATATTTGGAGATGTGAATACACATAAACTTGTCCAGGTACTTTGCTTTCTCAACATCTGCCTGAGGTTCGACCTCCTTGCCCATTGTGACCCTGTACAGACTCTTGTTACGTAATACTATCTGAATATCTTCCCTCCAATCCAGATAATTGAAGGGTGTCAGGATTCTTGGTGTCAAAGGAGCATTCAAATTCCCCATCTGTAGCTATTGGAGTGAATGCAAATTGTTATTGTTGCTATTGTTGCAATGAAAACTTCTCAAAATCATGTAGAAAACTCTCAAAATGAAGATAAACCAGCTCTGCTGAGCTCCGATACCATGTGAAATTTTGTAATACAACAGATCATTGAGCTTGGGAAAATATCATAGTGAAATAATTAGCAAGGAAGAAGAATTGCAGTGAAATCTAGCAAGAATTGAGCAGTAAAATCAAACATGCAAAGAAACTCATATGTGCATAAACAATGGTGTCATATTCCATTAATTTGTATAGTAAAAGAATATTGTACAATTGAGAGAATTCGATTATCTAGGAGGAATTCAAATCCATATTAGTCTAGCATAGGAATTGTCCCCACTACAGTGCTACAATGGTGCCAAACTTAGCTAAATGTAAGTGAACTGAAGCTACTATCAGTTAACTGATCATTAAGGGCGCATTAGTGAGTTTAGCATGCAAATCAGGTTAGAGAGCGCACATTAGTTGACAATCAGTGACAATCGGAGCTCAAACCCCCCACTACAGTCATGAACTTAGGTGGACTGAACCAGATCACCGAGTTAGCTCCTAAAAGGTAGGGAACTGACTCTGCATGGCCTAATTCATGCATGCATGCATGCATGGCATAAATTCATGCATGGAGGGCGCATCAGGTGGTTAATGAAGCCTAGATGAAAACTGAACACCACTAGGGGGTCAACAACATCATCTAATACTAGGAAAAGGGAAATAATACTAAGGTGGACAAATGTTAGAGTATTAATTATCCTAACATGGTCTCGGTTTATCATGGTTCCATATAAATATTCATGGTTGATATTACTCTCCTTAACCAACCTCTAACCCCTAAGCTAGTGAAACCTAACAAATATGGTTCTATATGGTATTTAATCTTCTACCATGGTTAGCTATAGGTTCATGGTTGAATGTATGGACCTAATATGCCATTGGTTTATTCTAAGTACTAATACACTAATCCACAATCCTAGTAATGAGGGTTTACCCTTGATAACATTGGAAAAACATGGTTTCATATAGTTTTTGATGGTTGGTGATAGATTATAAACCTTTAACATAACCTCTTTAACTACATTAATCTTAACCCTTGTAACCCATCAAACCTAAACCCAATAAACCCTAACTTTTAGTCCTTATAATCAATAAACCATATAAACCCTAATATTAAACTTAATGACCTTGAACCCCTAAAAATGTAATCCTAATATCATAATTTAAAAACCCTTACACTTATAATCCATAGTTCTTGAAGAATCTAACATTTATTAACCTCTTATAGATCTTTCTCCAGATCGGGTATATTCTGTTCACCCGAGATAGAGATTTGGACATTACAAGGCTCTTCATTGATATCATAGAGTTGTGCCTCCTTCAAATAGTGACATGACATGTATGTGTTATAAATAATTTTGTTTTTATTGAGTTACATATAAGTGAAGTATAACCATGTTGAACAATATATGCTTTTACTTTCACAAGGAGCCTATCTTTTAGTCACAAGGAAACACCACCCAACGGTAGGCATGGTAGTGTGAGTTGGGGAAGTAGTGTACCTCAACCACCCCACATCAGCCATTCATCATCATAGGATATGGAATATTTCTAGGACCTAGGTATTAAATATGGAAATTATCCATATTCACTCATAGATGTCTTTGATTTTGAAAGTCTATTTTTCACAAGAAAACACATATTTTGATTTGTATATATATATTTTCTAACTTTTAGAGTTCCCTAGTGGATAAGTTGTTTGTTATACCCTTCCCATACCATGGAAGAATGATATTGCACATGGAACCCTTGATGGGATCACTAGTCAGCACAACTGGTTGCATAGAGAGATGATTGCCATGTCTTGAGATAACCCCATTTGACATTCTATGTTGATGATGTTTAAGAGTGTCAATGATTTATAGCAATTATATCGGATTTTGGGGCCACATAGTGACCTATGGAATCATGTTTTATCAAGTAGGAGGATATAGGTCTTGTGAAAAGACAAATGAGATGTGGTGAAAGAGCACATGACAGGGTGTAATGTCTGGAATAATCTATTTGATATCCCTCCTAACTGCTCAAGGAGGAAATTGCTTAAACTCAAAGAGCTCAAGCTTGAGGTTGCAGTTCCTTTTATTTATGATAAATTTACTGGAGCATGAGGAATGTCGATTAAATTATATATTAAATATTCCACATTAAATTATCAATCGGGACTCATAAGATTTGAGATGCAAGCACATGAAATGCATGATTAAAGCTTAAACTAGCCTATACTAACAACTAATGCTGTAAAAACTACTTCACACACCTTAATGCAATAAATGAAAGCAAATGGATTTCAACAAGCTCAAATGAAACCAAATGACAATCTAAACCAGCAACACAGGATTGTGCTTATCATTGGATCACAAGATCTCTTAATGGTTTTGTAATCTAAGTTACATTACTTTGAATGTTCATGAAATTGTACTTTACATAACAAATGGGATCTTGAACTTCAGTGGCTCATTCCTATAGTGGTGCACACATAAAGCAAACTGCAGAAAATAAATTATGGAAAACGAACTGTGAGAAGGTAAATATTGCAAATAATTACACAGTGGATGGTAAGTTGAATTGATGCTAACAATTATCATATATAGAGAAAAAATTTGACATGAATGAGCATTGGAAAGATTAATGATGTACAAAAATTAAAGTGCAATAGATCTAAGTCAAATGAGTAATTAACACACGTAAAATAGAAATTTGAAAGTACTGCAAACTAAATATGAATCAAACAGAAATGAAACACACTTTCAATCTAATCTATAAAAGAAAAAATAGAAGAAGCATTATATTACCAGAATGAGGGGGGTGTTCCCATGAAGAAGGGTGACACGTTTTGGAAAGCAGAAGGCGTGAGAATGGTAAAAAAAGAGCTCAATCGAGCTTTTGAAACCTTGATCGAGGGCTTAACAAAGTGCTCGATCGAGCTATTTTTAGAAGCTCAATCGAGGGTAAAAAAAAATCTTGATTCGACTAAATAGCTCAATCGAGGGTTTTCTTAACCCTCAATCTAGGTTTTTAAAGCTCGATATAGCTTTTCAGAAAGGTCGATCTAGCTTTTTAAAAAGCTAGATGAAGATTTTTAAAAAGCTAGATCGAGCATTTTAGAAAGCTAGATTGAGCTTTTGAAAGCTATATCAATATTTTTAAAGCTAGATTGAGATTTTTAAAGCTAGATCTAGCTTCTAAGCTTGATCATGCTCCTTAACTCAAAATAACTCGCAGTATTTTTTTTTCAAATTTTATTTCATGAGAGCTCAATTGAGATTTCGGTTTAACCACACTTAAACTGTCGATTGAGGTATTTTAAAATCCACCCAAAAACCTCGATCGAGGGTTTTTAACACCTCGATTGAGATAATAGGTCGACTGCGGGATTTAAAAATAGGATTTTAAATCAATAGATGCACCTTAGGTGGAGGACTTCATACCAATAGATTTTTCAACAAATCAACTATCCATTGGCATATAATTTATAGTTTTTTGAGTTCATATTATATTTGTTTTTCAAACTTACACTTACAAAACCATGTCCACAACTTCGAATTAGCGCAAAGAAAAATCAATAACATAAAAAGTACACAACCAAAATTTTTCAAAAAAACTATATGCCTCAGACCAACACATGCTCTCCAAAAGGGTATTTTTAGTTTCTCGATTTTTGTAACTAGTAAAAAAAAAGTTTACGTTTACACAAATGTATACAAAATGTGATTAGAAATTTCAATTGTTAGTTTTGAAAATTAATAAAAAATATAATTTTCCAACATAAATTTGAAAAACAATATGTGCACCCCAGTTCATTTTGCGTAGATTATGTTCATATATATATTTTTTGAAAAATTATACATTTATAACTAAATTATCTTACGTGCACACAAACCACTTGTTAAATTTTCCTCAAATTTACAAGAACAAAACTATCATTAAATGCAATTTTGACATGTTAAATAATATTTTTTTAACTCTAGGTGGAAAGACAACATAATTCCCTAATTTGATTTTTGTTGCGTGTCAGAATTCATAAGGCTAATGTGAGTTTTGAGGGCTTCGATTTAAGAAATGCGTAAAAAATCAAATTTTCACCATCACTTTTGGCCAAAAAGTGTTACCCATTTTCATGGATTCACCCACAGGCCCTCCCAAACTGGTTAACCCTACTAAAACAATCAAATCACACTAAGATGATGAACCAAGATCAAACAATGAGTTGTTCTTCTTCCATGAAAATTATGAGTACAAAGAGCACTTTCAACTCTCTAAATCTCTATTACAGGAATGAATTTTTCTCATACAAACTTCATGATTCCCCTCTCCTGATCTATAAGGATTTATTTATACATGAAAAGTCAATGGGGAAGGCTAGAATCAAATCCCCAAATCCCTGAGATGTTAAAAAAAATTCACAAATCTAGAAGATCGTGAATGCACAAAATATGGGTTTTTCATGCAATTTGGACATATTCGTGATAAAGAAATGATGAGATCTCATAGTCATTCTGAATTTTGGGATCCGCTAGAGTTTAAATTGATTTATCATGTGCTGGAAAAAACCCATATTTTGGATTTTTGAGATTCGCCTTCATCTGCCAAGAAATCAAGGTGGAAGTTGATTGTTTCAAAACCGCATGCTAGAATTAGGAAACCTTTGACCAGTTGTTGGAGGCCACACGTGTGATCTAGGTGAGGTATGAGTGACCCAAATCCATGTTGGGAGTTCCAACAACAAAATCCAAGTGGCAGAGTTCGAGCTGGAGGTGTGCAAGTATGCCAACCATGAATTGTTGCCAAAACTGGTACAAGAACTGGTACTGGAAATTCTGAACATGACTATCATTAGAAAAATCAAGTATAATAATATTTAATCTATTAAAAATGAAATCAAAATGATCATGACTTAACCACTAAAGAATAAGGAGATATATAATGGTGTTTTTACAGGAGATCATTGTAAATGGAGTGATAATGGATGAAAGATGCAACAAATGGTCAAATGAATGATTATAAATGATGGTAAATAATAACAAATCAACAACCCAATGGGGCATGCTCCACCACCATGATGAGGTTCCATTTATTTCATGACACACATCTATGTAGAGTTTATGTTGCACATGGAGCTTGACTACATGTCCACACCATCATAGTTGTATAGTCCTAATAGGGGACATAGTTATGATTGTCCTAGAGATCATAGAGACCCTGTTGCCATACCACGTCCTTCTATATTGGTACCATTACCTCAGAGGAGTATAGTGTTTTCCTAGGAGTTACATGAGCCATCGCAACATGGATTTTATTTGTGGGATGTGATGGAAAACACCATGCATACTTCTTTGGGTGGGGTACAATTGCTTTAGCTCAAGATCCTGCTTTGTACTATACCAATGACGAGACACTTGCATTGCTACCACATGAGAAATTATTATAGTATGATATCATTGCATGGAATGCATATTTCGTATTGTATGAGAGATATAGTGATGCAGGAGCATCCAACTCAGCATCTTGAATCGCATGCCTTAGGTTCTAGAATTAAGATAGGATTAGTTTATTTTTTCAATAAGTGGTAGAATGTCTTATTCTCCTTGATCCCCTGCGTGGAATCATCAAGGATTGATCTTTGTCAATATGAGTTTTCTTTAATTAGACATTCCGGTCTGGCTCAACCGGATCTGTTAACAGTAGTGGGATTTTATAAATAATTTGTAATAGGAATGGATGGAGAAGAGAGAGTTAATGAGAGATCAGAGTGTGTATGATCATTTGGACAGATATTTACAGGAGTAAGCTACGCCCTGAGCGTAAGCGAGTGGATGAATCTTAATATGCTGTAAAACTATCAATTTCTCGAATAATGAGGAACAGAGTATACAACTCTGCTTGTGTTGATCGATTTCTGATGCAATTTCATCCTTAATACTCTTGTAACTATCTGTACATGATCTTACTTGATTCTTTCTATAGATGATACCATCAAAGTTCCACTACTGAGGATTTAATTGAAACGAAAAATTTAGCCTGTAAGTTGTTAAGATTTCGGATTTCGATTTACCAACATATTTAGGCCATCAATTTTGGTATCAGAGCATAATAGAGATTTTGCGTGAAGGGTTCATTTGATCAATGAACCTATGTAAGGATGTCATCGAGAAGAGGTTGAGAAAGAGGGATTCTTGTAGGTCGTGGTTGCGGAAGACAACCTGCTACAGAGAATGATGTCGAAAGAAATATGCGGAGGATAGAAGAACGCTTGGAAGCAATGGAATGGAGAAATCAATTAGAAGATGATTCTGATTACAATGGTGAAGAATCTGAATCTCCTAAAGAAGAGGAAGAAGAACCTAAACAAGTCAGGATTATGCAGATGTTGATGAGGGCCAGCAGTAGACCAAGGGTCGAGGTACCAATGTACGAAGGTAAGTTAAATATAAGAGATTATGGACTGGATAAATGCTTTAAACAAATACTTTGACTTTGAAGAAATAGAAGACAAGAAGAAGGTGAAGTATGTAGCTACCAGGATGAAGGGCCATGTAGCAATATGGTGGGATGAACTCCAGATACAGAGGGAAAGGAGAGGTAAGTCCAAAATAACCTCTTGGGATAGAATGCTAAGGAAAATTAAAAGTAAATTCATGCCTAAAGACTATCAGCTAAATTTGATTAGGCAACTACAAAACCTTAAGCAAAAGACCTTGACTATAAAAGAATATATTGAAGAATTATTTAGGTTGAGCATTAGAGATGGACACACAGAGGGTGGTCTAGAGAGGGTAGCCAGATATATTAATGGGATGAGTTATGAGATACAAGATGAAATTAGTCTACTAAACTTAAAAACAGTAGAGGATGCATACCAGGTGGCTTCCAAAGTAGAAGAAAAATTACTAAGGAAACAGAACCAAAGAAATAGGGGTAAAAGCACAGTGAGGGGCAGAGGTACTCCTATTAGTGAAAATAGGAACCCTAGAGAGGGAAATGGAGGTTCTAGCAGTAGTAATCAGTCATCACAGAGAGGAAGCTTTAGAGGAGGCAAAATTAGAGGCAAACACAGAGAAATAAAGTGTTATAATAGTGGTGAAATTGGTTACATGTCTCGGAATTGTCCAAGGAATCAAAATGTAGGTCAAAGAAATGTAAATATTACAGAATCCCAAGGGGAGCCGAAAGAAGAACCAGAAGTGAACAATGTTCTAGAGGAAGGAGAGTCCCTTATGCTGAAAAGGGCATTAATAAAGTCTGAAAAGCAAGCACATGAACCGGCACAGAGGAAGAACCTATTCAGAACAAGGTGTAAGTCACAAGGTAAGTGCTACAAAATGGTTATTGATAGTGGTAGCACTGACAACTTGGTTTCCATAGAAATGGTAGAGAAGCTGGGATTGAAGAGGATGAAGCATCCCACTCCCTACAAGGTGTCCTGGTTGTAGAAAGGGCATCAACTCTTAGTAAATGAGCAATGCAATGTGGAGTTTCAAATTGGAAATTATAAAGATGTAGTCTTGTGTGACATTATGCCTATGGATGTATGTCATATACTCCTAGGAAGACCTTGGCAGTATTATAGGAAGGCTGTGCATGATGGAAGAAAGAACACTTATTCCCTGGAGAAAGATGGAAAAAGACATGTTCTGATACCTATGGAAGATGAGATAGTTCAGACATGTTCTAGATCAAGCATTCTGCTAATGTTTGGAAAGGAACTGCTACAGGAAGTTCAAAAGGAGAAAGATCTACAGTTTGCCATTGTTGGTAAGCCTAAGGTAATCTTAACTTCTACAAATCTAGATGAGTTGCTTGATGAATTTAAGCTTTTGTTAGATGAGTATGCTGATATCATTGTAGATGAATTACCTAATGTTTACCACATGTGAGGAGTATCGGTCACCATATTGATTTGATACCCGGTGCAAGTTTTCCAAACAAAGCAGCCTACAAACTAACTCCTCAGGAGAATGAAGAGATTAAGCAACAGGTACAAGAGCTGTTGGAGAAGGGATTAGTGAAGGAGAGTCTAAGTCCTTGTGTAGTACCTACTGTACTCAGCCCAAAGAAAAATGGTGGATGGAGAGTGTGTACTGATTCCAGAGCTATAAATAAGATCACTATCAGGTATAGATTCCCTTTACCCAGGATTGATGATATGATGGATTGTTTGAGTGGTTCCAAATATTTTTCTTAATAAAGATTTGAAGAGTGGATACCATCAGATTAGGATAAGGGAAGGGGATGAGTGGAAAACAACATTTAAGACTAATGATGGGTTATATGAATGGTTAGTGATGCCTTTTGGCCTTACTAATGCACGTAGTACTTTCATGAGGCTAATGAATGAAGTCTTAAAGGAATTTACAGGAAAATTTGTAATAGTGTATCTTGATGATATTCTGATTTTTAGTCAGAGCCGAGAAGAACATTTGAGACACCTTGAATTGGTATTAAGGACTTTGCAGAAGGAAAAGTTGTTGATAAACTAGAAAAAGTGTAGGTTCTTGAAGAAAGAGTTGGTTTAGTTAGGGTTTGTGGTTTCGGAGGAAGGACTGAAGATGGATTCAGATAAAGTACAAGCAATTCTAGACTGGCCAGTTCTGAAGAGTGCCTATGAGGTAAGAAGTTTCCATGGACTAGCTAGTTTCTATAGGAAGTTTATTAAAAATTTTAGTCAGATTTGTGCACCTTTGATTGATACCTTCAGAGGAATTAGACAGCCTTTTAAGTGTGTTAAATTTTCTGAATTTACTTCAATCTGATCTAGGATCTTAACTGAGAGAACAACATGTACAACATATCTACAGCATATCAATCATGGAGACAATAATGCAAGCACACAAGAGACACAAAGATTTACTTGGGGAAAACCATAAAGGTGAAAAACCCCAATAACTTCCTCAGAGATAGATAGAGCAATGATACAACCAACCATAAGAGAGATAGCCATAACCTAGCAATAGATCCTCCTCCTCCATAAGTGCACCACTCCTCCTCGAGTGCATGTGTGAGAAGTGAGTGAGTAAATAGAGTGCCTCCCGCACTCTATTTATACTTGACTTGACTTGCCTTTTTACCTAACTCATGTAGGCTCGAACTTAACCACATAACATAATGCTGACTGGGCCGACCCCCAATAGGGTGGTCTAATAACCCTTAGACCCACATGGCCGACCCCCAATAGGGTGGTCTAATAACCCTTTGACCCACATGACTTATACAGGGCCGACCCCAACAAGGTGGTCTAATAACCCATCAAGTATAAGTTACGACACTTACAATATAAATGACGACACTTCCTTATAGAGGAATAATACCATCTCTATAGGAATACAATATACATATATGTGAAATACATTCCGAAGTTACATATACATCAACAAAGTGGACAGAAGCGGCTGATAAGAATTTCAAATTGTTAAAAATGAAGATAATTGAAAAGCTTGTTTTGGCTTTGCCTAGTTTTGATAAGGTATTTCAGGTTGAGACAGATGCCAATGGAACAACAATAGGGGCAGTTATGAGTTAGGAGCAGAGGCCAGTAGCATATTTTAGTGAAAAACTAAATGAAGCCAAGCAGAAATATTCCTCATATGACAAAGAATTGTATGTTGTGGTACAAGCTCTAAAGAAATGGAGACATTATTTAATGCCCAGAGAATTTGTACTGTATTCTAACAATCATGCCTTGCAATTTATAAACAGTCAACCAAAATTAAATCAAAGACATGTGAAATGGGCAGAGTTTTTACAGAATTTTACTTTTGTGATCAAGCACACAAGTGGTAAGTCCAATAAAGTTGCTGATGCATTAAGCCGAGTAAATTTGATATTGCAAGAACTTAAGATTAGTACTTTAGGGTTTGGAAATTTGATTGATATGTATCAAGAGGATGAATATTTCAAAGATATTTATATTGATTATAAAGATTCAGTTACTCATAACAGGATTCAATGGTTAGACTACATGTTGCAAGAAGGTCTATTGTTCAAAAATAGTAAGTTATGTGTTCCAAGATGTTCAATGAGGGAAAATTTAATACAGGAAAAACACAATGGGGGATTAGCAGGACACTTTGGTCAAGATAAAACTTTTGCTTAGGTGAGTAACTTCTATTTTTGGCCAAGGATGCAACGGGATGTGAAAAGGTTTGTGGAGAGATGTAGGGTTTGTCAGCGCGCAAAGGGAAGAAGTTAGAAAACTGGACTATACCAGCCCTTGCCTATTCCAACAAGGCCTTGGGATTCAATCAGTATGGATTTTTTTTAGGGTTACCTAAAACTCAGAGAGTACATGACTCCATTTATGTTGTTGTAGATAGATTTTACAAGATGGCTCATTTCATTGCTTGTAAGAAAAATAATGATGCAACAAACATTGCAAATTTATTTTTCTTCGAAATTGTAAAATTGCATGGGTTGCCATTAAGTATTATGTCTGACAGGGACACAAAATTTGTTGGCCATTTTTGGAGGACTTTATGGAAAAAGATGGGAACCAATCTCAGTTTCAGTTCTGCTTATCATCCTCAGACTGATGGTCAGACTGAAGTGGTCAATCGGAGCTTGGGAAACATCCTAAGGAGTCTGGTGTATGAAAATCCAAAACAATGGGACTTGGCTTTACCTCAAGCTGAGTTTTCTTATAATGATTCACCCAATCGGAGTACGGGTATGAGTCCTTTCTGAATTATCTATTGAATGCATCCAAGGGGTGTGTATGAGCTTAGAGATTTGGGGAAGCTTGAAAAGAGAAGTGCAGAGGGTGAATATTTTGTAGTTAGTATGCATGAGTTGCAAGAAAATGTCAAGAGAAGGTTACAGGAGTGTTCAGCATAATATAAATAGAGGGCAGATTTGAAAAGAAGAGAAGTGGACTTTCAGGTTGGAGACTTGGTAATGGCTTATCTGAAAAAGGAAAGATTCCCTAGGGGAACTTATAACAAACTAAAACTTAAAAAACTGGACCTTGTAAGATTTTGAGGAAGTTTTCTGCAAATGCCTATGAACTTGAACTTCCTTCTGATCTTCAAATCTCACTAATTTTTAATGTTTCATATCTTTATCCTTTTAAAGATGCAGGTACCCAGATAGGTGAAGTTGCTTCAGGAGAAGATGATTCTGCTATAGACTGGGAAGGACAAATTCCTCATAAAGAACAACCTCAAGTTGAAACTGTCCTTGATAAGAAAATTTTGAAGAAAACCAACAACAGAACAATTTTTCAGTACTTGGTGAAATGAAAAAATCATCCCATTGAGGATGCTGTTTGGATGACAGAGTCAGAGATTTTAAAGTATCATATATAGCTTGAATATTTCATGGGAAATTCTTTTCTTCCCCAGGAGTATGATGCAGGAGCATTCGACTCAGCATCTTGAATCGCGTGCCTTAGGTTCTAGAAGTAAGATAGGATTAATTTATTTTTTCAATAAGTGGCAGAATGTCTTATTCTCGTTGATCCGCTGTGTGGAATCATCAAGGGTTGATCTTTGTCAATCTAAGTTTTCTTTAATTAGACATTCCGGTTCGGCTCAATCGGATCTATTAACAGTAGTGTAATTTTATAAATAATTTGTAATAGGAATGGATGGAGAAGAGAGAGTTAATGAGAGATCAGAGTTTGTATGATCATTTGGACAGAGATTTACAGGAGTAAGCTATGCCCTGAGCGTGAGCGAGTGGATGAATCTTAATATGTTGTAAAACTGTCAATTTCTCGAATAATGAGGAACATAGTATACAAATCTGCTTGTGTTGATTGATTTGTGATGCAATTTCATCCTTAATACTCTTGTAACTATCTGTACATGATCTTACTTGATTCTTTCTATAGATGATACCATCAAAGTTCCACTACTGAGGATTTAATTGAAACGAAAATTTAGCCTGTAAGTTGTTAAGATTTCGGATTTCTATTTACTAACAGCTTTAGGCCATCATATAGGCTGACTCCTAGAGATGAGTTAGAATCACGTCGTGGTAATGAAGCATTTTCAGACTATTTGCAGGTAACTTTAGTTCAGGAAATTTATGTTTCCGTTAATAATTTCTCCTGTAATAGTCGGCTTCCGACTGGTCGTGGTCCAACCACCCCCTTTCTGTCGACCCTTCGATAGATTCTTATGCTTTCGATTTCCCGACCACTTCCTTTCAGTCGAATTAAATCCGACCAGTCCATTCGACTAAAGTTTATCAGCAGCCCCATTGTTGACCTCATCAACTCTAGCTGGAATAAATAAGATGAAATGGTGAATTGGTCAAAAGCATGTTCTAATGTTGATCAAACAGTTAGATAATGTTGAGTTTAATTTCAGAAAGCATGTGTAATATCATGCTACCTGCGACTTCACTTTAAATAAAGTCTCAATAAAAAGTAGTCTAAGATGTCCAATTTCTGCTAAATCCCAGCAACAACGAGGATAAAATTTGGTTGGTTTTCCCAAGCCTATCGGTTGCTCACTGCCAGATGACTCTCAACCTTATCCGTCGATCAAATATTTTTTCAGAAATGTCCACTCGACCAGCTACTTCACCGACTGCTATCCACATCTTGGTTGGTAATGTGATTGACTGATTGAGCATTATCGACTAGCTACTTCACATCTTATGTCAGGTAACGTCTAAATATACCTTGAGTTCACGCTGGATGCTTGATGACCATATAGTGGATGGTCAAATTATTAATAGTCAATTTGGATGTTTATTATCCAAATTGAGGTCGACCAAATGTGTAGCTCATCCTATATCTCATTATGCTAATTCAACTCTTGATAATGTCAAACACTTCACTCGACCAGATAATGTCAGCACTAACCTCTTTAGTCTATTTGTCAACCATAACAGTAAACCATGTGCGGATTATAATCCATTTGATTACAATTCCAGTTATCCATGAATTTCAAACTCAAACTCAGGAAAAACTACAAATATTTGAAAAAGAAATTAGGTTAGTGCGCAACTTTGATGAACAAGTATTTAGTTTATATAGACATAAAGCAAATAAATTTTAATTATAAATCTAGACTTCAAATATTCAGCGAATACTGTCAATAGCCGACAATTGATAGAGTAAATTTTGGTCGTGGAGTGATTATGCTTTTGTCAATGGTTCCAATGGCCCATTGGAGCTTCCGTTTAGTATAACTGATCTGGCATGTCAAGAATTGACAGAATCACGTCTTGGTAATGAAGCATTTTCAGACTATTTACAGGTAATGTTAGTTCATGAAATTTCAAACTCAAACGCAGGCAAAACTACAAATATTTGAAAAAGAAATTAGGTTAGTGCGCAACTCTAATGAACAAGTATTTAGTTTATATAGACATAATAAGTATCATTTCGGTTGCATCGAGGATCTCCTTGTTATCTTCATACCTCGAATTATTCAATATGCATAAAAATATGTGGATTGTCTCTCCTTGCGAGTCTCCAGGTTTTCTGTTGGTTTGGAGACTCAGAAGGCCACATATCCATTGACCTACATTATGTCCAAACTACGCCAAACTTTGGATATCGACCATATTGACCATAATTCACTCGACTGATTTAGTATCGACCACAAATTTTATATGTTGACCAAAATTTGTCATCCACCATAATTCACATTTGGTCAATGACCAGGATTCACAAATTTTATATCGACCATAATTCACCTTATGTCAACTAGTTAGGGTGAATCCACATGTCGACTAGGATTCACAAATTTTATATTGACCACAAATATTAAACTAACCCTAAAAATTTATATTGACCAGGTCACTGTCGACCTGGAAGTTACATTGGCCAATTCTTTAAGCTTTTATCTTAAATTAAAATGAGTTGTACTGCATGAAACTAAACTTTAACCCATTGTAAAATAGCTTGTGACCTACAAGATGAATATACTTCAATTTACACTGAAGAAGACTACCTAGGAATAGTTGATAGACAAAATCCGACTGAAAAACGTTGTCGACAGAAAACTAAGGTTAGATTCCACTAGACACGTTGACTGTGTATTTCCAGCTAGGTCACAAGTATTGGTTATAGACGTGGAGGTGGTCTCCAACTTCCCAAAGAGATCGAGAAATCCTGGGTGAAATCTTTCAAGGATGGGATCGACACTAACCCTTGCAAATGGCCTAGTGTGAAGTGCAATGATCCCCGTCGTGGTATAAGGATAGATATTCTCATGTCGATATTTGTATTGTACTTGCAAGTAAGTACAATATGTTTGGAATCATAATGCTCTTATGGTTGATATTCAGATTCCCTGTCCCCTGCGAGCCTTCGACAGGTTAGCAGTGTCGACAGGTCACGATCCCCGACAACTTCATCCTTGATATGTGTGAATATGGTTGATGCTAAGCTTTATTTGGCCCTCTTAGTTAATATTATTATTGGGCCAACCATTGTCGGCACTAATGAGAACACCATAATGAACATGATAATGCATAGCGCAGAAATGAAAAAGCTGTCTTGTTACAGATTCACTGCTAGTAATAATTATTGTTATTACAAAAATCTTATTATTGGTCCAACCATTGTCGTTGCACTAATGAGAACAATGTAATGAACATGATAATGCATAGTGCATAATTGTTTTTACAAAATCACATCGTGGTAATGAAGCATTTTCAGTCTATTTGGAGGTAACGTTAGTTCAGGAAATTTATGTTTTCGTTAATAAATTCTCCTGGAATACTCGGCTTCCAACTGGTCGTGGTTCGACCACCCCCTTTCGCTGCTGGCCCTCGATCGTTATTTCATCAACACAAGTAATCTGTCGACTTGAAGAAGTCCAATCGACTATAGCAGTCATTAGCCCATTACTTCCGATGACTACAATGACCAAGATGTCCACTGACGAAAATAAAATTGTTTTTTTTTTATATTGGTGGATAGAAAGATGACTATGACAACCGATCAAACTTCCTTCCAAAGCAATTAGTCGTTGTAGAGCAATCAATCGATTAACCTTTTTGATGTTATTGTTTCAGAGAACCCTGTGCCGACTGCCACGATCGAACACCAACTATCTCAGTTGACAATTAGACATGGAAAAAGCAATTTAATGGAGTTTTGTCATGATCCGCCAACCACTTGTAAAATAACTTAAAGGTTCTCTTTACTTTTGTGTTTGGAAAACCGACTTGCTTTGTCGTTTCATAACAATATATATGTTCCACATGTAAGAATATGTATGGTTGAGTCATAATATTGTCAAAGTTAATATGTAGTCGATGTTATACTTGGAGAGGTAACATCTATGGTCGATCCAAAATACAGTCGAAGCACACTTGGTCGGTATGTAAAATGGGTTGGTCGTTCAAAATTAATTATAGTCGAAGCAACAAGTGGTCGGGTATATAAAAAAGTGGTCGGGTCACTATCATATTAAAACTATAGTCAAAGCTCGACTTGTAAATTTTGGTCGAGTCGAGTCAGCTTCACACACCTGTCTGCCAACAACTCCTCCAAAGATGTCAATGGCTCCATACTTGGAAGCTCTTCTACAAGGTGACAAAAAGACAAGGAGAAAGACGACATTGCTTAGTGATGACTCAAGGGATTTTCTCACACACAAATTGGACGGAAGAGAACAAACCAAACTTGAAATAACTGACGAAGAACCTAAACACTAAAATAACTGCAGAACTTGGGAAGCATAAGAAACAAGGGAGAACCTAGAAAATAATCGTGGAGTTGGTTTGGCAAGAATAGGTAGAGGCTGTAGGTCCCAATCATTCTTTGATTCTTTGAGATTGTTTATTCATGGCAACTAGGGGAATTATGTATTCTGGCCATCAAGCAATATTCATTAAGCCGACCGATTATTGTCATGAACCCGTTAGACCATTAAGCTGACTATATTAATTAAGCTAGCCGAATATAGGCATCTAGCAATATTCATTAATCCGTTCAACCATTTTGATGGAGGTTAATGCCCGTGCTTATGTTTTCTTCCTTCTAACTTTCCTCTTTTCCTAGCGGCGTTCAGTTTTGTCCCTAAAGGGGCAAATGCTAGTATAATGGTTCAATGATTTTTACTAAACTCAATAGGTATATAATCTGTTCAATGTTATGATTTTTTAATCCCTATCGTAGGTGACTATATGTTTCACTTTATCCTATTAGTTTACATAGTGATACAAATAAATCAAATGTATCTTTAAAGTTTGTGAAAAATAATATTCATGTGTTTTATTTATATAATGTATTTTCATATGTGTTGAATTTTGATTGACCCATAAATCTTAATAAGACCATTTTTATTATTGACCAGATTAAATAAAAATAAGAAAGAAAAAAAATTACATATATTATGAAAAATTTAACATTCTTAACCTTATCTTATATGTAACTTAAAGCATCGATTGCTATATATATATATATATATATATATATATATGTTCCCTACTCATTCCAAAAATATTATATAAATTTATATATTTAAATTGAAATAATACCATTAATATTCTAATCTCTTATAATATATATATATATATATATATATATATATATATATATATATATATATATATATATATATATATAATCATATTCCCTATCCATTCCAAAAACTTATACAACTTAAATTTATATTTATATTTTTTTTCCAAAGAAAAAACCATAAATTTTATTATAAAAAACACTGGTTATATTCTTTATATGCATTTTCAAAAGCATTTCGATTCTATTTTCATCTGTTAAACATATTCAAACTTTCATAGTAAAAAAGTTACATGGAATATTTTGTCCAAACAAAACTCAAAACAATGTTTCCAAACATAACTTGTTGTCAAAAACTATCTATATTTCTAGAATTTGATTCTTCTCATAGAAGAGTATGTAAGACAAAGAAGGTAAACAACATAATATCAATAGTATTTACTATAATATCAGAAAACCACATGGAAATATCCAGTATTAATCTCATTCCGTGTTTCTATAATATGCCAATCTCCATCCTGCATTGAAGCTCCTTCTTTTGCCAGCTCATTTGAACCAAAATGTTTCGCTCCTTGTAGATATGTTCCAAAGTAACTTGTCCAATCATAGATTTTAGTCTTTGAGTCTCCTCCAGAAGGGTACCCAACATCAAAGTATGTATTTTGTTCTTACCTTGTATCCATTTTACAACAACTTGTGAATCTCCAAAAATTTGGATATCTCTTATCTCTTTTTCCACTGCCAAAAAAAGTAGTAATATTAAAGCACTTAGTTCTACAAAATTATTTGTACCTGCACCCAATTCAACTTTAAATTTTATACAAATCTGTTCTGTTATAAAAATAAGTCTCCTTGCTCCACAGACCCGAGGCTCCCCCTGTGTTGAGCCATCAAAATAATCCCAAGGCCTCTTATGATCTATTACTTCCATCTCACCTGCCTAATTTTTATCTTCTTTTTATCCTGAGGAAAATTACTAAAAATACTCAAGCTTTGCATTGTTAGGGTTAACCTTGAATCGGGAATGAGCAATGATGTAAGTGGTTTCAGGAACATGGTTTTGGTTACCCTTGGTTTCTTGCTAGTTGTATTTTCATGTAAAGAACCCTATTTATAGGGTTGGAATCCTCCATTTGAAGGTGCCAATGTCAGCAGGAGAGATGTTCTTGGTGGCCTTGGCCTAGTTTGGCCAAGGACCAATAATATATCTATTATTGGTCCTTGGCCAAACTAGGCCAAGGCCACCAAGAGCATCACACATAAGAAAGGAGGGATATAATTATCCTCAAAACATGAGGCATGTCTTGCTAACCAAATTCCCCAAGCCATGATAAGGGGAAGAGCTCTGAAATATTCATAATTTGAACATCATACTCTTAAGCATTCCGCAATTGTATATGCATGCCAGTGAATATCATATTTTAGTCTCTGCTTTATCTCTTTCCAAACTGCTAGAGTATAGGGACAACTGACACAAAGATGATAGTTCGTATCTTCCGCCTCCTTACATAAATAACATCTTCCTGGTCCTTGTCTATTTTTCCTTTGTAGTACGTCCCA
The DNA here is from genome assembly GCA_027924585.1 of Larix kaempferi. NCBI lineage: Eukaryota > Viridiplantae > Streptophyta > Pinopsida > Pinales > Pinaceae > Larix > Larix kaempferi. The sequence continues at coordinate 719,071 of BSBM01001431.1, forward strand.
TGTCAATGCTTTGTTCTTTAGTAAGAACCACATGAATTTTTTTTATTTATAAGGGTACTTTAACCTCCAAACTATCTTCCAGCACCAAACAGTCTCCTGTAAATCTTCATCAAGTATCAAGAAATTGTATCCAGTCTTTGGACTGTAAACCCCTGTAGTAGAAAATCGACATACCAATGTATCATGTTGGTTCTGTAATCTGACATTGCTAGCAGAAAGATTTGAAAGAAATCCTTTGTAGATTCTGATATCTTCTCCTTGAAAACCAAAGTGCTCAGCTCCTATCCAACCTTGTCCCATAACAGTAGAAGGACTATGATCCACAGTTTGATTTAAAGTAAAATAAACGTTTGACCTTAATAATTGCAACATTTGAGCCAGTAAAATATGTCCATTTTCGCTTCCCACCCAGGGATCCTCACCCAAGCAAACCCTTGTACTATTTCCCACCTTCCACTTTAATCCTATACCAATTGGATCAAAAGCAAGGATAGTTTCCTTCCAACTGATGGAAATATTTTGTAGATATTTAGTCCTAGTTCTAATCCAGTCCACAATATTAATAGGATAAATGTATTTTTGGTAAAAAAGTTTTACCCAATAGCATGTAGTATTAATTAAGCACCATATTTTTGTTGCTGCCAGTGCTTTTGCAAATAATGTTGGAATTTTAAAACCCCATCCTCCCAAGCATTTTGGTAGTGCTATATCTTTCCATTTTATCCATACCATTCCCTACTGCTCCAATCTCCCTGACCACAGAAACCTGTAGCATAGCTTTCTTATTTTTTCAAGAATTCCATTTGGTATCCAGGTATTCATCCGAAAGATTGGAATTGCTTCCATTGTTGATTTAACTAGCACCATTCTGCCTCCTTTTGAGAGCCATCAATGGCTCCAATTTGAAATTCTAACTTCACACTTTGAAATTAACCAATCCCAATCCTTTACTTGATAATAATTTGGCTTTAACCGATAGCCCAAATATTTTAAACCAGCATCAAAATAAATGACAGCACAAGGAAACAATGATTTTATGAATTCCACTTCCTCATCATGAATACCATTAATTGAAAGAGAATATTTTCCATTATTTACCTTCATTCCTGAAGCAGAGCATAAAAGACACATGATGTCTTGTAATTTCATCATATCCCTTCTTAAGCCACTAGTAAATATTAGCATATCATCTACAAATAGTAGATGAGTTAACCTCGGATTCCCCCCAAAATTGATTCCTTTGAAACACCAGAATGTTTTTCCTCCAACATTGCTCTCTCGAAACCTTCTGCAACAATAAGAAAAAACAAGGGAGCTAAAGGGCATCCTTGCCTTAAGCCCCTGCCAGGCCTAAAAAAACTAGTTGCAGATCCATTAATTAATATATCAAAAGACACAGAGGAAAGGCACCCCATCACCCAGTTAATAAAAGGTACATCAAAACCCATCTAAGATAATATGATTCTCAAATACATCCAGTTGACCCTATCACAGGCCTTTGATAGGTCTAATTTTATCATCGTTCCTTTTAATTTTTTTGTTTTTATAGTATGTAATCCTTCTTGAGCTATTCCAATCACCTCCTGTATCTGTCTTCCAGGTATAAATCCATATTGTTCTTCAGAAATGACCATACAAAGACTTTTTTAATTCTGGATGAAATCATTTTTGCTATTATCTTGTAAATACAGTTACACAAAGAAATTGATCTGAAATCCTCAAAAGTTTATAGAGAATCAGTCTTTGGTATGAGTGCAATAAATGTTGAGTTGAAACCGGCAAGTACTTTCCCCTTTACTCTAGACTCTTCCATAACCTATGGTAAATCCTGTGAAATCACATCTAAAAGACCTAAAAAAAATTCCACAGGAAAGCCATTAGGTCCCGAGCTTCTATCCTTTTTGAATAACTGTAAATTTTCTTTTAATTCATTTAAAGTAACCTCCTTAGTCAGCATTTGATTATCATCTTTAGTAACAGATGAAGGAAAATATTGGGCTATCTTTACCACATCTTCTAGAGAGACATTTTCCTCTTCCTGAAAAAGAGTTTCAAAATGATTTATACCAGCAATTGAGATGTCTTCAAAACCTTCAACTTCTCCACCTTGATTCTGAGGATATCTTCCATAATGAATATATATATATATATATTCTGTAATTTGCATAATGATGGAATAATTTAGAGTTTTCATCTCCATTTAACAACCAAAGCGATATGCTTTTAATCCTTAGTTCAATTTCGTTGTCATCTAAAATCTTCCTTTTTTTAATTCCAAAGCCAATATAGGTACCTTTGACTCCTCAGATAAAAACCCAAAACGATATTCATCATACATATCTCCCAGTGCCAATTCAATCTCTTTTATATCTTTCTCATCCTATAATTTCTTATTTACTGACCACTTTAAAGAAACCTTTTTAGCATTTTTTAAATTCAATGCAAATTGATAGGAAGCTACCACTTCATAATTCTCGTCAAAGGGAGCCCAACTAGCTTGTATTGAAGAAATAAAGGATTCATCAAACAACCAATTAAGTTTAAGCTTGAAAGAACAAGGAGATTTCTGACTATCACCGACTAATTCCAGAAAAATAGGGTGGTGATCAGAATCTCCACCAGACTCGATCCACTGCCTGAACCGAAGAAAGGACTCCAGGAGACCCTCATAAACTAGAAACTAATCTAAATGCTTGGAAAATATATCTAGACCAATCCTTTTATTTTTCCATTATGGTTTCAACTTGTCTGGAGCAACATCGACCAATCTTGCATCTTCCAATTTCTTTTTAAAGAAATAAAAAAGGTAGTCCTCCTGAGAGCTAGGTCCCCATACCTCTGAGAGGCCCAAGGAAAAGTTTAAGTCTCCTCCCAATATAAGATTCGTTACTTTTAAACATGATTTTGACAAAAGGAGATCCCAAAATTTAATTATGTCATTATACGGCCCATAAATGTTCAAGAACAAGAAATCCTGTCCTAAATCAAAAGATAAAAGAGATAACCCTATTCCTGAATCCAAAGTCCAAACATTGTTTAATTGCAACTTATCTCTCCTCCAACCTGTGATCAACCCTATGGAACGACCTCGTGCATCCACAAAATCAAAATCCCAGCCATATAATACTTTCTTTACATCCAAAATTATATCATTACCTCCACCCATAATCTCTTGAAGATACACTACATCAGGCTTCTGACAATCTATTAACGTACGCAACGCTAGTCTTTTAGAGGAACTAGTCAAACCCCTGTAGTTTAAGGACATAAGTAGCATAAAAAAACCACATACAAGGATTTTGCTACTCTAAGGGCCTTTAAGTTGTTTATGTCTGCCTACATTCACTTCTCTTAATGCCTTTTCTTGGGCTAACAAGAAATAAGATTTTCTTCCTTTCTCTTTCTTATTCCTATTAGTTGCTGGTCCCACAAACCATAGACCACCCACAAAATATCTAGTTCTAGACCTTAAAAAATATCTATGTTCTTCTTCTTCTAAGTCCAAAACCTCAGACATGTCTTTCCCATAATCAAAAGGTTTAGAAGGTTCACCTAAAGAAGGAAAGGACTCCAAACTAGAAGGAAAAACATGACACTTAGGAAAAACCCTCTCCTCCAATAAACCCTTCTTTTCAGATTTCTCCTTTTGAAGACTTCCATTCTTACTTCTTAAAAACACAAATATATCAGGCTATAAAGGTTCAGGAGACTTACCTGAAAATGAAGCAAATCCAATAATACCTCCAGTAGATAAATTTGTTCATCCTTTCTCTTCCACTGATCCCTTCAATGAAGAATTATGAATGTCCAAATCCTTTGTGTTGTAATTTTGGTATTTTTTTGAAAACACGAGGTTACGAGCCATTATAGGGGTATCCATGCCAAATAAAGAAGGATCTTCATAATCCTTTTTGCCTTTATCCTGGAAGGTTTCTTTTGCTTTTAATTTCGGTTCCATCCCAGTGGGTGAATCTTTATTTATCCACATTTTTCTTTTGAAAATGACTGTGCATTCCTTTGCCACATGAACGTAGGTATGTCAGTGATTACGCCTGAATGGGATTCCTAGATAGTCCATCTGTTGTAGATGGTTAATAGAATTCCATACTAGGTTTATTGATTTAGCTAAACCCTCCTGGAGATCAAGGATGACCAGAATCTTCCCAACAACCATAATAACTGAATCTTCATATGATAAATCTGTTTCCAAAAAATTCCCTAGAAAGTTTCCCACAACTTCAAAGAAATCTCTAGACCAAAATTCGAAAGTTAGATTTGGTAGCTTAACCCAAATAGGAGCTATATCGTTCCTTTCTACTCTTGGGTCAAACATAGGTGTCCAACGTTTCAAAAAAAGGGCCGTTGAATTCCACTGCCAAGAACTTGTCACAATAGTAGTTGCATCTTTTGCCTTTGCAAACCTGAAATATATCCACCCACGAGGAAGAAGAAACACGTTGGGACATAAATCAACCAGATCTTTTCACACATATGAAACCCATATCTTCAAACCTTTATCACTAACCCTTCGTCCTGTAAATCTTCCAATTAGGGTTGTTTCATTGGTCATTTTTATCTCATTTAACAGGATACCATCTCCCATAACAAACTTTAGAGTCTTTATATATATATATATATATGTAGCGAACCTTACGATTTCTTGGTATGACTGATATCACTTTCCCAGAATCCTCATCAATCTCCAGGTCTTCTCTCGGGGAGAGGGAGTTGTCAGGATAATCGATGACACTTGTACCTATTCTTGATAAAGCATGATAGATGCCAGTAGAAACTGGGTGAGCATCATTGTTCATCTGCAGTCCAGATAAATGTTCCCCTACCAAGTGTACTTCATCATTTAATGGAGAAGGATCTATCACCTTTGTCTTAAATATTTTATCTGCCTCTTTAATTGGAGTTCTAGCTAAAACCTTAGCTCTGCGTAGCTCCATTCTGATATACAGTTTTTTCAGCGTTTAATCAACATCCAATTTACATTACTCAATACTTCGATCTTCAAACTCCAAAAACTAGCTCCATCGCTCCTCCAAGATAAATATCAACTTCTAGCATGTGCTTGCTCACAAATTTGTTTATATTAACATTATTTTTTTTAAAAAATTAATAGTATTATTTTAATATATGTTTATAGGTGATATGAGATTACTACGCTGCCAAATGTGCTGAGGAAGGTCATCATGACTAAATTATATTGAATTTGTTAATTATTTTATTTAATTTTTATTGTGTCTTACTAATATTTAATATTGAATTTTGTTTCTATAATATATGATATAAGGCAGGGACTAGATAGCCACACTTCTTGTTTTAATGAGTGTACCAAAGAATATTTACCATTATAAGGATAATTATGGCGTTGAATAGGTAAATTGAATTTCATATTATTATACATGCTTCGAAGAGATATATATTGTAACCAATTGATAATAACTTTACTTTGACTTTGGATTAATTAATCATATTAAATTTATATTTATAATGCTGAATTTTATAAATTGAAAATTAATAATTTTAAATATATTAGCATTGATCTATCTTAAATATGGATTTATCAAGTATAGAGAGCGATCCAATCATTTGATAGATGCGGGTTTAAGATGGATCTATGCTGGGTTTTCTTTTAATGAGTCAACCTGATTTTTTTTAATTACTTTTTATTTTTGTTAACATAACATCACCTTATGTGATAACATCTCCACAGTAGGCTCTAAAGCACCTCGCTACTCTCAATGTAATTAAAAATTTATTTATGTATCTCTTGATTTGATATCGATATGAATATTTTTTATAGATAATAAATTTAAAAAATAAAATAAAATATTAATTATTTATCACTCACTCAATTGTGATGTTTTTGCTCTTGTTCATCGACCTTGTGTGACATCAATTGGTATTGAATGACCATACATCAATTCTCCAATTTCTTTGTCATTTGCTATTGATAGATGCTTTCCTCTTGAATCCTTGAATGACTATACATGGTACTCGATCGAATAATTATACATGGTTGATCTATGAGAAGAGGGTGGCAACATGATAACTTTTAACATAGAGAAGTTATTTGTTTGTTTTGGCTATTGAACGTTGTGAAATAATGGAGATGGCATAATAGCTTCCGCCGACTCACAAAGATATCAATATTTTGTAGACAATCCAAAGCTATATGCACATGGCCTATCCCATACCTTTAAATTAATTCAATCTTCACAACTCCAATCGATTATTGCAAAATATTTTATTATGAAAACTTTGAAAATATTATTTAATATTATTTTATAATGTTCAAAATATTCAACCATTTCAATTTCATCATATTTTTAAATATTATTACAAATATAAACCCATTTAACTTCTACCTTAAAACATTAAAAACTTTAAAAATCAAAACACAAATTTATTAGTTAAAAAATTTCATTTAATTAGAGCATAGGTATAATATGTCAAAGACTCAAGCTACTAATCGATGGAGCCCTTAGCCTATAATCTAGTAATGATTTTTGAATAAGGTTTAGACAATTAAGCTTGGTAAAACCTAATAATTAAGCTTGTTAAATCATGATTGACTTTGGTTATTTATTCTTAGTTAACCAACTAACTATTAGACACAATGAAATCCTAATGCTTACCACTCATAACCATTAACCCAAAAACCACTTAACTGTAATATCCCTAGTTTTGACCCTTGGAATGTATTAAATCAGATTGTGCGAATGACGTAAAGATGTTATAAATATTCCTAGTATGGAGCTGAAGGCTAAGGCCTGACTAATGAATGGCTAGGCATGTATGATGTAAATGTTTCTATATGAGCCATGTAATAGGCATGTCATTATGGCACAAAAGCTATGTAATTTTTATGTTGGAAAATGATAAAATGGTCCAAGATGGTTGTGTAAAGAGCACTAGAGGGGCTAGGATTCCACTAGAGGGGAAGAGGAAAGGGGGATTATGGGAAAGTAAAACCTCTTTCTCCAAGTTTCATCCTTATAACTCATCCATTTTCTACCATGTGACTTAAATGAGCCATTTACATCCTTTGACTTATCAACTCCAATCATTGAATGCATGCGTGAGGTGGATGGGAAAGCCTTATCATGTAGTTATAGATGCATGGGATGAATATATAATTCTTATCACAATTGTTAGAGACCTTCATTCTAAGGTCATACGTAATGTTAGTTGTCTTTTGACTAATCTTCTCATCTAAATTGAAGTCTATCACTCATTTTCCATGTGGAATTCATACAATATATAATTTTCATGTTCTCTCCATACTACCAACATTGACCAGACTATGAAAATAACCATAAATTAGTAGTGTGAAGATACAATTGTAGACATTAGAGAGAAGAGGATGGTTGCAGGCGAGCATAGATATTGGGAAAGATAGGTAACCTTTACACATTGTTTATTTACTACTCTTGGATGCTTGAAAATCCAAGAATTTATTTTACAAGAGGTTCTCTAAAAGTGTATAGTAGGTTGGACTCTTTTTGCACACACTGGAATAATTGTGAGGGTTGGATACTCTAAGGGACTCTTGAGAATAGAAAGAGTAGTCCTTCCTTATGTTGTGCGGGGTACTGGAAGAGAGCTCTATGATTGGGATGGTGTGAAGAACCTGCAACAATTAATTAATGAAAATACACGAGATAGCAAAAATAACAAAACTCAGAATCGCTTTTATTGATCACAGGCCACTTCGAGGGGGCACCCTCCTTTGAGCAAGCTCAATACAAATAACTTCATGGTACCTTCATTGGCCTCAACACACACTTATATACTAAGTCTATTCCCAATACTATGGGTCAATACCATGGGACATATAATACTATGGGACGACTTACAAAGCATATGTGTCCAATACTATGGGTCAATACCATGGGCTAATGCAAACTATGGATCAACAAATACTACGAGACGACTTACAAAGCATATGCGTCCAACAACAATATACTAACAAAGTAAAGAGAAGGGTTGACACAGGTTCCTAACATCCCCTCTCCCTTAGAAAAATATTTGTCCTCAAAGCTTTAGATGTGGAAATTGATGCAAAATCTGAAGGAGTGGTTCCCATGTAGCATTGTCGGGTTGAATTCCGGGCCACTGACGCCTTTTGAGTTTGCGAGAGGATTGATTGGAAGGATATAGATGAAGAAGAACCATATCAGCTGCCTGAAAAGTGCGCTTAGAATGGTGCTAATCAGCTTGTTGTTTCAGTCGAATTCTTGCCATGTGAAGATTGTCCTGCAGAATGAGAAGAATCTGATCGTGGGTTCGAAGAACTGAGTCAATTGCCTGAAATGGGGAGCTGTTGAGGGTGTACGGAAGAAGAATTGGCGGTGCATGTCCATAGAATGCTTCATATGGTGTCCTTTTAGATCTGGTATTGTACCACTGGAGCGCTTCTAGGAAATCCATAGAAATAGTTGTTCAAATCTGTGCAGAGATGGGAAAGGGTTTGTGCAGTCCCGAAAGGAGTGTTGTTTCACCCTTGTTGACCTGGAAAGTATCACAGTCAACCACCATCTGTTGAATTTTCATTTTCAAACCCTGCCAAAAGAAGTTACATTGTTCCTGGTCATACATTTTGAGGAACCCAAAGCGCCTTGCCGATGAAGAAGCATGGAGTTCATAGAAGAGATAGCCCTATTAAACATATTGCAACCAATTTGGAACAAGCAAAGAAATAGCTGTAAGAGAAACTGGGTCATCAAATGTGCGAGAAGGAGCATCTGCCACCATATTGTCCTTACCCATCTTGTAAGTGATCGCATAGGAAGAACCCATGAGTTGGATAACCCATTTCAGGTGTTCTTGTAAGTGATCGCATAGGCAGAACCCATGAGTTGGATAACCCATTTCAGGTGTTCTACGAAATTTTCTAGACTCTGGAGATTAGTCTTGATGCAGAAATAATTCCCTAATAGGTATGGTTGCCACTTTTGTAGTGCATGAAAAATAGCCAACATTTCCTGTTGAGATGTAGATGCGGCTAAATTCTTACCAGAAAGGTCTCTTGAAGGCGACAAGCCCATTGGTTCAGCAAAGATACCTGCATATCTATCCAAGGAAGTAGTGGAGAACGTTGATGGGTGCATCTAAATGGAATGGAGTTGAGTGATGACACCATGTGAATTCTTCTTAAGGATATTTTCCAGGTGATGTGAACTGATGATGCAGAGAGACCCTTGTTGTAAGCCCGTAAATTTGTGTTGTTTCCCATTAACTGAAAACTGCATCCAAAGTACAACAAAATCCCATAAGATGACGCCAAGTGTTCATAACCATTGAACGCCCAAAACCACATCACATCTGCTTAGAGACAAGGAAAACATTTCAGAGCGCAGGTTATAATATTCCAGAGAGATATGCACATTGTGACACTTCCCCTTACAAGGTAAGGTGCCCCCATTGGGAAACATGACTTCAAAGTTGGAGCAAGGATGGGAAAAACAATCATCCTGTTTGATGATCCGAGGGTCAATGAAGTTATGAGTGCTACTAGAATCAATGAGTATTGTAAGAGGAAGCTTCCTGAAGTAACCCCCGACCCGCATTGTTTGAGGGGTGGTGACGCTAGATAAAGCATGGAGAGATATCTCTGGTTGGTCGTTCTGAGATGGGGGGTCAATAGGCGGCTCCTGAATGTCGACCTGATCATCCATTGTATCTGGAGATTCTTCACCAATTTTAGAGGCAGGCGGAGAATCCATATCCAAGAGATAGAGCTTTTGCTGAACACATTTATGTCCCTGAGTGAATTTCTCATCACAATTATAACAAATCCATTTTTCTCTGCGTGCCTACATCTTTGTTTCAGACAAATGCTTGATAGGAGTTGGTCGAGGAGCTGGTAGGATGAGAGGTCGTTGAGAACCCATATTTCAGAAGGGAACAAAAGTGGGTTTGAAGCACTGTTGGGCCGCAATCTTGTCTTCTGCCAACTTAGCTAACCTCAGGGCTTCCATCATTGTTTTGGGACAGAACATTTTAACCTCTAAGCGGATTTCATCCTTAAGACCACTGATAAAACAACTCCTGTAGAATTCATCAGACAATCCTTCTGTGTGATTGGCTAGTTTCTCAAATTCTGTCTGATACTCTCTCATAGTGCCAATTTGGCAAAGTTTAGTGAGGGCTCCTGTGAAGTCATCAAAAGCACTAGGACCAAATCGTTGCAAAAGGAGTTGGCAAAAATCTGGCCATTTTGGCTCTTCATGAGCCTTGATGTACCAACGCTACCATTGAAGAGCTTCCTGTTCCAAATGAAATGATGCAAGTGGAACTTTGTTGACATCAAAAGTTTTATGCAGACTGAAATAATGTTCTGCACGATAGATCCATCCAGTCGGATCAATACCATTGAAGCGAGGAAAATCAAGCTTCGGACCACGGAAATTTCTGGAAGAAGAGAACCCATTGTCTGATGAAGACTCAGATTGTAGTTTGTTGTTCGTGGCTGAATGCTCAAGATGGAGGCCGAGAAAATTTTCATCCAGATCCTGGAGTTTGGTTTGGATGGTTGCAAGTGCTTCCTCCATGGTTTTTGCTCCTGCGTGGGTGACAACCATAACTAGGAGTTTTTTTTTTGGAATGGGTAGAAAAACACAAGCAAAATCTTATTGAGTAAAGGGAAATATGGATTTGGGAAAAACTCTGATGGGTAATTGGGGTTTGACTAGGTTTTGTACACTTTTGAATGGACAGGGAAACAGAAAATGAGGATTTCAAAAGCGGGGTGAAAGAATGAGGAAATTTGTTAGAGAGGGACAAAGAAGCAGAAATAGGGAATGAACACGATGGAAAAATTTGGAGGCGAGTGGGTGAAAATTGAAGAAGTTATGGAAAACCCTAAAAATAGACAAATGTGAGATTTATGGCTTTCGGAAGTAGAATTTGGGATAGGGTCCTCAGGAATGAAATATGCAGAATGGGATTGCAGGGGTGTCCGGGAAGTTTAAAGGGAAACAGAGTTAAAACAAGGGATAAGGGATCGGAATGGTTCGAAAATGGATGGATCTGAAACGACTTTCAGAATAGATCTGAAATGGTTGGATCTGGAATAGATTTCATAATAGATCTAAAATGGCTGGATCTAAAATGGTTCGGAATGGATCTAAAACGATGCAGAAGTGATCAACAATAGTTCAACTTAAAATAGATATGGACCCCAGGTATGTTCGGCTTCCTAACAGTTCAAGGGTTTCACTCGGCCACCAATGTTGTTTGATGACTTATGTATTGGGGTAGTACCCCTCACTCCACGGCTCAGGTAAAACTGATAACCACTTTTCCACAAAGGACAACTCTTGGTTTACCTCACGGGTGGGACTAGTCAATCAAGTAGGGGTCGTTGCCCTTTTCATTGGTAGGTCCTCTCAATGGGCCAGCTACTTTGGGGTTCCTGTGGTACTCCTCACAATGAGTTTTAGGGCTTATGCTCAAGTACTTCCCACAGTTAAGTGGATAGGGATTATTCCTAGATCCGAACTTGCAATAGATGCGAAAAAAAATGGTAGAAATTCCACCCAATGAGCCCAAGAAAGTGCTCTGATACCAGATGTGAAGAACCTGCAACAATTAATTAATGAAAATACACGAGATAGCAAAAATAACAAAACTCAAAATCGCTTTTATTGATCGCAGGCCACTTCGAGGTGGCAACCTACTTTGAGCAAGCTCAATACAAATAACTTCACAGTACCTTCATTGGCCTCAACACACACTTATATACTAAGTCTATGCCCAATATTATGGGTCAATACCATGGGACTTATAATACTACAGGACGACTTACAAAGCATATGTGTCCAATACTATGGGTCAATACCATGGGCTAATACAAACTATGGATCAACAAATACTACGGGATGACTTACAAAGCATATGCGTCTAGCAACAATATACTAACAAAGTAAAGAGAAGGGAGAAGGGTTGACATAGGTTCCTAATAGATGGTTGAATGAGATGCATGTAGTGCTTTGTGATGAGAAGGTTGGCTAAGCATGAGAGCAATTGGGTTTGATTGAGAAAGAGTGAACCCTATAGATGTTTCCTTCACCCTGGTGGCCTCATAGCCCAACTTGGGGTTGGTATCTATATATCATACCTACAGTTGGGTGGACAATTTATCTAATATAGCCAATTTCTTAGGTCTTCTTTAGTTAAAAGAAAAATATTCATTGTTATCTATGAATATCTAAATTATACTTACTTCCAATTATGAAAATTGTTGTTATGCATGTTATGGGTCCGTGGATATGCTTTTAATTCCATTGTATAATTTTACATCAATGCACTTGCACATCCATTTCATATATTATGGCATTCATAGTAGTCTTAAATTAGTTTGGAATTCAAATAATGGCATATATGGGGCAAAATATTATATGGGGAAATTCATAAATATTCGTTTTATGGTTGGAATGATAGATGGGGATGCTACACTCACTCTTATCATCCATAACCCATAAATCTATGATTGCGATAATAACAAAATTCCTAGTTGACCATAATCCATTATCCTTAAATAACCTTTTTAACCCATATAGCCTAATCAAATATAAAACTTGATTTCATTAATCCCATGGTTGTTTATGGATTCCCATGGTTGAATGTGACAATGGTTGACTATATATGATAATAGTTATATGTATCTATTCATATGTCATTTAGTTATGGAAGTAATCCATAAACACCCTAACCCATAAATGTCTTCTTAGATATGGTTAACTTTATTTTATAGTTAAACTCTGTAACACATCAGATCATTGAGCCTAAGAAAATATCACAGTGAAAGAATTAGCAAGGAAGAAGAATTGCAGTGAAATCTAGCAAGAATTGAGCAGTAAAATAAAACATGCAACGAAACTTAGATGTGCATAAAAACCAATGTCATATTCCATTAATATGTATAGTAAAATAATATAGTACAATTGAGAGAATTCGATTATCCAGGAGGAATTCGAATCCATGTTAGTCTAGCATAGGAATTGTCCCCACTACAATGCTCTAATGGTGCCAAACTCAATTGAATGTCAGTGAAATGAAGCTACAATCAATTAACTATCATGAAGGGCACATTAGTGACTTTAGCATGCAAATAAGGCTAGAGAGGGCACATTAGTTGACAATCAGTGGCAATTAGAGCTCAAACCCCCCACTACAGTCATGAACTCAGGTGGACTAAACTAGATCACTAAGTTAGCTCCTAAAATGTAGGGAATTGACTCTTCATGGCCTAAATTCATGTATGCATGCATGGCCTAAATTCATGCATGGAGGGCACATTAGGTGGCTAATGAGGCCTAGATGACAACTGCAAACCACTAGGGGTTCAACAACATCATCCGATACTAGGAAAAGTGAAATAATACTAAGGTGGAAAAAGGTCAGAGTATTAATTATCCTATAAACACCCCCCCTTAATCCAAATCTCAGACAACCTGGGCCCTGGTAACTAAGACCAAAGGTCACCCAAACAATAAAAAATAAATGTTCATGAAACTAAGGAAATGGGGAAGACCTCATGGGACCCCTCCCTAAAAAATGAACAACAAGTAACTCAAACAACCTTCACACTAAGCACATATCTGAGATAGGAAAATCTCTTCTGAGTGAAATACTTTGAAAAAATATATGTAGTCTCCTCCTCTGTAGGACAATAATGCAGTGTGTTGGTCTTGTTGTGCACTAGTTCCCTAATGTAGTGCATATGAACCTCAGTGTGCCATATTGGATCATGCCAAGCCTCTTTGAGGAATTGTGGATCATACCCCACCATCATGTAGCACCTCTCTAGGAGAAGTGGATCTGTATGACATAGTGCAAGGTTTGCAACTTGATACCGAGATCTAGTTCTTCTATGGTTAGATGGATCCCCAGCTATGTTCCCAGCAACTTCAAGGATTTTGTGAGCCCATTTTGGCCTTGGCCATGGATTGGGAGCAGGTGCTGGTTATGGTTCTAGATCTGCTTGATCTTCATTCTCAACATAAATATATGATTCGACTTGGTCCTCATCAGAAGAGACATCATTATGATCTTCAACAGGTGCAAATGGAGTAGTTAGATCAAATCTACCTTTTTCTTCAATTGATTGTAGATCTTGCGATGGATCTTCATTGAATTGGACACTTCTTTCAATGAAGCATATTCTGGTTTCAATCTCCATAAGTTTGTATGCTTTTGTATCTTCTGCATATCCCAACAGAATGCATGCACTACTTTGGGGTTGAAGAGATTTTATTTTGTCAGATGCGATTCTGGCCCATGCCTTGGATCCAAAAAGTTTCAGGTGTGAAACATATGGCTTGTGTCTGTTTTGTGCTTCGAATGGAGTGACCCCATCCAGTGACTTATGGGGTATCCTATTTTGAATGTATGAAGCAAAATTCACTACTTCTTCCCAAAGATATGGTGGAAGATTCCTTGCTTCAAGCAAACATGTAGCCATTTCTTTCAATGAACTATTCTTCCTCTCAGCTACACCATTTTGCTGAGGTGTGTATGGGACAAAAATGCTGCATTTGGATTCCCTTAGAAGCACAAAAATCCTGCAAATCCTTCTTGATTTACTCCCCTCCATTTTTAGATATGAGTGCTTTGATATTTTTCCCCGCAGTGTTCTCAACCAAGGCCTTGAAAACTTTGAAAGTATCGAATACCTCATATTTTTTCTTAAGAAAATAGATCCAACAGAACCTAGAGTAATCATCTATGAAGGTTAGAAGGTATATGAATCCATTCATAGAAGCTATGGGAATTTGTCCCGAGACATCATCATGTATCAAATCAAGTGTGGAGGAAGCTCTCTTTTCCTTCCCAACATCAAAATTTCACTTTGAATGCTTCCCTACCAAGCAACCTTTGCAGATTCCTTGAGAGAATTTTATGTCAGGAAATCCTTCAACCATATCTTGTGCAACTGTTGCAAGTACTTGAAATTGAGATGGCCAAATCTCTGATGCTAGAGTCTGCTAGTCTCATTGGCATGGGTCAAGAGGGAACTTTAATGTGAATATGGAAAAAAATGGGAGAACTCATATGCCTTTGAGGCATGGTTTGCAACACGTTTACCTATTAGGTTCCCAGATGAGATATCTAAAATCTCAACTGTGTCGGGTCCAAAAACAAATTTCTTTGATGAACCTGTGTGTGTGATATGATAAACATATAACAAGTTTACTACCAAAGAAGGTACATACAGAACATTACTGAAATTTCCATGCTCTAGTTGTATTGTGCCCTTCCCTTTAGCAGAGATCTGTGAATCATATCCCATGTGAATACTAGGACCATCAGTGAGATCTAGAGAGGAAAAATACTCTCTAGAGGAAACCATGTTGTTGGAGGATCCATAATCTATGAGGAAGTCTTGTGATTGTGAGAATCCAGGCTTTAGTGCATGTATCTCTCATGATCATCTATCTCAATTCTAGAATCAGTCTTCGTTGTGCCTTCTGGGAGGGAATTGTTGTGTTGTTCAAGAAGTTTGGTCGTTTGATCTATATCCTTCTTCATGCAGGCACTCTCTGGATGGTTTCCTTTCTTGCAATAGGTGCACTTGGTCTTCTCAAACCTATTTTGCTTATCCTTATTGAAGATGGAGGATCATTCTGATGGATTAGGGTTCTCCTTTGGCTTGGATTCAGATTGCTTCTTGTCATTTCCCTTCTGCTTCCCTTTAGCATTCACACTTTTGGACTCCCCATCCATAAGAGCCTGATTCTTGGAGGCTTTCATGGCTCCCATTTGAATCAGTTTGTCTTGTTCTTGGATCAGGGATTCCATGAATGCATCTAAAGAAGGCATTTTCCAATTGGGGATTAAAAATATCCCAGAGTGGAAGGTAGACACAAATATTGAAAATTCAGGGCCAAGATTTCTTAGGATGGATAGCACCAGCTGCTCATCCTTCTTGTCAATTCCACATTGTTTGCACTACATAACCAAGGACTTGAACTTTGAAAAGAACTGTTGTATGGTTTCAAAATTGTTGGGTTGAAGAGCAATTAATTCATTCCCCAAAACGTGGGCTCTCAACTCATCTTGATTACCAAAGAGAGTTTCAAGCTTTTGGCAAACCTCCCTTGGGTTTTTCAATCCATCAAGATGGAAGAGCAAATATCTGGAGATGTGAATACACATAAAACCAAAAGCCTCATCTAATTGTCCAGGTACTTTGCTTTCTCAATAGTTGCTCGAGGTTCGACCTCCTTGCCCATTGTGACCCCGTACAAACTCTTGTTGTGAAATGCTATTGACTTATCTGACCTCCAATCCATACAATTGAAGGGTGTTGGGATTCTTCGTGTCAAAGGAGCATTCGAATTAGCCATCTGCAGCTACTAGAGCGAATGCAAACTGTTACTGCTGCTATTGCTGCACTGAAAAATTCTCAAAATCCCGCAGAAAAATATCAAAATGAAGATAAACCAACTCTGTTGAGCTTTGATACCATGTGAAATTCTATAACACAACAGATCATTGAGCTTGGGAAAATCTCACAGTGAAAGAATTAGCAAGGAAGAAGAATTGCAGTGAAATCTAGCAAGAATTGAGCACTAAAATCAAACATGCAAAGAAACTCAGATGTGCATCAAAACTGGTGTCATATTCCATTAATATGTATAGTAAAAGAATATAGTACAATTGAGAGAATTCGATTATCCAAGAGGAATTCAAATCCATGCCAATCTAGCATAGTAATTGTCCCCACTATAGTGCTCCGATGGTGCCAAACTCAACTGGAAGTAAGTGAACTGAAGCTACTATCAGTTAACTGATCATGAAGGGTGCATTATTGAGTTTAGAATGCAAAACAGGCTATAGAGGGCGCATTAGTTGACAATTAGTGGCAATCGGATCTCAAACCCCCCACTACAGCGATGAACTCAGGTGGACTGAACCAGATCACTGAGTTAGCTCCTAAAATGTAGGGAATTGACTCTGCATGGCCTAATTCATGCATGCATGGAATAAATTCATGCATGCATGGAGGGAGCATCAGGTGGATAATGAGGCCTAAATGACAACTTAACACCACTAGGGGGTCAACAACATCATCCAATACTGGGAAAAGGGAAATAATACTAAGGTGGACAAAGGTTGGAATATTAATTATCCTAACATGGTCTTGGTTTATCATGGTTCCATATAAATATTCATGGTTGTTATTACTCTCCGTAACCAACCACTAACCCCTAAGCTAGTGAAACCTAACAAATATGGTTCTCTATGTTATTTAATCTTCTACCATGGTTAGCTATAGGTTTCCATGGTTGAATGTATGGACCTAATATGCTATTGGTTTCTTCTAAGTACTAATACACTAATCCAAAATCCTAGTAATGATGGTTTACCCTTGATAACATTGGTAAAACATGGTTTCATATAGTTTTTGATGGTTGTTGATAGATTATAAACCTTTAACATAACCTCTTTAACTACATTAATCTTAACCCTTGTAACCCGTCACACCTAATCCCAATAAACCCTAACTTTTAGACCTTATAATCAATAAACCATATAAACCCTAATGTTAAAATTAATGACCTTGAACCCTTAAAAATTTTAATCCTAATATCATAATTTAAAAACCCTTACACTTATAATCCATAGTTCTTGAAGAATCTAACATTTATTAACCTCTTATAGATCTTTCTCCAGATCGGGCATCTTTTGTTCACCCGAGATAGAGATTTGGACATTACAAGGCTCCTCATTGATATCATAGAGTTGTGCCTCCTTCAAATAGTGACATGACATGTATGTGTTCTAAATAATTTTGTTTTTATTAAGTTACATAGAAGTGAAGTATAACCAGTTTGAACAATATATGCTTTTACTTTCACAGGGAGCCTATCTTTTAGTCACAAGGAAACACCACCCACGGTAGGCATGGTAGTGTGAGTTGGGGAAGTAGTGTACCTCAACCATCCCACATCATCCATTCATAATCATAGGATATGGAGCATTTCTAGGACCTAGATATTAAACATGGAAATGATCCTTATTCACTCATAGATGTCTTTGATTTTGAAAGTCTATTTTTCACAAGAAAACACATATTTTAATTTCTATATATATATATTTTTTCTAAATTTTAGATTTCCCTAGTAGATACGTTGTTCATTATACCCTTCCCCTACCATGGAAGAATGATATTGCACATGGAACCCTTGATGGGATCACTAGTCAACGTAACTGGTCGCATAGAGAGATGGTTGCCATGTCTTGAGATAACCCCATTTGACATTCTATGTTGATGATGCTTAAGAGTGTCAATAATTTGTATCAATTATATCGGATGTTGGGGCGACATAGTGACCTATGGAATCATGTTTTCTCAAGTAGGAGGATATAGGTCTTGTGAAAGGACAAATGAGATGTGGTGAAAGAACACATGACAGGGTGTAATGTGCAGAATAATCTATTTGATATCCCTCCTAACTGCTCAAGGAGGAAATTGCTTAAACTCAAAGAGCTCAAGCTTGAGGTTGCAGTTCCTTTTATTGATGATACATTTACTGGAGCATGGGGCATGTCGATTAAATTAGATGTTAAATATTCCACATTAAATTATCAATTGGTACTCATAAGCTTTGAGATGCAAGCACATGAAATGCAAGATTAAAGATTAAACTAGCCTATACTAACAACTAATGCTGGCAAAACTACTTCACACACCTTAATGCAATAAATGAAAGAAAATGGATATCAACAAGCTCAAATGAAACCAAATGACAATCTAAACTAACACCACAGGATTGTGCTTATCATTGGATCTCATGATCTCTTAATGCTTTCATAATCTGAGTTACATTACTTTGAATGTTCATGAAATTGTACTTTACATAACAAATGATATCTTGACCTCCAGTGGCTCATTCCTATAGTGGTGCACACATAAAGCAAACTGCAGAAAATAAATTATGGAAAACGAAGTGTGAGAACGCAAATTTAATTATGGAGTACTTTGTCTATTGGAAAACTAAATCTTGCAATCAAAGCAATGTAAAAACATTTAAAATAAATCAAAGCAATCTTAGAATGGTTAAGCTAAAATGCATGAAATTAAAAATCAAGCTTTAAAATCAAAAGATGTCCTTCAAATGAGTTCACCAAACATAAAGGAAGAATGATGGAATAAAAAAGGGAATCAATATAACTCAAATAATAAAATATACAAGGAGAATGAATATATTTTGGACTTAAGAATGATGAACACTTGGACCATCACACAATGAATACTTAGAAGAATGAATGAGGAAAGAGTGATTACTTATTTTTTGTTCTTGAAAGATTGTGCATAAATAATAATATTTATCAGAGCTATTTTAAGAACTAAAACAAAAAACAATGACACAATGGATGTGGGAATGGAGAATGGAGAGGGGATAGATTAGCTTCTGCAATCTGTATTTATGTTATGAACTAAATCTTGGTTGGGTGTAGTGATTGACATAGGTAATATGCTTATTGGTGGAAGGAATGTTGGTGAACGTAGGATCAATTATACCAGTCTAATCTAAAGAGCAATAATCTTAATCGACCTGTGAATGAAGAGTGGGGAAGTATGTAAGAGAGAAGTTGTTTTGTTTTATAATTTTATTTTATGACTGAACAACACTGACATTTAAAAATTAAACATATAAACCCCCTATTTTGACTGTGTGCAAAATTTACTAATAAGTCTAGAAAGATGGGCAGATCTGGAGGGCTATGGTGATGTCTAAATATTGCAAATAATTACACCGTGGATGGTAAGTGGAATTGATGCTAACAACGATTATATATAGTGAAAACATATGACAGGAATGAACATTGGAAAGATTAATGATGTACACAAATGAAAGTGCAATAGATTTGAGTCAAACGACTAATTAACACACTTACAATAGAAATTTGAAAGTACTGCAAACTAAATATGAATCAAACAGAAATCAAACACACTTACAATCTAATTTATAAAAGCAAAAATAGAAGAAGCATGATATTACCAGAATGAGGGGGGTGTTCCCATGAAGATGGGTAACACTTTTTGGCAAGTAGAAGGCGTGAGCATGGCAAAAAATGAGCTCGATCGAGCTTTTTAAACTTTAATCGAGGGCTTAACAAAGCACTCGATCGAGCTTTTTAAACTTTAATCAAGGGCTTAACAAAGCACTTGATCGAGCTATTTTTAGAAGCTCAATCAAGGGTTGAAAAAACTCTTGATTCAGCTAAATAGCTCGATCGAGGGTTTTCTTAACCCTCGATCTAGATTTCCAGAGCTCGATCTAGATTTTTAAAAAGCTCGATCCAGCTTTTAAAAGCTAGATCTAGCTTTTTTAAAAGCTATATCTAGATTTTTAAAAAGCTAGATTAAGATTTTTAAAAAGCTATATCTAGCTTTAAAAAGCTAGATCTAGCTTTTTAAAAAGCTAGATTAAGATTTTTAAAAAGCTATATCAAGCATTTTAGAAAGCTAGATCGAGCTTTTAAGCTTGATCATGCTCAACTCGAAATAACTTGCAAGATTTTTTTTCCAAACTTTTATTTCACGGGAGCTCAATTGAGATTTCGGTTTAACCACACTTAAACCGTTGATTGAGGTATTTAAAAATCCACCCAAAAACCTTGATTGAGGGTTTTTAACACCTCGATCGAGGGTTTTTAACACCTCGATTGAGCTAATAGGTCGATCGAGGGCTTTAAAAATAGGCTTTTACCCCTCTTTTCTGCAATTTTAATTCGTCTTTCCTCTTTACCTTGCCTAAAATCTGTCCTAGGATGCACCTTGGGTGGCGAACTTCATACCAATAAATTCGTTAACAAATCAACTATCTATTGGCATTTAATTTACAGTTTTTTGTGTTCATATTATATTTTCTTTATTTTATTTTCAAACTTACACTTACAAAACCATGTCCACAACTTCGAATCAACTCAAAGAAAAATAAATAACATAAAAAGTACACAACCAAAGATTTAAAAAAAATATATACGCCCCAGACCAACACGTGCTCTCCAAAATGGTATTTTTTGTTTTTCGATTTTTGTAACTAGTATAAAAAAAGTTTATGTGCACACAAATGTATACAAAATGTGACTAGAAATTTCAACTGTTAGTTTTGAAAATTAATAAAAGATATAATTTTCCAACATAAATTTAAAAAACAATGTTTGCTCTCGAGTGCATTTTGCGTAAATTATGTTCATATATATATATTTTTCAAAAATTATACATTTATCACTAAATTATATTACGTGCACACAAACTACTTGTTAAATTTTCCTCAAATTTACAAGAACAAACCTATCATTAAATGCAATTTTGACATATCAAATAATATCTTTTTTAAAGATAGGTGGAAAGACAACATAATTGCCTAAATTTGTTTTCGTGTTGCGTGTCGTAATTCACAATGCATATATGAGTTGCGAGGGCTTCGATTTAATAAATGTGTAAAAAGTCAAATTTTCACCATCACTTTTGGCCAAAAAGTGTTACCCATCTTTATGGATTCACCCACGGGCCCTCCCAAACTAGTTAACCCTACTAAAACGATCAAATCACACTAAGATGATGAACCAAGATCAAAGAATGAGTTGTTCTTCTTCCATGAAAATTATGAGTACAAAGAGCACTTTCAACTCTCTAAATCTCTATTACAAAAATGAATTTCTCTCATACAAAATTCATGATGCCCCTCTCCTGATCTATAAGGATTTATTTATACATGAAAAGTCAATGGGGAAGGCTAGAATCAAATCCCCAAATCCTTGAGATGTTAAAATAAATTTCACAAATCTAGAAAATAATGCATGCACAAAATCTGGGATTTTCACGCAATTTGGACATATTCGTGATAAATAAATGATGAGATCTCATAGTCATACTGAATTTTGGGAGTCGCTTGAGTTTTACTCGATTTATCATGTGCTGGAAAAAACCCATGATTTGGATTTTTGAGATTCTCCTTCATCTGCCAAGAAATCGAGGTGGAAGTTGATTGTTTCAAAACCTCCTGCTAGAATTAGGAAACCTTTTACCAAGTGTTGGAGGCCACACTTGTGATCTAGGTGAGGTATGAGTGACCCAAATCCATGTTTGGAGTTCCAACAACAAAATCCAAGTGGCAGAGTTCGAGCTAGAAGTGTGCAAGTATGCCAACCATGAAGTGTCGCCAAAACTGGTACAAGAATTGGTACTGGAAGTTCTGAACATGACTATCATTAGCAAAATCAAGTATAATAATATTTAATCTATTAACAATGAAATCAAAATGATCATGACTTAAGCACTAAAGAATAAGGAGATATAGAATAGTGTTTTTACAGGAGATCATTGTAAATGGAGTGATCAATGGGTGAAAGATGCAACAAATGGTCAAATGAATGGCTATAAATGATGGTAAATAGTAACAAATCAACAACCCAATGGGGCATGTTCCCCCACCGTGGTGAGATTCCATTTATTTTATGGCACACATCTATGTAGAGTTTATGTTGCACATGGAGCTTGACTACATGTCCACACCATCATAGTTGTATAATCCTAATAGGGGACATAGTTATGATCATCCTAGGGATCATAGAGACATGTTGCCATACCACCTCCTTCTAGATTGGTACCATTACCTCAGAGGAGTATAGTTTTTTCCTAGGAGTTACATGAGCCATCACAACATGGAGTTGAGGTGTGGGATGCAATGGAAAACACCATGCACACTTCTTTGGGTGGGGTACAATTGCTTTAGTTCGAGATCCTTCTTTGTACTATACCAATGACGAGACACTTGCATTGCTACCACCCGAGAAATTATTAGAGTATGATATCATTGGATGGAATGCATATTTCGCATTGTATGAGAGATACAGGATGACTCCTAGAGGCGAGTTATAGCATTGTACATGATAGTATGCTTTAATTATCTATATTCAAAATCAATTGATCATCTTGATAGATGTTGTGGTGTACATAACCCCAAAAAATAGAGCAACAACAAGATATACATAGATAAACAATGCCAGAAACACGTGATTATATTACATAATAACTGATGAAAGGAAATAGACAAGATAAATGATGCAGAAATAACACTTTTATTAGGATAATCAAATCTAAAAGCAATGTTCACTCACCTCTCAAAGTTGGGAAACCTTTCTCTTAAGTAGAGCTTCAATACAATAATTCTTATTGAAACTATTCATAGCCTTCTAGCTCTTTAAATAAGATTTCAATATCCAAAACCCTAACTATTTGACATGGTCAAATAATTATTTGAATACCAAATTCCTATTGGGCCTTAATTAATAGAAAGACTATTTTTACATAATGTCCTTTAAATCCTATTGCAATAGTCCAATCCAAAGGTTACATTTTGAAAGCCTATGCTCATAAAATTCAAAAATTCAATTTGACAACAAAAAGTATTTGTTTCCAAAACTGTTTGGAGTTTATTATTTAACTTTAACTAAAACATTTAGTTTTTAAGGATTTATTACGTGGTTGATTAAGATCTTTGAAAAATTATTTGTGAGATCAATTTCAAGCCTTAATATTGTATAATTTGAAAAATAAATAAGATTGTATGTTATTTCACTTTTATAAAAACTTATATAAACAAATAAATCTCAAGGATTATTATATAACTTTTACTTCTCCTTTTGAATAAGTTATTTTAATCCATCCAAATGATCTACACTAAATAACACGAGTTTCCAAATAATACATATTTTTTTGTTTTATTGGGTAGGTGAGTTACAGGAATGTCTTCTAGTATAAGTCTTTTGAATTAGATAGTGTTTTGAATTATTTTGGGTTCCTTCTTTAAGGGTTCATATGTGAAAAAAGATTGGAAGTGGTTGTTAGCTAAGTGCGAAAAAACATATTTCAGCTTTAGATAGCTTTCTGAGGCAGGGATATTGGTTCTTGCCAAAGTAATGTTGGAGGAAACGTGGAGGAAACACCTATTTATTGGTTGACCTTATCTTGGATCCCTTGAGCTATTTTGGATTCTATCAGGAAATTACTATTTCATTTTTGTTGGTCTAGCAGATTAGATCAGAGGGGAACAATATGGATCAAATGGAAAGAGTTAGTGATTCCTAAATCTCCATGCAGATGGGGCATTAAAAATCTTGTTGCTTTTTCAAAAGCTCTATCGCAAAAGAGTATTTGAAGACTGATCAGTGGCTTTGGGCTTTGGAAAGAAGCTGTTATACAGAAATCCATTTAGCCGGATTCTCTTCTTTAATGGATTCGTAGGCCTTCAAAATCAATTCAAAATGTCTCGGTCATGTGGAAAGTTACAATATTATCCTTTCTTGTCATTGCTAATGGACTAGCGTGGAAAGTGGTTGATGGACATAGTGTTTGGGTGGGGGAGGATCCTTGGATTGGGAGTTCCTCTATGCATACCTTGTCATTTTATATGGTGATGCAACTCATATTTAAAGGTCTATTTACTCTGAACCAATTTATAGATCACGGGGAAGATTCTTTATTGGATAAAGGTCGGTTGAATGCATATTTCCTTGGGTTTTGGGATGAAAATGGCATTAGATGGAAGAATTATACAAGTCAATTAAGGCATTCCCATGTGAAATTACAAAAGAGGAAGGATTCATTGGTATGGGTGAATGATCCTAATGGCAATTATTTGCTTAAATTGGGTTATGATATGTTGATGGTTAATCATTTGGTTGAATCAGAATGGTGGTGGCGAGTTGTATTGAAATTCAATTGTCCTTCTAAGGAAAAAATATTAATGTGTTTTTTTCTTTGTAACAAAGTGTTGACATGGGATCATATGTAAAGACAGAATAGAGTAGGGCTTGGCAGATGCTATATGTGCAAAAGTGCAGAGGATATACAAATTTTCATTTGATTGTGGAATGCGGGTATGTTTTACAGGTATTGAAGGAACTTGAATTTATACTAAAAGTTAAGTGTCCTTGGGGGTAGGTGCATTAGTAATCGCTTGTCTCAGAAACTAGTGTCAAAATTTCGATATTCGAGAGATTAGAGGACTTCCTCTTATCATGGCATGTCAAGTTTGGCTACCTAGAAATCATAGCCTTTTTGAAGGCTCTTATATGTCGCCTTTGACTTGTGCAAGATGAAGTGCATCTATCCTCTTCAGTTATCCTCAATTTAGCAAAATCATCAAAATTTGTCAAGTGAAAGAAGAAGATATTAACTCAAATTGGCCATGGTCATATTTTGATGGTGCTGCACAGAAAGATCGGGGAATGTGTGGAGCAGGTGGAGTGTTATAACTGTCAAAAAATAAGAAATTTCATGTTTAAGGCAGGTTTGGGGTAGGGTATGAATAACTATGTAGAGTGTTTCACTCTCAAGCTTCTATTAATTCTAGCTTTGGAAAAGAACTTAAAGAACTTGTAGGTTTTGGGGATGCTAAGCTTGCTATTGATTGGCTTTCAGAAGAGAAGGTATGTCATAATAGATTCCTTGAGCCGTTATTAGAGGATATAAAGTGCTTGAAGAATCAATTGGGGGTAGTCTCATTTTGTCATGTATTTATAAAAAGAAATTATGAGTTGATATCTTATCAAAGGCTGGAGTGAATATGGTTATGGGGCAGTGGCATATAACTAAAGATCTTGCGGGAGAAACATCTGATTATTATCATTCCCCTTTTTATGATACTCTATGTTCCTAGTATGGAGGACTATGCAACAATTAGAATGGATGGATTCAAGAAGGACTTTATGTCTTTTATGCTACATTTTTATGATTCTTTTTGTTTGCAGTATGGAGGCCTATGCAGTGTTTAGAATGGATGGATTCAAGAGGGACTTTATGTCTTTTATGCTATCATTTTGAACTGACTATGAGATCTTGATAAGTCTTTGGTTAGGTTTTTGGTAGTATTTTGGTGACTAGTTCGAGATTGCTATCAGAACAGTCTCGCTCTGGAAATTTTGTATACAAAACTATTATAGCACTGTTTATAAGATTTTTGTAAACATAATTGTTTAGTGATAATATTGACAATTTGAGATTTTGAAAAATATAACTTTTTTTCTAAAATAAAGTTATGATTTTTTTTTTTTTTTTTTGAAAAAAAAACCTAATACACCCGTAGATAAGATCAAATGGTCAAGATGGTTGTGGAATCAATGTAGCTTTTGGTGACCGTTTTTTAATGCTCTTCACCCAAAGTGAAATTGGCAATAGTCTAATGTCCGTCACCAAAACCCTATTGTAAAAGTACATTTTTAGCATCTATTATAAAAACACTAATATAAATTATATGTTAATTGCTAAATTTTACATGGTTAATTGAATAAAAAAATTAAACACATAACATTTGGTCTTGTGGGTGGTTATTTTCTTTTTCCATTTTTAACTTTTAATATAAATACATGTTTATCTTTTAACTTTATCATTAGAATGACATTAAAATTGTCCAAATATCGCAAACCTTAAATATTGTTCTATAAGTTTTAAGATAAATAATTAAACTCGAACTCAATGTAAAAATTTTATCCTCTAGAAGCATATGAAAATGCAATAAAATTGTGGTTCTTTTCTTGGAAAAAACACTCAGGGAGCTACGAAATTAATAAAAAAAATTTTTTTGCCAAGAAACTATCTCAAGTCCCGTGTCATAAAATTAATGTTTTGTTTATTATGTTTGGCACAATGTGAGGATCATAGAATTGAAGATCGAATACATCATAAAGCCAAGGTGCCATGTGATGGAAGGTTTAATTTGTGGTATTACGGAATCAATAAAACCTATGTTTCAATTTCTTCACAATGTCATGAAATTAACGTTTCGTTTATCGTGTTTCGTAGAATCTAGATACATCGAAAATCATGCAATGAATCCAAAAAAGAGAAGATCAAGATCGTAACTCGTATATTAATATAATATGAAATGAAATTATTATTGAGATACTTTCGAAGTAGAGAAACGAAATGTCGAGGTGGATATATTATTTAAAAAATGGGGATTTCGTTTTAGATGGTTTTTAGAATATATATAAATAAAATCTGTTATCCTCTCTATTTTAATAATCTGTTCATTATTCCACGCTGAATCTCATAATTGGTTTGAAGTATGGTAATGTTGATGGCTTTGTTGACTTTGATCTTGGATTTCGTTTTAGATGGTCTTTAGAATATATATATATATAGGGATTTCGTTTTAGATGGTCTTTAGAATATATATATATATATATATATATATATATATATATAAAATCTGTTATTCCCTTTATTTTAATAATCTGTTCATTATTTCACGCTTAATTTCATAATTGGTTTGAAGGGTAATGTTGATGGCTTTGTTGACTTTGATGTCATACATGACAAGGTTGGTGTTTTTCTCCTTAAAAAGATGTTGGCGGTTCATTCTCCTTAATTTTGGCACGATAATATGGTATTTTTTTTAATATAATGGTTTAATGGTTTGTATTAAATTTGACATGTATATTAAACATTCAATGTTATTATTCATTTTTATTTTATTAGTTTGAATAGTAATATAAAGAAACCAAAGGTATCGTTAAAGTTGGTGAGAAATAATATTAATGTGCTTTTATATGTGTTGAATTTTGATTGGCCTCTAGATCTTGATAAGGCCATTTTGATTAATGACTAGATTAAATAAAAATATAAAAGAAAAAAAATCACATACATTATAAAATTTTTACAAAGTTCATAAAATATTTATGTGAGAGTGTTGTATTATTGTCACTTTATATATATATATATATATTCAAACTTATACAACTTGAATTCATATATTTATGTTGAAATAGCACCATTAACATTTTTAATCTTCTCTTACATATATAACTTAAAGTGTGGATATATATATATATATATGATGATGATGATGATGATGATTAACGTCCACTGAGACCAACTTTGGTTTATCGGACTCTAAAAAGGGTATTATTTGGTTTGCTTTAAAATTTTATTTCTATGCTAAAAAAGCTTGGCAAGAAGCTTTCCCAGCTCACTATAGTTTTGGCAAGTAAGGAGGTTAGAAATGTTTGTATTATAGAGAATACTATGAAACTCAGATCTAATGTGGGTGTACGCAGTGTATTCTAAAAGAAAGCAATTTTCATCCTCAACGCTCATAGTCTCATAAAGATGGAAAACCCTTTTGGCCCACTGAGTTTTAGGAATAGATCAACGCCCTGTTTCGTTATCACTACTACAAAAGGAGGGGTTTTAAGACATTTGTTTAAGATGATACCTTTCTTACGTCTCTACTTCTCTGCTTTTTTGTTTTTTATTATATTCTTTGACTTTTTTGTCTTGAAGGCGACGAAATAGGGTTGCAAATTGATAGTGAAAAAGGTAAAACATAATTTGTTATTTCATCTTGGCTGCATAGGGTTACCGCGACTCCAGGGAATACTGAGGACTGGGCATAGGGTTACCGCGACTCCAGGAAATATTGAGGACCGGGCATAGGGTTAGCTGGAGGTAGAGTCGATTTGGTAGCAAAGCTTAGGGACGCCACATGGAGGAAGCAAGTTGATTCAGAACCAAATGAAGTTCTAGATCGAGGAGCGGAGGAGCCTTCCTGTGATGTATTGGCATATGCCTCCATCTCTGCTCCAAATGCAACTTTTGCTTCTACATTTATCCATGCTTTTACCCGTGGTATCTCGGGTAAACCACTTTTAAGCAAATATGCAAAGGATCTTAGTTTGGGATGGGAAATGGCCCTGAAACTAATGGTTTTTTTGGTTCAAGTTCGACAGGTAGCACCAAATCCAATACATAGAAAAAAACAAGGGGATACTCTTGATCAGATGAGAGAACGAGCACTTCATGTGATGCCTTCACCTATGCGAGTCTATCTTTTCTTTGAATGCAATTATTGTTTCTACCTTTACCATGCTTTTCCTGTGTGGTCTCTGTCTGCGGGTAAACCACTTACAACTTAATAGGGAAAGAATCTCAGTCTGGAATGGGCACTGGAACTAATGGTTTTAGATCTAGGACGGTCTTGTTAAAGACCCATAGATAACACCAGATCCATTAATACATAGTAAAAACTCTGGAACCCTCTTGGTCATTAGATCAATTCCCCTCTGCCTTTTGTCATCTCGTTTTCCCTCTGCCTACTCAAGATCTTTGTCAAATATTTGAAAGAACTTCTGAATGATGCAAATTTCTTCAATATGGTCCCATAGTGGGTTCATTCCATGTATTGATTTGGGTTTTCTCTGTTCTGTTTTTTTGTATTTAACTTTTGGGGGTTTTAGGGAATGGATGAATCTCATAACAATAGTGGAAATGCAGACTTATGACAAGGTGGATGAAAACTCTATGGATTGGATAGTTACCTGGAGCCCAGGAATAACAACTTCATCATGCGCGACCCTCAGAATTCGTAGAATACTTGCTACCTAAATACTTCAAGCACAAAAATTTCTCTATCTTTGTCAGGTATCTCAATACATCTGTATTAATGAATAATTTCCTCTAGCATTTTTGTGTTTTTCATTGTTTGATGGTGGGTAACCATGGTTCTAGGGGCTATTAAGTATGTGGGTTATTTAGAAATTCTGTATTAAGGCCTTTCATTGCTGGATATCTTCTTCATATTTTCTAATCCCTTGAACTTTACCACTAGCAATACTTGTTGGAGAAAATTGGATTTGTATTCTGGTGCAGATAATTTCTAGGGATAGTAGCTGAACTTTGTTGTGAATCTAACAATCTAGAAAGTGGGTAGAGCGCTTCCCTACAAGTGGGCTTATTTATCCTTTAGCTTTCCATCTCAGGTTACTGGAGTAACCTACAAAGGCCTCCAAGCTATCATCTCGGCCTAGTGATGAATAATATGAAATTATTATATTAAATAATTAAGAAAATCCCATTACCCAAAACATGGTCTTCTTGAACCTTTCTATCAGGATTGTCTCGAAATGTAAGGTTCGTTGGAGTCCTCTTCCTCTTATAAGGTTTTCCTCTCCATTGAGGAAGTGTCTTCACTAAGTGTAGGTAGCCTCACTCGAAACCTAACTTTAGAGGGTTTTTTTTGTTCTATGTAAATAATGATAGGATAACTCTAAAGAAGGTTACTAAATTAGTAGGATGCAATGAAACCAATGAAGTACCAACAAACCAACAAAATTTGTCCCATTTGGGTCGATGACAACTTGGAGGCCTATGCAGGCTTCCCCTCTAACTTGATATGGTAAGATAAAGGAGCAAGTAGCTGACTTCTCTATGCTGAGATGGAAGCCTATAGTTTGTTTTAGGGCTACACTCATCCTAAAGTGGCCTCTATAGTCAGAGATGACAGTGTATAGGGTCCCAATAGTTTGGCATCTTGGCCTATAGGGACCCCTGTAGGTTGAGATGACAATATACAGGGCCCTATAGGCAGAGATGGAAACTTACAAGGGCCTATAGGCTGTCATCTCAGCTTACAAGCTCCTTGGTAGATATTTTTCAGCTTAGCTTATAAACTATGAGAAACTAGGGATTTTTGAGATATGTGCATAAGGTGAACTCCATCTAGGAAGATGGGGAAATATAAAACCATAGGTGTGTGGTGGGTCATACCAATTATCTTGATAAAAATAAGGAAACTAACTTCTCAACTCCTATTCTAAGAATTGGCTCATAGGAGGTAAAAGTTTTATATTTTTATATGATAATATGATATGTATTTTTCATCATAGTTGTGAAATCCATAAATGGCTTGTTATTAGAAGAGATCCATGTTCTAGGAAGCAAAAATGTTTTACATCCATGTTAGAGAGAGAAAAAATATTTTAAGTGACAAATGTTTTGGTGCTTAATAGATTTTTTATCCATCATTATTGATAATACATGATAACGGTGGTATGGTTCACATTCCATCCTTACCTCACATCGAGGTTAATAGAAACAACAATTTTTTTATTGAATTAACTTGTTGTCCTAGCAATATAGAGGACACTATTTGGATATTAGTTCATGCTTCAATTTTTGTTATCAGATGTAAATCTACAGGCTACTTGTTTTGGAGCAAATTCAGATTTGGGTTTATGATCGACTTATGTTAGATTATAGGGTTGTTAATTTATATTAATCATATGGTCATTATTTAAATGCCACAACCATTATGGGATTTCATTGGATTTCTTCTCCAAGGTCACTGTAATAACATTTAAATTAAAGGTGGTATGGTTCACATTCCATCCTTACCTCACATCCAGGTTAATAGAAACAACCATTTTTTTATTGAATTCACTTGTTGTCCCAACAATATAGAGGACACTATTTGGATATGAGTTCATGCTTCAATTTTTGTTATCATAGGTAAATCTACAGGCTACTTGTTTTGGAGCAAATTCAAAATTGGGTTTATGATCGACTTATGTTAGATTACAGGGTTGTTAATTTATGTTAATCATATGACCATTATTTAGATGCCACAACCATTATGGAATTTCATTGGATTTCTTCTCCAAGGAACTGTAATAACATTTAAATTCTATTGATGCAAGTATTAGTTTTTATCTGGTCATTTACCATTCATTTAAATATATTTTTGTTTTTGACCAAAGATACTTTTGTATTTAACCATGTGTTGCAGATATGAAGGTGATTTGGTAGTGAAATGCTACTTTGCAAAGTGAAACCATTTTTGGGGGGTCTTGGATGATGGTTTGAAAAGTAAGATATAAATACAATGGTCACATATCAAAGGCCTTAAGGCAACATTCCCTAAAAATAAGCCAGCTAGCTTGGTTATTGAGGTATGAAAATAAAAAAGTTGATTCAATTGTAAGTTTGAACACTAAAAATTAATATCATTATTTGTAAATATATTGTTTTCTAGTGTGTTACATTGTCCAGTTATCCAAGCCTCCCATGTTCTTCAAGGAGTCCAATCACCAACCATGAAAGAACATGATATGGAAGTCTAATTATGATTTCACGAGAGGCCAAGCAACTATCTATAGGTCAGAATAGAAATGCTTTGTTATTTTGTTCACTTTTTTAGAAATAATTAATTACAATTATAACTAACATAGAGTTATCTTAATTTCATTTTAATATGCAAGGTTAATTATCATGTTGCAATAAGTTAATATATATCTCCTACTAAGTTACTACTCAATATCTTTCATTCTTAGAACTAAACCACTTATAGTTGAACCGCATTAACTTCTTTGGTTGTAGCATTGTTATACTAACCTTCTCTTTCACACTAGCACATTAAATAGTACAACATTCCCGATGAAGTGTATTTCATAATTACTAAATGTTTTAGTTTCTGACCTATCTAACACCATTGCCTGTTAATATGTTGGCTCACCAATCTCCCATTATAATTGCTACAATGTTTATTTTATAACCTGAATGTCATAACTGTTTTTTTTGGTAAATAAGAGAAGGACTTTACTATTAATTTGCAAAAAACATAGTTACAAAAATAATGTTGTCATAAAGGATCATCCTCCCTCAAGGAGAGATCATCGTGAAGAAATAAGCCTGAAGCTTGAGTCTGATTACAAAATATATAATAAGATTGCCTTTAGTATCTTGCTTACTTCTAGATTTGATAATGTCTTTTGCAGTACAAAGAGTATTTTTAACAAAAGGATCAAAAAGATAGTTAGAAATCCTATATCCGTGGGCTGAAGTGGAAAAAAAATTGGAAGTCATCTTGAGAAGAGAACTATGGGGCACCTAGTTGGCCCTGCGTCTAAGCTGCATTGTCATCAATAATAATAGGATAGTCTTTGGAGGCCCCTGGGGATGGAGCAGTCTGGGATCCTCCTTATTCGAGGTGCTTGTCCATTATCCGCATCTTGGTCACCATCAGGCATTTTATATTCTGTGGTCTTCCACGAGCATTTGGTTTTCTGCTTTGTCTCTCGTAGTCACCTCTTCGTCCTTCGGCATGGAGTGCGTGAGAGTGTGTAGAACCCAATGGAATGAAACCATACGGTAATAATGCTCGGCAGTTTGTTTGATTCCCCCCTGGTTGTTAATCCAAGGATCCAGGGGGTTGATGGGAGTATCGTGGACTATCACGACCAAATGCAAGATTTCCTTCCCTGACTCCTCCATGTCATTGTGACTAATCTTGTGTTTCCCTCTAGCAAAATTATCTTGCCCCGAGTTCTGGGGTGAGTTCCTTTGGATGAACTCAATTTTTATACGCCTTTCCATCCTAGTGATATTATCATTGAGAATTTCTGCTTCATGATGTAGGTCTCCAAGAATTCCATGAGTATTGTTTTCGGGGTGCTATGCATGGATGTTTCCATAGAATTTGGCCCAGGGTTATTTTCCCCGTCCATAATGCCACCAACATCTTTTCATAAAGGGAAATACTCCCTCTCGTGGAGCCCGGATCAGATTCTCAGAAGCCAAAGGCCGTTGTGGGCTGAAGGTGGTGGAGAGTATGATACCTATTCCATACTTCTTTTTCTTTTTCCTTAATGCGTTTCTTGATGTCCTAAGATACCATAGAATTGTAACCCTTTGCTGCCTCTACTGCTTTCAATGATTCATGGTCAAGGAGCGTTGCTCCTGACTAGCTAGTTGACACTTCCTTGGCCTAGCCATATTTTCCTCATAGTTCTTATGATAATTGATGGAGAAACTGATTTTGTACCGATATACCCAGAATGGAAAGTATGTTATGCTTTCCATACTTCATTGCTTTTCTAATCTCTTGCCATAATTAACCTATACTATCTTGTCTTCCTTCCTCTTTTCTACATGATGGTGTGGTATTGCAAACGGATCCTGCTCATCCTGCTAAATCAGAGGCCATAGTTCTCCAAGAACGAATCAAAGGTGATGATACTCGGCATTAATCACTATATCGGGTGCCATGTTCTCATCATGGCTATGAGTGGTCATTCGAGGGATGATGTCCTTTTCTCACCTGCTAATGGTGTCCAAGGTGATGTCTGCTGTACCTGTGCCATTCCTCGTGTCGTGCGAAGCCTCCATGTGTACCAGTTGCAGGTTATTCTGGCATGTGTTGAAGGCCGTCATGTCTTCGTTTGTGAGATGGAGACAAGTGGAGAGGAGAGGCTCATAATCAAAGTTTGTATGGGGAACATTAATACTTCTTGTGCCTATATGGGTCCCTATATTGGCCAAGTGGTCTGCCACTTTTTTAGCATCCCTTCTAATGTGGAGGGGGAATAAGAGTTGAGAATTCGCAAGCAAGACTAGACATAGTTTTTAGGTCTTCCTCTAGTCACCAATTGTGGACAATATTTCTAGTGGAAGAGCCATATAGGATTTTGCTGATGATTTTGATTAGGATCTGTGAGTCACCTTCAACCATGATCTGATTCAAGCTTTGATTTTTAGCAATTTTCAATCCTTCCAACAGGGTGTCTAGCCCTGTAGCATTGTTTCTAATGATCCCAATGTACCCTACGAATACTCTTAGGATGTGTCCTTTGTTTTCCCTGAAGACTCCCCCATATCCAAACTACCCAGGATTACCTTTCAAGGCTCTTTCAAAGTTGAGCTTGACAAATTTTATAGTAGGAGGGATCCAACTGTTGGGACTAGCGATTTTCAGCCTGAGATTGTAAGGAGGGTCAGTCTTGAATTGGAGATTGAGGTCCCAAGTTCTTAGAATAATAACTTCCCATTCACTGAGTTGTTTGTCCTGCTCCGACCATTGTTGTGTGTCGGCAATTTCATTTATGTTGGATTTGATTTTGCTCCAAATTTTCTCCATGGTCATGACTTGTTCCCTGAAGAATCTCCCATTCCTTTCTTTCCACGTTTCCCAAAGGAGAAAAGGGGGAAAGAGATTCCAGATTCTATCCAACAAGGGGCTATTGAATTGAAATTTTTTCCAACTGAGAAGTGTGTTGTTGATGCTTGTATGGTCCCGTTTAGTGGTCCTGAAAGTCTCCACTCCTTTGTACCAGAGTGAGTTGACGAAGGTACATGAGTTGAAGAGATGTTCAATATCTTCCGCAACTTGCTTACAAAGATGGCAATAGGTTGGTCCAATGAAGCCTTTCTTTTCCAAGTTATCTCACGTGAGGGTTCTTTTTTTAATGAGGAGCTAGAGAAAGGTAGCTACCTTGGGCCAGAGGTTTCCCTTCCAAATATGGTGCCAGATGGGATCATCCGAGAGGTTCCCATTCTCAGAAAGGATGTTGTATCCCTCTTTTATGGTAAAGCGTCCCTTGGGAGAGTAACCCCATCTTAGTTTGTCACTCTCACCCCTTATTTTGATTCTTCTATTGTCCAGTTCTTTAGTGATGGTTGTCCCCATCTCTGTTTAGGGTTGGATGGGCCCTTGATTTATAGGATTCCATTTTTTCCAGTCATTATGCTCATCCCTGATGTCCAAGAAATGGTAAGCCTTGTTGATATGTATGCAATCCATCTCTTCCTTGAAGGTTGGATCATTGAGAAGATTTTGGAGTTTAGGATCCTGTTGCCAAGAATCATCCCAAAAGAGGTCATTTTTACCATCTCTTATTCCCCAAAACTGTGATTTTGAATCAAACTGCGATTGGTCCAAGCCAGCTTCCAGATGATGGATCCTTGAACCTCTTCGTTGTAGCATATGAGATTGTGGTGCTGCCTATTTGGGCTATATTTGGCATGCCAAATTAGTGCCCAAGGTTCCTGATTGTGGGTAATCCAATTCCACCAAAGCTTGGATCCTCTACTTACAAATTTGGATAAAAATAGGCCATCCTTACCTCTATCTCATCAATATGTCTCTTGATGATTTGGAAGGCTATAATAGTCTCAAAACGTGATCTAGAAATGCTTAAATCTATCCTTCAAGGTAGTTCCTCACCAAAGGATGATTCCCATCGGAAAACTCAAGATCAAATTTTTAGGCCCAAGCTCATTAGTATATGAAACCAAAGGGGCGATTAGATCCTCTATATATGCTTCTCTAGAAAATTTTCTTCTCGCTATCTGGTGGCTAAAAATTTCCTGAAGTGCAATTTTACTGGACAATTTGTGTAGCCATAGATTCTATTCATCATTCAAGGCATCATTAACATGAGAAAAATATCTTCCATAAGTGACCCAAGGCATCAAAGTTTCATCACCTGTCACCCCATGAAATACAAGTGACCAACCATAACAAAGTCAATATTCACCCCTTTATTAATTTGCAATCGACCTTTAAGAGATTATCTTTTATTTTTTACAAAATATTGTTACTTTTTATGTGTGTGGGTGTGCTTAGTTTGCGTGCTTCTTCATGTTTTGTATCCCATTTGATGCTTACTCTCTTCTATTTTTTAGAAGTTAAACTTTAAGCATAGGCCGATATTGAATTAATTTGTACTGAAATAGGCTTGAATCACTTCAACTAAATCTTTCCATGACTCCATTGTCTATGACACAATGCACATGTGGAGTATCTAGAAGATCTTGGCGCTGTTAGTTGACTTTATATTATTTTATATCTCTAGAGATTCTCGCAACTTTTCTATTGAAATTCCCCATTGTATTTGGAATTCAACATCTATTTTGCAGCTCTGCTTATGCAAACCATTGAATTGTGCTTAACATTTCCTTGCCTAACATTTCTAGGACAAAGTAGATGGAACTTTGGAAGATATCGATGCCATATTTTCTCAATGCCATTTTTTCATCTTATTTAAAGAATCTTTTCATCTTATTTAAACCTTCAACGGGGGGTCCAAACCCACAAGCGATTGCAAGATGCCCATATTAGCCTCTCAATACCTCTTCAAGGATGACTTGCTCATCAAGCAACATCCAAGAAGGGGTTGAAAAACCATTGAGGGATTTCTCAAGGTTATTTGTCCATCAAGCAATGTCATCATTGGGTTTGGAACCCTTATCAAAGTCCATGTGTCCATGTCAATGGTATCTCCAATAACCTTCCAACCACTTTCTGCCCATATATTAACAAAAATACTTTTCCATGACGTAAATGGTTTCTTAAGAAACCTCTACAGATGAGTTGGAAGCAACCAATCCAAGGGGTTTCTTAGCATGAGTTTCCCACAAGGAAACTATTCCCAATGCCAACAAGGTAAGACAACTCGATCTCGTCACCTCTACACACAATGAATGTCCACATAAACCATGGAAATGAGTAGCTTCACATGTTGATGTCCTCCAAAGGATACTCAACGAGTTAGCCCTTCTAGGAATGCACTATAAATCAACCTTGTAACATTGTTGTATTATTGATACTGAGTTGAGGCATAATGGAAGATTCTAACACTAGAATAGAGAAAAATAGGTGCGCTGAGGTTGTGGTAAGGAAGATTCCTCAATGGACACCTTTAAACCTCCTCCCTTGTTGCACTATTGCCATGAGTTTGGATACAACCAATGCTAAGACTTTGAGATAGATTACAGTGGTCTACTAGGGATTTGAGATAGCAACGAACTGGATCCTGAGATAAAGAAACCATGTTGATAGACTAAGATGAAATTTGAGGCTTACAGATCCTTCTTTTTCTACCAATGACTGTTTTTGAAACCCTACAGGGGTATGACTCCTGTACCATAGTAAACGGCCTCTCAAACCTTGATGATATAGAGCATGTTGAGGCTTAGACCTAAGGTTAAACGTGTGCATTGAGGTCTGAAGGTAGGGCTCTTCTTGCACATAGTCGTCCGACAGGGCTGCCATCACTGAGTGTTGCTAATTTGAGATATGAAATAATGCCCCAACTTATGACTAAAAGGTGTGTGGATACAAGAGTTATCTACCAAGTCTGATATGATTCATCTTTTTAATAACTACATTACAATTAACAACTAGATGTACCTTAAATATGGAACAAATCACTTCAACTTAAGGCATGGAAGGTTGGAGCAACAGAACACACCGTCCACAGGTTGGATGTCCTTCCAGAAAGAGTTCATAATGCTACTTCAAGTTTCACTTTCACTGAAAATTTTCATCAAAGCTGGCATTAGTCTAGTCTGCAATTCCCCAAGATTTGAAATAGAGCTCCCATGATTACTGTAGAAACTACATATGTTTTTAAATAAAAATATGTTGTTATAGGGATTCCGTGCATGCCCTAGATATATTCTTCATTGTTGTAGCTGAGAATTCCAAGAGGTTCTTTTTCTAATTAGTTCTATCCATTGCTTCTTTTATTGGATGATTAGTCATGCTTTGATATTGTATGTCTGGATAACAACAATATTTAGTTTCTATTCCAAGGTTAAGAATACGCCAAACCATGCATAGGCTTCCCATAAAGATCAATAACTAGTTGAGGTCTTCTTGTTTACTATTACTAGTTCCTCTAAATGCTTCTTCAAGTGCTCAAGACTGGTTATAACTACTACAAAGTCTCCAAAACAACCCTTTGTGTTAGTGGACACTCATGAAAAAATGAGTGGTAACTCATCCTATGATAAATATTAAATATCCATCAATAAGCTAACTTTCCAGCATGTTCTACTCATTATTGTATAGATTTGAATTTGATCATAGATTAGCTATGTGGACTGGCCAAAAAATTGGTCTTTTCAATTGCTTGAAATATTTATAGTTTATGAGCCCTAGCCATTCTAAAGATACAAGTGCCCCAAATGTTTGTATGGTCACTTGCTTAGTTTAAATTGAATGTTCTAAAACTGATACGATTCCATTTTAGTTTAAATTGAATTCATGGAAACATAATATGGTTTAAATCTTTGAATACATATGTTTGGACAGAGTTGTAATGGGAAAACAAGTGTGGAATCAAACTAATGTGAATGCCCAAGTGGAGCGTTACCTCATAAACTAGCAATCGAGATTTAAAGTCCAAAAGAGCATTGCCGGTGTCACCTCACCAACCCTCTTCTCACTTTTGACTGCTCTCCTTTGTTTCAAGGGGATTGCTAAAGCTTAGAGCCTTAGACAATTGAGCTCAAGATTAAAATATGAGCGGTTTTAGCAAAATGAATAGTTGTATAATAGGTTTAAAAAAATGATGGGAGGATCAAGATAGAAGAAGTTATTGAACTTATAGCTTTAAAATTTTACTTCATACACAAGTTTTATTGAAAATCCTTAATATTACTAACATAGATAAAAATATGACATGTAAGCAGTTGAGCATTAAGCTCATGCATCGAGACAATGGAAAAATTTGTTTGGGATTGTTAAAATTCCAAAACCTAGCTGATTATTGTCCTTGTGTTCTAAAAATTAAAATTCCAAAACCTAGCTAATTCTTATGTTGAAAACTGCCTCTGGAAACCCTAAAGTGCATGCCCCCTTGCTAGGAAAATGATCAAGCACATAACCATTTCCCATAATTAAGTTTAAACTTTAAAATGTAGTTTGGTGGTCAATGATAGGCCCAACATTAGCCCTGAACCCTCCAAGTGACCACCCATGCAAATAGAGGGGTAACAAGGTGCTCAAATTACATTGGAAATTTTAACATGTGACCATTTAAGTTTACAATGGAAAATTTTAAGATGAAAAGGAAGCTATTATTTGACAAAATATATTATTATTTTCCAGGGTATATGAGCAGTACCATGTTCGAATAGTTGATAAAGAAAGAATAGGTCAACCATTGGAAGGATATAGAGTATTGGCAATGTTTTAAGTCCTCTTTGTAGCCAGGTTTTGATTACTTACACTTGTAATTTGGTTTGGATTCCCTTCGTTGGACTTGACATTTACTTGCACAAAAAATCAGAAATAGATCCAATATCATTTAGTCAATAAAACACTTGAGCTTCATCGCTAAATTTTCTCTTTTCATGCTTTTCTTTGCTAAATTTGTCTTAAAAGGTAATCGCTCTAGTAATGGCTCTTCCTCTAGAGCTAGAAGGAAACAATTAATTGCTTCAATTAAAAATTAACAATTTAAAGTGGCTTGTAGAGGAGCCCAAGGTAGGAGGAGCACCGATAGGGTTTTCAGTATCATCTTTTGTGCAACAAGTTGTTATGAAATTGAGGCAATTGTTAGCTTGATATGGGGGAACTGGTCGACTATGGCTGATTGGGATTTAGACGTGTGAAACATACCTGTGTTTTCAAGTATATCATCCTTCTATGGAGAATGATTGGGACCTGCAACCTCTACCTATTGTTGCCAAACCAGCTCCAATATTGTTTCCTAGGTTCTCCCTTGTTTCTTCCTTATGCTTTCCAAGTTCTGTTGTTATTTTAGTGTTTAGAATATCTGTCTTGAAATGCATCAAATGTGCCATCATTTTAGATTTAGGGATCATAATCAACATCTTGAATTTTTGTTTTTATTTTTTGATTGATCTGAGTATTTTAGGAGCGCAATAATGACCTAAACATTGCCCATCCATCTCTTGATGTACTTGAGATGAGTGCTGAGTTGCATTTCTAGTTTTGTTTAACAATATATTGTATGGTAGTTGATGTCCAATTTACGAATGTATTTTGTTTGGCATTTACGCTAGTTGCATGTTTGTGAGTATTTGCTGGTTATTAAAAAATAATAAAATATCGATGTTTCCTTTCGAAAAAATCCTTTTTCCTAGACAGTTAGAATAAGTGTATTCTGATATAATACTTTGGTCACCTTTCTTCTTTGTATAGAGGCTTCTATATATGCCAATAGCTGTAGATTGTTATGGCTATGATATGATTTAATGCTCAGCCAAATGATTTCTCTTTTTGAAATTGGATTTGTATTTTTGTTTACAGCTTAGTGGTATTCATTTTCTGGCTTTTGCATTAGACTTTATAATGACAATTTCTGATACCGAAAGACATCGTACTTCACAAAATCATGAGGTTCACAAAAAATGTATTCATTCTACATAATCCCACGTCCATTTTAGGAACAACTTTATTCGGGTATGTTTCCCCTGGTTGATTACTGTCTGTACCCAGATTTGCTGATACAACTCTAAGCCATTCCAAGAAGAAAATTTAGTGATTCCCATAAAATTTCCTTCATAAAAATTAATTGTAAAATGCAATCAAGTAAGCTTGACAATATAATGTTGGGCACATTTTGAAAGCCTAATGTGTAGTTGTTTGGTATTACTTGTATGTTCAATCTTTAAAGTTAGTATTTGATCATGTATGTGATTTATCTACTGGTTTTAGATGAAAGGGTGCTTGACTGGTATATATTAATTTCCTTGTGTTTACCAATATATGTTTCATACTGAAAGGGAGGTTATGGACATCCTAGGTCAAGGGAATTCCTCCACTCATGCCAAAAAATTCCATAAGGGAATGACCTCACTTCTCCTATGCTATCAAAACTACTCTACTAATATTTCATATTCTCTTGATGATGATCAAACTCCTTGAACACATCTGCTAGAAATGAATTTCAGATTTGGAATTATCCTATTTTTTCAATTGCTCAGGGAAAATATGAGAAATGTCTCTATTGGTCACTATAATCATCCAATCTTACATCACTTGGAACTCTAGATTATACAAATGGAAGCAAATTCCAGTGGTTTTGTATATGAATAATTTTGAGCTACAATTTTCAATGAAAGAATGTGGAAGCAT
This sequence comes from Larix kaempferi, assembly GCA_027924585.1. Taxonomy (NCBI): domain Eukaryota; kingdom Viridiplantae; phylum Streptophyta; class Pinopsida; order Pinales; family Pinaceae; genus Larix; species Larix kaempferi. The sequence goes on from BSBM01001431.1 coordinate 760,551, forward strand.
ATTCATGTCTTTATGAATAATATAACTCTAGAATAGCGCCCACATTGCTAAGTATAAGCTCTAGAAATAAATGAGCGCCCTCTACTAATTTCTGATAGCATCTATCACCTTCTTAGAATGTACATGATCTAGAAATAAATGAGACATTGAGGCTCTTAGGATTAGAATGACATCCACAAACATTTGATCTCCTAAATGACACTAATCCATTCAAATCTAAACCCATGTTTTAAGAATGCACTTCATCATTGGAGTTGAATCCCACCCTCTGATCAACACTAAAACAATTGTTTATGGCCAAAGAGCCTTGGGAATCATGATTGTTTATAGCTTAGCTTCTTTTCATATTCACTTTATTAGAGAAAAAAGGAACCACCCTTCACTTGGGAAGAGATTTTATCATGAGCAAGGTTTGTGGCTCTTCTTGCAGTAGGCCTTTGAATTTTAGGTGAACTTTGAAGCTCTCTCTATGCTTAGTGCTGGGTTGAAAATACCTTCTTTTTATTTTTTCATTCTTGCACCAAATTCATCCTTCATAGAATTCCTTTCAGATTGGCTCTCAATAGAAGAAATAGATTGCATTTTATCTTCTTCGTTGATGTTTCCCACTTGTTATAAACAAGCAACACTGAGTTCTTGCAATCTTAAATCATTATAGACATCATTGAACCAAACTAAGGCATCGTTGTCATATTATAATGGCCTTGATCTTTTGTCCTATGGGATATTCAGAGTACTTTCATTGGATGTGAAGCAACTATCTACAGAAGAGTCTGTTAACGGAGTTTGTTGGTGTAAAGTACTTTCATCAACATGAATTTGCAGGATTTCTGGTAAAGAGGGAAAATTCATAGCTTCAAAAGGAGAAAATTCCTACCCTAATTCATTTCCAATTCAGAGAGTTCTTGCACCCTTGAAGCTTCTAAACCTTTAGAGGTTCTATGCCCTCAAGACATCCTCGCTTGGTTTGGGAAGGAACAACCTCCTCCATGTCTTTCTATTGCAAAAAGGTCATTTGGTATTCTTGATGGCATCTTTGAAAGTATGATTTTTCGGTCTATTTGCTAGCATAGCAACCCTTTTCTCTGCCATAGAATATGTATTATTGATAACAGTTTTTGCTAGTAATATTTTATGTTAAATATATGTGTAATGTTAAGCAGTTCCAACAAAAGTTCTTTTTGAATTTTTTTAGTTTTTTGAAAGTTGAAGTTTGAAAGTTTTGGTACTTGAAATATAAAAATGTTAGAACTTATACAAAAGTGGAGGAAATCTTTTAAGGATTTTTTTATGACTATATAATGTTGTTTTTGCATTGGTATTAGGTTTTGCATGTTGTCTCCTTTGTTGTGTGTTTATTGTTGTCAGTTGGCTGAATTTAGTCTAGAAGATTTGTGAGCAAGTTCATGCTAATTAGAATCGGCTAATTTTCAGTATCTGATATGGATTTAATTATTTTGTGTCCAAACAGAAAGAAATGAAGATTATAATGAGTGTGGTTTTGCATCTCCATGTACATTTATGTTCTTAGTTTTCTTCAAGTGGTTTGCAATACTGAGATTTAATAAATTTTTATACAACTACAAAAGCAAATGTCTTGCAACCACTCACCACTTGTTTCATCTAGATATTACTTTTGACTAGACTGTTTTCATGTTCATTTATAACTTTTTTCTATTCTTAAAATTTTGAGTTACTAACTTTTTTGACATTTCTTGGTTTGAATTTCATTGTGCCAGGGAACTATATTTTCATAAGCATCGATATCATTTCACAACTGCAAGAGCAGGTCAACATAATTGTGGGAATAACCTTTAACACGATTGTTACACTATAGAATATCCAACTATAGTGGACGAATAACATAAGCCAATGACCACTTCTCTTGTGCAGGCAACTAAACAGGTAAATCTTTGCTATATAATTAACTTTTCAATTTTTGGAAACCCATTGATTAATATCTGGATGTGAAGAAAATCAAAGCATTGAACTTTTTGGTTTTGCACCAATTCTTCTATAGTCTTCTACAGTGTCTATCCATCTGATCACCTTTTGTTGGGCCAAAGAAAAGGATCATGATGTTTTCTGCTTGTTAACACTGTTGCTTCTTTTCTTATATCTTCTTCCCCTAAAAACTAATTGTTGCTATGTTATCTATAAAACAATGGAAATTTGTATTACAAAAAGTTTGCTTGACATGATCAAAAGTCACCATAATCTTGCCAACCATAGGAAGGATACTTCCTTTAGAACAAGCCAAAGGCTCTAGGAAGCCTTATTAGATAACCATTAAACCATGGGTTCAAAAAGGGGAAAATCCATAATGCAAAGTATATAAAGATGTTGTGGAACATCCACTGAATCTCTTAACACAATCGCCTTGTAAATTTTTGAGCCACTAACCTCCTACCTCACATTGATATTTTACACCACATTGAATTTGGGTCTGATCCATTATACATGCATAACATGTGTTTTGTGGTGAGTGATAACCTTCTTATTGGGCCACAACCACTCTGGAATTCATCCCTTCACTTCACTGTTTTTCTTTGAATTTGTCTTTTGGCGCAAAAAGATGGAGTAAATTTAACCAAGTTGTTCTATGCTTCCTCTGAAGGACTGGTTTCCTAGAAAGAATGGCCAATTATCTTTGTTTTCATCTCACATATCATGTCAATGATTCTATCTCTTTTTACAAAACTCCTTCCCTTCCAATCTGAATCATGTAATGCACCAACTTGGTGTTTTGAAGCACTAACTATTGCTACTCCTTACATCCCAACCTCTGTGCAGATCCTATTCCACAATAAATGGTTTGATCAACCTTGGTCTTACCTTCCAAATTTACTCTTGTAACTAACGGGGTCCATAATTCCAAATTATTGTACATTGCAAACAATATTTGCCACAATGACCAGACCCACAATCCTATTTTTATGCCTAGCTGTCTCAATTCTATATTTGTTCATAACCTTCCAAGTTACATTACCACTAAATATTTCTTTGATCATCGACATGGTAGTGCAACTCCCTGAGAATGAATTTTAATCAGTTCCAAGTCACCTTGATTTTTTTCTAAGGTGCAAATGTCCCAAGATACCAAGGGGAGACCCTCTTAGCTCTTGGATTCTCACATGAATAACTTTTGGGAACCTTTTTCTTATTTAAGGTAATATGATCCATTGGGAAACCAATACGATGGGTAATAGACATGGATATCTATCAAATTTGAGATACCAAAGTGAGCTTTCTTTCCAAGCAAGTTATCCTTGTTACCATTTTTATGTCATTCCTTCCATTTTTGCAACTACCTAGTCCCATGTATACATAGTGGTAGCATTGACTCCAAAAGGGATTTCCAAATAGACTATAGATTCACCTGTGATTATTCTCCGTCAAGCAAGGGAACAAATGATAAGATGATGCCACATGGCCTCCAAAGAACCCTTCAAGGTAGATTCTCCAGCAGGATTGTAGTCACAAGCAACCAATCTATCTTTAAAATGCAAAAACGTCCAAGGGGATGGCCCCATCTAGAAGGATCCAAATGGATGCTAGTTCATGAATTAATTTCCAAATAACAAGGGTTGTTCACTACTTAACATCTAAGGAAGCTCTCTTCACAAGAAAATACCGACAACGCATGCATAGAAATCCCTAGATGCTACCCAAGTGCGAAAACGTCACTATAAAAAAACCTTCAAATACAAAAAAACATCCTTCATAAAATAGGCTATGAACTATGTGAACAACCTTCCAATTGTTGATATAGGCCCAAGTGATGGTTTATTTTGACTGTTGTTCTGAGAAACCCCCTCCAAATGTGCTCAAAATCAGAGATGGAGGCTTCTTCCATGCCCAAACTTGAGAAAAGTTCAATGTATGATGGTTTCAGGCTACAAAAGGTACTACTTCAGGATTGTTTTGGGGCTAAGGAAGGCCCAAGAGAGGCTACATCTTGTGTATGAGGTCAAACAAGGCTGCAACTATTCACAACTTTCCCAATCTATGCCTAGATTTCATGGTTTAGGGCTGTCATTATGCCCAAATTTCACCAAAGCATATTTTCTGTTGTTGTTCATTACCTTTTTAGGGCTATAATATGCCCAAAATTGTCTTTTAAACCCTCCAATTCGGGGAAAATTTAGAGATAGGCCTATTTGGTGGTGGAAAGGTGCACAGGGATGACTGATTCACAGTGCTTCTTGCAGCAAATTCACTCCCAAACAACCCAAATTCATTCTAGGGTCAATTTTCACTACTGTTTGGGGTCAAAATTATTAAAAAACATTAAGAAAATTGTCAGAATTGGATTATGATGCCATATAATTGCAGACAGACCTGATAATTTGGATTCTTTATGCTGATTTCTTACCCAAAATTATTGATTCACCATAGATCTTCCCCTTTCAAACGCATAGCTCACACATTTGGTTGTTCACTATTGGTTAGATGCTCAGAAGTGTCCCTTTCATCCTCAATCCTTCCCAGATTTGCAAAATGATCATTTTCACCACCGTTCAAGTGCCCAGAGGTGACCAAAATCAACTCATATTTCAAAGTTGAGGCTGTTTTAGGGTTGAGAACTACCCAAAGCTGTTGTTTCTATTCACAAACAAGACCATAATTGCAAAGGATGATGTTTGTTTACCTTTAGAGGTTAGAACCACGCATAGGAATGTCCAACTACCACCAAGAAACGTTGTTGTATTTTTCTACTGCTGAAAAGGAGGTGTAAGAATTCCCACAATGCTGTTTATCAGGATGAAATATGCCTAGGTTATTTCTAGCACTTCATTTCTTTGTTTCAATAGGGATCAAACATGCTCAAAATTGTTGATCAAGCTTACCTAATGGCTCATTTGACTTTATTTCATCATCTTATGGCCTCCAACAACAACTAAATATCCTTGGGCATCATGAAAATTCAGGTATGAACCTTCAAATCATGATCATGGAAAATCTCGTCCGCTTTTCTAGACTGTGATCAAAATCACACGTGGAAACCCATACAAAATGGGGGTAAACATGGTGGACTTGAAGAAGTCAACATGGATTAGGAGGATCTTTGAAGTCTTGAGAAGGTGGATCTCGAAGTTGAAGACATCCATAATCAAGGCTTTAAGGCATGAGTACTCCATGAGATGTGACACTTGTAGAGGGACTGCTTCACATGTGATATTACTTGTGTAGAGTTAGGTTACTTATAGTGGATTAGATCCACTTTATATTGTTGACCTCCGTTACCTCTGCTTAAAATAGAGGAAGGATATATTCCTTAATTCATTCATTCACACACTTTTTAGAGTTGTGAGGAGTGAAGAGAAGTTGCCTCTCTCTTTGTATCTTCATTGTATTATTTCTTTATCTTGAAGCACTAAGGTTCTTGGAGGAGTTCAAGGGAAATTATTGGGTTAGGGTTTCACCCTAAGTAGGCAAAAAAGAAAGGGGTTGTGATGAATTGAGAGGGTAAAAGCAGCATTATATATTTTAGCTCTTGTGAGAGAAGAAAACTAGCGTTTTGGTAACCCTAGTGCTACTTCTTATGCTTGTTGAGGATGAGAAGAGAAGAAGATGTTTTGCATGTTATAGGGAGAGATTTTCAATGATGATGCTAGCTTGTTGAGAATATTTGGTAGAGAAACTAACTTTGGCTAGGACTAGGAGTGATTCCTAGCAAGGAGGAGTTGGTGGCTTGGGTTTTATGTGGTTTCTGTAACTAGGGTTTGGAGAGCTTGAGATTGTACTAGCTTGTGATAAGTTGTTAGTATGCACATCTACTTCATCTCTTATATATTAATGAAGTGTTTCAATTGTCCAATCATTGTGTACTTTCAAATTTGATTTTTCAGCTTGTGTTGTCTTCTTGATTGTGTAAATTCCAGCACTTGTTGTTCATGTTGATTTGATATAATATTGGGCTGAAATTGTTAAGAAATTTAACATACATCTTTAAGATAAGAGGTCAGATTTACTGCTGTAAAATCTGTTGTAATAAATTTATTTCTGCTTTTTATATGTATGAAAGTGTGCCCTAAGGGATGTAACTGGTTGACATTGAAGTACACTGTTGTAACTTGTTGACATTGAAGTACACTTGTTTGGTCTCTTTTCACTTGGTTATTTGTCATTATTTGACTTTTAGTAGTGTGCTTCTGTAGGAACTTTTTTATCGTTATTTGATCTTGACCTAGCGAGATGCAGGGCTTAAATGTAGTCTTCTGATTTTGGATGAGCCAGTAATTAGGTTGAGTACTAATATTTAAATTAGTATATATGGTAAAATCATATAGAAATTTATATGTTAACACGAAAATCTAAATACTAGTATTGTTTGTTCAAGCAAACATAACATCCATGTTTCTTTCTTTTTTCCAAGGAACAACTCTCAAAAAACCATGCTTCTTCCTTCAACCATGTCTCCTATTAGACCTGTCTTATTTTTTCTGGAATATTAGACTTGCTATTTTATGTTTTAAAGGAAACTTGTCAACTATTTGCACTTTGTCCAAAGCTTCCTTTTCTATTACACCATCGACAAAGGTGCATGCATTTGTTAAATTCTGTAATTCTACTTTATTTTCCTTTAGTTCAATGTTCCATTTTTCTATCCATTCCAAGGGCCTTTTTAATATGCGTGTTTCTCACCATGTCAAGAGAGTCTGCTAATTTCTGTGTAGTTATTTTATAAGATTTTCTACTAGAATGTGAGAATATGGTCTATATACTAAGTTAGGTCTCAAACCTGTTAGAAAAGATGAAACATAAAAATAAGATGCACAATTTCTACTGGAATTCTTCCATCCATATAGTATTATTGAATTGATGATGTATTTAGTATACCTCACTTTAGAACTTTATTTAGGTTTTTGATGCTTGTATCATTTATGATTCTTGAAACCAGACCCAAGGCGTGGTTTCAACATGCTCATGTTTAATAGCTTTACAATGTTTATATTGTTCTATATTGCAACTTACCATGGTCTATTTGTATTGCAAAGGCTACAACCATTTCCGAGATAAATCTTATTAGACTAACACAGTTGAGGTGTTGTAAAAAGTTGGGTATGATTGTACTTCTTCCCTTCTTTTGTGAATTCAATCTCCAGATCTTTTTTAATATTATTGTACATTTGTTTCTTCTATTATCATGCCCTTGCACCTCCTAGGGAAATGGCTAGTTCAGAATTATTAGATTCATGCTTGTGTTGGATGCTCTGAAATCATTCTCAAGTACTTTGACTTCTAATTGTCTTTGTTTAATGTGTAAGGTGGAAATGGACACAAGGATAGATCCTTGATGGTTTGTTCCTCCACCTGCAACAATGAAACCTTGATGGTTTGTTCCTCCACCTGCAACAATGAAAGAGACAAGGAGGCATCCATTAAGTAGGAGATCAATCTATGATCACATGTCTGTAATTTCTTATGTACTTAGTGTCTTGTTTAATGCAAATCACACCACCTTAACATAGATGCCCAAATATCCTCAAATATTACATAGAAATTTGGTTGTGGTTATTAAGAGGCTATTACATGCACTATCTTGATTTTCTTTGTGGATTTTATTGCCTTGGAATTTTTCAGTTTCTTGGGATTTCTCTTTCAAAATATTGCTTTGTAACATATTCTCAGTTTAGAATGGAGTTGATCACAGAATCCAATGAAAGTTTTTTTTACTAGTTGATGCCTTTCTTGGGGCTTCCATAACTACTGCCTCTCTTCCATAATTATTTAAAAGGTGCTAGCTCAATGGAAGAGCACCTGCTTTACAAGCAGGAGGTTGGTGGTTCAATTCCACCGTATCTTGATATTGTATTTTATTTTAAGAAAATAATATTTATATTCATTTATATTTTGTCTCTAGAGATATATTTTTTTTTGTCTCAACTTAAGACATTCACTTAAAGACAATAGTTGAGACAATACACAAGTTTCTTTTGTCTCAACTTGAGACCTGATATTGTCTCTGGATAGACAAAAAGATTTTCACTCTATATTGTTTGTAGAGAGACAATTTTTTTATTGTCTCAATTAAGACAGTCACTTAAAGACAATATTTGAGACAATATACAAGTTTTTTTTTTGTCTCAACTTGAGATAATTTGATCATTTATTGTCTCAAATATTGTCTCAAAACACCCCTCCATGTAGTAGTGTATGAAGCTCATAATACCATTATTATTTTTTCATAAATATTATTATTTTAATATATGTTTATAGGTGATATGAGATTACTATGATGCCAAATGTGCTTATGAAGGTTATCATGACTAAATAATATTGAATTTGTTAATTATTTAATTTAATTTTTATTCTGTCTTAGTGATATTTAATATTGAATTTTGTTTCTATAATATATGATATAAGGAAGGGACTACGGTACATGAAGCTCTTGTTTTAATGAGTGTACAAAAGAATATTTTCCATTCTAAGGATAACTATGGCAATGAATACGTAAATTGAATTTGATTTTATTATACATGGATAACTCTACTTTAACTTTAGATTAATTAATCATATTAAAATTTTTATTACAATTTTTATTTATAATGTTGAATTTTATAAATTGAAAATTAATAATTTTAAATATATTAGCATTGATCTACAGGGAGTGATCCAATCGCTTGATAGATGAGGATTTAATATGGATCTATGTTGGTTTTAATTTAATTTATTTATTATTATTTTTTTTTACAGAAACGGTTAAGTAGCTTTGATTATATATAAAAACGGAAATTACATATAAGAGAAGTAAGATTGCTCCCATAGAAGGGTAGCATCCATCACTCCTTGTTCATCTTCTTCAAGCTTATAGCTAATATGAAACTTCCCAGCTCTGTGAAAACTATAACACCTTACCAACTGTCCAAGTAGGAGAATGCAAAAATAAAACATAGCTACAGTACTGTCTTATACAAAAAACTGGAAATTGGACTTTCTAAGAGAGTGCTAAACATACATAGAATTTCCAACCTGTAGTTTCCAAAAAAATAGCGTAGAGACCATATAAACAAGGGTATAAGCATAACGAAACCAAAACAAAAAGAAGCCAAACGACGAGCTTCTAAGGGTGGATACCAAGGTCCATGATTGCACCTTCAGACTCTACAATCCTATTCTTTTCATTGTTGAGATCGACATGGTTGCGAGAGTGTTCCATACCATTTTTAATCTTGTCCATCTTCCTTCCGAGTTCTTCAATTTTATTGCTCATAACATCAGAATTTGAATTCTTACGAACCTTGTGTGGATAACAGAGACCCAGAGTTTCTTCCAGATGCTCCACCTTCTCAGCAAACTTACTATTTTGGAGTTTGACCTCCGTGTGGGTTGCTTGCGCTGGGGAGAATAGTCGAGTTAGGGCCCTTTTGAATTCCAAGCTCTCGTTTCTAACCAAGCGAATTTGAACTTCCAGATCCTGAATGTGTTTCATTATTTCCCCTACATCCTACTTTTTGTCATGCCTCTATTCATGCTCATGAGACCATCCAGACCTGACCTATCCACGACAAATACCAAGCACATGGTAGCTGACCTGCTCTTCGTCCATTGGAATGCAAACACTGAGAGAGATTCTGATGGGTTTGTTGCAGCGCAAACATTTCACAAAAAATTCAAAGCCATCCTATGGAGAGGAAACAGAGAAATGGTGTTCCATGTTCATGTAATAACCCCCGCACCAGACAGAGTGGCCACGAGAGCAAGAAAATCCAATGCAAAGAGGTTTAGAGCGAACAGATCAGGGGATGATGCAAATAATAGCCAACCCGTCCAATATTAAACTATTGTCTAGAATTCGCATGCAAGCCAACTAGCGAGATGTCCGACTGCAATAAATGGAGGAGTGTGTGAGGATCTTGCGCGAATCCAGATTGCAGTCAGTAGGAAAGGTTATAATACCAAAACGAATTTGTGCATGGTAGCTATAGTTTGATGAATCCATAGAAAGGTGGAGATCCCTCGTTCTAAGATGAGAACTAAGGCTATGGGATCCAAGTGTTATAAAAAATGGCATGACCAGATTTAAGAGATCCATAGGTGAGCCCAAATCCTTTGTTGTCCATGCAATCCGCTTGCCAATTTAGGCCTCTCAGGATATGGAGATAACTTATGTATTTGAATTCCTTGCTAATGTTGTTTAAGAGATAGTGCATCTTAGTGGAAGGGCTCTTCCGGTTGTTGACTATATTTCTAGCTTCTCTAATGACATTTAGTGAGTCCCCCATAACTGCCAAATTCTCAATTCCCAGGTCTCTAGCAATCTCCATACCTTTGATAAGACCGATCCATTCCGCTCCATTGTTAGTCTTTTTCCAATGCCCCAAACAAACTCTCTCTGTTTGTTCCCCTTGGAGTCAAAGATTACTCCTCCCGCACCTGCCAACCCTGGATTAATTTAATTTATTTTATTAGTCGACATGATTTTTTTAATTACTTTTTATTTTTGATAACATAATGTTACCTTATGTGACAACATCTCCGCACTAGGCTCTAAAGCACCTCGCGACTCTCGATGCAATTACAAATTTATTTATCTATCTCTTGATTTGATGTTGATATAAATATTTTTAATATTATTTTTATTGATGATGAATTTAAAAAATAAAATAAAATATTAATTATAATATGCTACTCTCGATGCAATTAAAAATTTATTTATTTATCTTTTGATTTGATGTTGATATAAATATTCTTAACATTATTTTTATCAATGATAAATTTAAAAAATAAAATAAAATATTAATTATAATACAGATCCATGCAACTATATAATAACACTCACTCAATTGTCATGTTTTTTCTCTTGAGTGACATCAATTGGTATTGAATGACCATACATCAATTCTCCCATTTCTATGCCATTTGCTGTCAATAAATGCTTTCCTCTTGAATCCTTGGACATGAATTTGGTTTGGTACTCGATTGAATGACTATACATGGTTTATTTATGAGAAGAGGGTGGCAACATGATAAATTTTCACTTAAATCTTGTATAAACATTGTAAGGTAGATGGAAATTAGTTTTCTCTATGAAAAAAACATAGAGAAGTTATTTGTTTGTTTTGGATATTTAGCATTATGAAATGATGGACATGGTATAATAGATTTCAATGAATCACAAAGATCTCAATATTTCATAGACAATCCAAAGATATATGTACATGGCCTAGATGATCATCCGTTACTGGCACCTCCAAATTTATGAATAATACCTGGAACTGTACACGGCTTGCTCTTCGTTCATCAACATAAGCAAGGGGTTCTCGATCTTTGTCACATTTATGTCTCTAACAATGAATACTGAGAGCACCTTAAAGGACCATAGGATATGTGCATACCTTGGTTTCCTACTCTCACCAGCTTCCCCTTAAACAAGGACCCCACCAATAAGGTCTCCTGGGGAGAAACAAATCATTATTATCACCATGATAGTTGAACATACCATACCTACAAATCCATCCAATCTTCAAAACTCCACTCGATTGTTGCAAAATATTTTATAAATAGCAATTGCCCCAAAAGGTGCAATGGTACATTGAAAGGGAAAAATAATATAATGCAAAGTAAGGATTAATGTTTGATTGTATCAAATTTTCGACTTTAAATAATGAATGGACCCATCTACAAGATGGTGATTTATCTAGTTATTTTAAATAAATGCAGAACCATTACATTGTTGAAGAATGGACCTTCCCTATAAGCCAATTACTTTTTTCTTGTAAATTAATGTAGAACCATCATAACACCACTGGAAGAAGTATACAAACAATAGTTGTCATTTGATGTTATATTAATTTTATTTGTGGGGTCCTAAATACACAATGTTAAACATGAATTAATACAACAATACTTGGGATAATACTTGATAATATATGATAAATAAAAAACCTAACCATTCACTTCTTTCAACTGAGTTTGCATTTATTTATTTATTTTGTCTAGATGGAAATCCTTTTCCTATGCTTTAAAGTACCCTCATTAAACAAAATTGGGTATAAATAAGAGTGGATAATCCAAGCAACTGATTATGAATATGAAGGTGGGTAAAAAAAATTGGTTATTTCTTGAAGCTACTGATAATCCATGATTTGTACTATGCACCTTATACTTCTTCTATAATATTTATTCCTTGAAGTTTTCCATGTTTCCAAGTAATGCAAGATTTATGCCATTATCCAATTCTATCCATCATTTCTACCATGTTCTGATGGGATAATTTACACCTTGTTTCCCATCTCTTGAACCTCTATAAATTTTTGATTTGTTCCTAGAAATATTGCTCTAATTGTCTGGGCAATCAATATTCTGAGCATTCTCATTGTTGTTTCCATACCTCTCGTGTATGGTTTAATTTGAAAACCCGAGCCCATTTTTTTAGGGAATATCAATTAAATATGAAGAGGCAACAATGTTCACGAATGCAATCTTTTCAAACCCATTACCTCACAAGTTACCCTTTCTAGCCATGCAAACAACAACTAAAAACTTTCTAAGTTGTCATGTGCTAACTCCAATATGAATGATTCACCACCATAGGTTTCCACAAAGGAAAGAACTATGTATTTATGTTTAATATTTTTTTGAGTATCATGGTTCTATAGAGTCGATAGATTGATGATGGAGGGTGGAATAAAGAGGTTTCCACAAATGAAAGAACTATGCATTTATTTTTAATATGTTTTTGAGTACCATGGTTCAAGGTAGTCGATAGATTGATGATATATAGTGAAATAAAGAGAAAGGTGGAGAATGTAAATATTGAAGATACCCCAGTGGGCATAGAGCCTTGATCACGAGTTTGAAGATACCAATGTCAAAGTGGGCTTTATCCTGATAATGTGGAGTTGGGTTTCATAGGCCCCCATTGATAAAGAAGAGCATTTACCCTTACCATAAAAATGAATCTAACATTAGATATTGTACAGATTGATGCTCATGGGATTCAAACCAAATAATATACTTCATTTTACAAAACAACATTGTAGTTGGTAAATTATTTGCATCAATAAATTACATGAAATTTTAAATTTAAATTAGTATTTAACGTAGAAAAAGGACAAACTATAGTCCTTGTGTAAAACAATGGTTAACTAACATGATCCATATAATATGAATATGTTAATAAATCCTGTAAAATGCACATCACATTTAGTGACAAGTAGTCAAAATAAGTGAACTGCTAAACTTGTACAATAGACTGCTCAGAGAAAACATGCCAACCAAATAATCAGACTCTGCTTGCAAAACATGTTTGTTGTCACTAGATATTCTTGAGCCATGCATCTAGTAACATTTGAAAGTTAAATTGTCAATACTAGGCATGCACACAACATGGATAAGAAAATGTCCTAGCATAAAGGGTTTGTTAGAGGAGTCTATTCAACAATTCAACTAGGTCCTCTCGACCAACCACTAACTAGTTGGCCTAGTCTAGTCTAGTTGGTTAGGCCTATTGGCGCAAAATGGAGATCAGGGTTCTTGTGCATGGGCTAACAAGGGCACCGTTGTAGTCTAGTGTGTTGAGATTTTCAATCCCCTTAAGGGGGAAGGTATCTCACGAAGCACAACCAAGACCGACATTAGATGGGATGGGTTAATTTTGTGGTTACGATCAAGGGTTTATAGTGGAAAACATCATCACACTATCCAATGAAATACACTGCAACAATACTTAACAACATTTATGATTCATTCATTTAACGCGAAACAATAAACAAGATCAGACATGACAGAAACATGCATAACTCATAAATTTGAAGGGGTCAAACAATATTTTCATTATACTAAAAGATATCATCTATAATAGCTTACATCAGGTCTTTAAGCCTTAAATTCAGTGTGGAATTACCCATCAGGGGATGTAACATCTCATAGGTAGAACCCAAAACCCGATTACATAAACCCCGCTATAGATTTATCTATCTCTGTCTCTTTGGTATTTTATCTGGTGCTCAGATGCTCTTTGAATTTCCTTATGTGCTTATTCTCTTCTCTCTATATCTTCTTCTTCTCTATCCTTTACTTCCTTTTATACTAACGGGGCAGGTCCAAAAGAAGTTGCAGCTATTACCTTTCTTCCGCAACTTCTGGTACTCTTCCACGACTTACCTCCTTTCTCCAACTATCTTCCTTTGATTTCTATTCTTCCACTTCTTTCTTGGTCCACTTCAAAATGAAGGAGCCACTAAGCCCCGACCACAAAGGTTGACTCTCCCTCAATTCAACTCTGCTGCATCATTTATCCTTGAGCATCTTCGATTATTGGTACTTCAAACAAAAAATCCAAATCTGGTACCTGTGAAAAATCCTTTCGCTCGAGTTGTGCAAACTCATCTAAATTTCTCCGCCATCTGCTAATCAATTCATTGGTTCTATCTATAAAATTTTGAAATTTTTTCTTATATGAGAGGGTGGGTTTTTGCTGCTCTAACTACTGAAATTTTGTATCTGCAAGGTGATCCAACTGCTACAACTCAGAATACGTGACTTGAGTTGTAGCCTTCAATTCAAACACAGTCAACTCGGAGGTGTATGCTTTCTCATGGATATTATCCATTTCATTATCAAGTTCCCGAGATTCTTGATATTTTTGTGCTCTTTCCATGGGGTCAGTTATCGACTTAGCTTCATGGTGTAATTGTTTAAATTTCTCCCAGAAAGTTTCCACAGGTCATTATTTCTTCTTAAGGGTTTCGACCCAATTTTTCGGGGCTACACAAATTTTTTGGATTTGCTTGGTTGTCTACTGGAGTTGACTGTGGATGACTATTGCATCACTGCTTACTTGGGGAACTTGGCCCATTAACTGTTCTTGTTGGTCATCTCCTTGAATCTGGATCTCCGTGAGCTGTTATTGGAATTCATCATATTATGATTGGAGTTGCTTCCAGAAAACAAACAACTGATGTAACCTTTCCTGTAGTCTTGCGGATGATATTTCTTCAGGTGTTGTTGGTACATTCTCCTATACTTGAGGCCACATTGTGCACAATTTATCACACAATGCATAAATTGTTTCTTCCACGACTGATTTCTCTCTCCGTGTTTCTTCCTTGGAGGCCAAAGCATCTACTAACTGTATGTGGGATTCATCATATGCACAT
Organism: Larix kaempferi; assembly: GCA_027924585.1. Classification (NCBI taxonomy): domain Eukaryota; kingdom Viridiplantae; phylum Streptophyta; class Pinopsida; order Pinales; family Pinaceae; genus Larix; species Larix kaempferi. Next base: position 775,658 of record BSBM01001431.1, read on the forward strand.
TTGACTTTTTTGTGCTCTATCTCAATGAAGGTGAGTCATTGTTCCACCTTTGTTGTAGCCGTGCGAATTTGTTCAAACAGTTGTTGGGTGGTCAAGGTGGTTTGATCTAGGATGGGTACTCCAGGGGGTAATGACCGAAGGGGTAATCCACCAACAATCGACCATGTTTATTTCTCCTATAAGTCTTGGTATGCTTCTTTGGGGTCGGCCCTAGTGATGATGATCTTTTACTGTAATTCCTTTGAAATGAAGGGTATACTATCATGATGGGTATGAAATACCTGGAGGATAACTCTATAGTTGTCTAGATCTTGCACTCACTATTAAAGCTGGAATATGAGAGATATAGGTTCATGTTCCTAGCGGGGCTACTCTGCTAGTTGTTTGTTCTGTATTTATTCCATCAATTGGTCGGATTAGTTGCATTACACTGTTGTGATATGATAAATTGTTCTGATTCCAAACTATTGTGAATATCCGTCGGCTAGGTCTCTTGCTACAATGGGATATATTTTATTTCAGTTTCAGAATCTAAGGCCTCTGGTGTTTCGATATATTCTTGTTGGATGGGGACCCCTTCTACCTAGATGAAGTGGTTTAGGGGATTTTTGAGGTCAATGATTGAGGGAAGAATTGGATGGGACCATAGGGAGGATGCTAGAACTGATGATAGAAGGGGAATAGATAAGGGTGCAGCCACAACAGAGGTGTAGCTAGTGGTGGGAATGATGGAGGTGGTGGTGGCAGGTTTATCTATTTTGGACTGTGATGCGTGAGCACAATTTTGGTGGGGTGAGGAACTATATGGATTTCTTTAGGAGACTAGCAGGAACCATGGAAGTATCGGGGAGTGATGTGATGGACTAGGGAACGAGTGTGGGTAGGGCTATAGGAATGTAGATATCCTCTGAAGAGGTATATTGGGGATTCTTCTATATTTCTCTTATGCTTAGATAGGTTTTTTGGAAATAGATAAGATGTACCTTTGGTTGTGTTAGCAATTTTTACGCCTGGTCATTTGATAATGGATTTGTGGAACACGTCTAACACTAAGAAAAGAAACATGATACAAGGTGGAAATGCTTCTGGGTATGACTCTAGCGATTGAATAGTAATGTTTTCCCAGTTGATACCAAACCAGACCTTCAAGGTATAATTCCTGAGTCTAATATCAATAAATCTTGGCATGGAAACTTTCTTCATATCTTGGTACCATTATTCTAATGCAGACTTGTTGAAGGCAATGTTGGTAGGGTCCTTGGTAACTTTCCATGTCGCATAATGTTAAGAAACCAACTATGAGAACTTGAATGCAGAAATGTTCGGACACAAGGTGGATGCCACTTCCACATAGCCAGTGCAATATGAAGGTACCCAAAAATAAAGTAATCACCATAAGTCTGCACATCTATACATGCTTGGAAAATTTCGTCCATCAAAAACTTGCACTAGTTGAGTTGGAAATTATTAATGCATAATTCAACAACTATAGAGTAGCTGGGGTGTACTCACCCTTCGTATACTTCCTCGTCACTTTACCAATGATAATATGACATGCCATCTTAGTTGAAACATTTTTAATGTCAATTATGATGGCACCTTTCCTGCCTCTATTCGTACCATACTTGTCATAGAGGTTCAACTCTGTGCGACTTTTTGATATCTTATTATTGCCCTGGAATCCTATGGCCACGTCGTCACCATCGATGGAGAGTATTGTCAGCTTATGGATATCGTCCAAATGAATAGGGTACTTCTTGTCTAATCATATAGAGTACCCATGCATCCGATTGATAAAACAATTCATGAATTTCTGAACTTCTAGGGTTGTGTCGAACAATAGAAGGCCTTTCGGATGAAGGAGGGTTGAGTCTCAGAGAGACACAAAATTGAACTTCCACTCTTTCTTTACTTGTCCATTTTCCAGTGGAATAAATTCATGTACTCCTTAAGATGCATATCAAGGTACAAATAATTATCATATGTAAAATTAATATCGATCAACCATGTTTTTTCTACCTTTCCATTTATAGGTCACCTACTACGTGAAGTCTTAGGTCCATGGGATCTGGTTTGGCTACCTCTTTCTGTTTTGTTGAAGATTTGTTGGATGTAACTCTTGTGGTTGCTACTTTACCCATTGCAGATGCTCAACATTAGTTCACAAAATTTATCATACGATTATTACTTCTTGAGAGTGTCAGTTTGACAAGTTCTCATAATGTGTAACATATTGGAGATTTCCATCCTTTAATAGAGATTTTTTTCCAAATTATGACAATAATGGTGAGACATAGTGGAGTAATGCTATAAATGTGGCACAAATGTGACTGTTGTGTTAACATGAGTAAGCTTCTTTTGAAGGTATTCAGTAACTATTGCGCATAAATTATATTGAGACAATTATAATGCTTTGTAAATCATCTAGGGTGGTGGAGTTGAGGGTGGGGCCCTCCCTAACCTTAATGGTGCTAACTATATTGCAACTAAAAGAAACTATGAAAACCAACTAAATATTGGAAAGAAACATCACTGAACTGAAATAGAACAGAAGAAACTCTAACTCCTAATGAACCCACTCCCGAGAGAAGGAGTGGTCTCTTGTGGAATTACTAATCAACAACATAGGAATTCAAGCCTGTGCCATTCACCCATATCAGATGAAAAACACCATCAAGTTGCACAAGTTTCACAGTATCTGAATCTTTGATTTCCGCAACAATAAAAGGTCCCAACCAATGAATCTGTAACTTCCGAGGGTGATTCATAAACTTGTTATCATACAATAGGAATTTGTTGCCTTTGGAAAATTGATTCTTCTTGATGTGGTGATCGTGCCATTCCTTATGTCTCCCCTTTTCTACTGCTGCATGATATTCTTCCATAAATCGAGATTCTTCAAAATCCATGAGTTTTGCAAGGCATTCTACAATTGATTCAACCTTTGTCATCTGAGTTGTGTTTGCAATGTAAAGGCTTGGAATGATGAAATCAACAGGAACTACTACTTCTCTGCCATAAACCAACTGGAATGGAGTCTGCTTGTGAAGTTTCTTAGTGGTAGTCCTGTAATCCCATAACATAGATGGAATATGCTCATCCCAATCATCCCTATTTGCGCAACAAACTTTTGTTAGTCTCGTATCCAAGATTTTTTTGATTGCTTTGATCGTGCCATTTTCCTGAGGGTGATATGGACTACTCTTATGATGCCGAATCTCTTATGATGTTGAATCAATAACTTAGTTGTCAATTATTCAATTGTATTATTCCAAAAATGTTTTCCTTGATCACTTGTGAGACTTCTAGGGAACCCGAAGTGAGTTATAATGTTTTCATAGATGAACTGAATAGGTGTTTCGATGTAACAATATTGGACTATTGTAGCTTTGACCGTCTTGGTTAAATAATATGTTGTAGTAATGATATACCAGGATTTTGAATGCTTTATTAGTGGATAAATCAGTCCTACAAAGTATATTTCCCATGTATCAAATGGTTGCAGTGCTCGAACTGGAATCAATTGAAGTTCATATATGCAGGATGGTCAAACAACACATTGACAGATGCTGCATTTCCTTGCGTACTCCTTAGCATATTTGAATAATGTAGGACACCACAGTCCGACTTGTAGCACCTTTCTTCCTGTAGCTTTTCTACCAACATGTCCTCCTGCACCTCCAGCATGCCATCCCCACAAAATACTTCTGTGCTGATGATATAATACACATCTATGCAAGATGCCATAAATCCCCAGTTTGTACAGTTTTCCTGCAATTAGCTAATATTCCACTGCTCTTACCACTAGGTGTTTCTTCTGTGTGGGGAAAAAGTCAGTTGGAACCTTCCCTATAGTGCAGAATAAGGTGATCTCTTCTAGGTGATCTAGAACGAATTCCACTTTGAATAATGCAGCTTCTGGTAGCTGATAATCTACTAGGCCATCAGCTTCATCGGATTCAATGTGAGAAAGATGATCTGGTTCATGATTATGTTTGCCTAGCTTTAATATAAATTCAAAAGAAAATTCTTGAAAAAAAGGTAACCATATGTAGATTCTTCCTTCTAACCCTAGCTTGTTTACTAGGTACTTCAAGGCAGAATGATTGATGAAAAAGTTGAAATGTCCTTCCAAAATATAGTGGTGGTACTTATGTAATGCATACATCATAACTAATCCCTCCTTCTCTGTGGTTGTGCAGTTGTGCGATGCATGCGATAACGATTTGCTGGAAAAATACATTGGGTGGTCCATCTCACCTTCCCTGGGTTGGGATAGTACAATGCCACGGGCGATTCTTGATGCATCTACAAGGAAATGGAACTCCTTCTGCCAATCAGGGAATGCTAAGATTGGGGAAATTACTACTCTTTCTTTGAGCATGTTGAATGCTTTCTCACAGTCTTCATTCCACTGAAAAGTCTCGTCCTTCTTTAATGTTTTCTCCAATGAGATGTATAGTTGTGGATGAATCTTCTATAATACCCAATATGAGTCATGACCCAATAATGTCCAACAAATGCCATTTTTGGTTTATATTCAATACCAATATTGATCTTCTTTAACTACAGAGGTTGAGTGTATATAGCTTCGGTATCTTTAGGTTTGGTGTGTCTAGATTCTCGAACACCCTCTGATTCCTGTAAAATGAGATGTCGCAATTGTTCGAGTTCATATGGTGCTGGATCATCTTGCTCTACCTTTTCGCAATAGAGAGGTTGTCTCATCTCTGGGATATATAAGTGGTTTTACGCCAATTCTTGATGTGCCAGGAAAATATATGAGTGGACAACCTTCCTCAATTGGTCAGTAAACAATGCAGCCTTGATAGATGTTAATGATTCTATTACTGTGTTTCTTGGTGCAGAGAAGGAAAAGTATTGATAGAACTTGGAACAAAGCTTTTTCCAACAGTCATTATGTCTTCTTTTTTCTTCATGCAGATACCAAGCCTTCGAAATAGGACCAAGCCCATGTAAAAATTGGTGAACCAAAAACTGTAGTTGTAATCCTCTTTATTCCCACTGGTGCTTGCAAAGTTCAATATGATGATAAGGATTGGACTCCCCCATGTAGACTTCTTTCACCATGTTAGCATGAAAGGATGGTTTGAAACTGATCATTTGAGTGAGTTTTGTGGTATCCTAGTCAGGAAAATCATCTTTATGTGTTTCCCACCATCTTGCAGGGGTCCCTTTAAGAGTTGTATCTAGTACATCCATACAGTATTTCTCATCCACTGTGGCTTCCATCTACTGCAGGAATGTATCTAGTTCTTTGGTCCCATCATATGTTGGTGCAGCATGTTGAATATTGTAACTTCTAAGAATATTATATTTGTACATTATTTATTTCGGAGATGTTCCATCCCTCCGATGTGATTTTATTATGTATCCGGAGATGTTTATTCCTCCGAAGAATTGTGGTAACTAGGGTTGTTAGACCCACCATGTGGGGGTCGGCCGTAAAGTTGGGTTTTAGGGGTTATTAGACTTCTCCAGGAGAGGTCGGCCCCATTAGGTATTTTTGGTGGTCAGGAGTGTGTATAAATAGAGGAGGTGAACTCCTGATTAGATCACTCACTCACTTGTGAAAAGAGGCGCACTTGTCTGGGAGATCTGCTAAGGAGGAATAGAAGGAGGGAGCACATCTTGTATTTTGGTTAATCATCTTATTGAGCAAAGCTTTGCTGGGTTTTCTACCCCATGAGGGTTTCCCAGGGTAAATATTGTGTCTATCTTGTGATTATGCTTCTTTCAGTGATCCTACTAGTCTATTTGGTTTAAATTTAACATGGTATCAGAGCAATACTGAATAGGACATCTTTCACAAGGTAAGAATACCTCTCTCTCTCTCTCCGGTGAAGTTAGGGTTTCAGCCCAAAGTTGGTATTATTGATTTTTGGTTGCATGGCTGGATAGCCCTTTTCAATACCTTTCTTTTAAACCCTAGATTGAACTTTTTGGTTGGGTAGAACTCCGGGAAATCCAAACCCTAATTCTACCAAAAGTGCGATACGTCAGATTTTGGTTTCAGAAAAAAGTTGGAATTTTTGAATTCTGATTACATGGCCGGATAGCCCTTCTCAAGAGAATTCTTTTGAGCTATAGATCGAACTTTTTGGTTGAGTAGAACTACGGGAAAGTCAAACCCTAATTCTACCAAAAGTGCGATAAAATTCTGTTCCAGATTCCGGAAAAGTGAAAAGTAACTTTTCAGGTAACTCTGCTCTGTCTCTTGGACTCCCCCAAGAGAAGATGGCTCCAAACACTAAGCTTGAAGACAAGCTAGAAGGTATAGAAAATTTCTGGGCATGGAAATACAGAATTGGTCTCATTCTTGAGGAGAATGATCTTGCTCAGTATATCAAGGAAGAAATTGCAGAACCAGAAGGAGATGAAGCCAAAGAAAAGCATAGGAAGGATTTGATTAGGGCAAAGAGAATCATAGCTGATTCCATTAAAGACCACTTGATTCCCCAAGTGGCCTCCAAGAAGACTCCAAAGGAAATGTATGATGCCCTAGGAAGAATGTTTGAAGGAAAGAACATCAATAGAAAGATGAACCTGAGGACTCAATTGAAGAGTACCAAGATGCACAAAGGAGAATCCATTCAAGACTACTTCTCAAGGGTTTCACAAATCAAGGAACAACTAGATGCAATTGGTGATACCCTTGATGAAGATGAACTTGTGATGACTGCTCTCAATGGTCTCACTAGATCTTGGGAGTCATTTATACAAACCATGTGTGCCAGGAAAGAGAGCATGAAGTTTGATATAGTATGGGAGGATTGTGTTCAAGAAGAAGCTAGGGTTGCAAACAGAGAAGCTCTTCTCAAAGAGGATGACCAAGCTTTGGCCACTCATACCAAAAGAAGAAGAATGAGTCATCTCAAGAAAGTTGACCACAAAGGATCTCAACACTTCTCTAGATCTAACAAGAGAAGAGGACCCAATTCAGCAAGAGATCTTTCCACAGTAGAATGCTACAATTGTCATAAACTAGGACACATCTCCAGATTTTGTCCTTCTCAAAAGAAGAAGTTCTTCCACAAAAGACATCATGCACATATAGCAGAAAATGATAGTGAAGAAGAAGAAGAGGAAGAAGATGAAGAAGAAGAAGAGGTAGAGGTAAAGCCTAAAAGGAAAAGATGTAAGGTGAAGAAAGAAGATCCAGAAGAATATGTTCTATTCTCTGCACTCTCTGGATCTGTATCTCCTGGAGAAGATACATGGCTCATTGAGAGTGGTGCTTCCAAGCACATGACAGGTCAAAGGAAGACATTCTCAAATCTTGAAGAAAAGACTTCTTCACAGAAAGTATCTCTAGGAGATGACTACCAATATCCCATCAAAGGAATTGGTGAAGCTAGCTATAAGCTAGATTCTGGAACACCCTTGAAGATGAAGACATCTTATATGTACCAGGTTTAAAGAAAAACCTTCTCTCTATTTCAGCACTAGATAAGAAAGGTTTTAGAGTAGCCTTCATAGATGGACAAGTACTCATGTGGTCCAAAGGAAAGACAATTAAAGATGCAGTTGTTATTGGTGAAGAAGAAGGAGGTCTCTATAAACTCAAGGGCCATCCAGAAGCTGCCCTTGCACATGAGATCTCTAGCCCCAGTGAGCTATGGCATAGAAGATTAGCTCACATCAACTTTAAAGCCTTACCCTATGTAAGCAAGGTAGTCATAGGATTACCAGATTTGAAAGCTGATCATGATGGCTCATGTAAAGGGTGTAAGAAAGGGAAAAATATCAAGAACCCCTTTCCAAAGAGTGAAACAAAGACTAAGAACATTTTAGAACTAATACACTCGGATGTATGTGGACCAATGCCCACCACTTCTCTAAGTGGGTTTGAATACTATCTTTCATTCATTGATGACCATTCAAGGAAAACTTGGATATACTTCCTGAAAGGTAAGAATGAAGTCTTTGGAAAATTTAAAGAGTTCAAGGCTCTAATAGAGAATCTATCAGAAAAGAGAATCAAGATTCTCAGAACAGATAATGGCGGAGAATTTACCTCAAAGGAATTTGAGGACTTTTGTAAAGAAGCTGGAATTAAAAGGGAACTAACAACTCCCTATAATCCCCAACAAAATGGGGTGGCTGAAAGGAAAAATAGAACAATCATGGAAGCTGTGAAGACCATGATACATGATCAAGATCTTCCCATGTATCTATGGGCTGAGGCAGCTAAGACAACAGTATATGTGCAAAATAGATTATCTCATAGTGCTCTTGAGTTCAAAACTCCAGAAGAAGTGTTTACAGGTAAGAAGCCTGAGGTAAGTCATCTTAAAATATTTGGGTGTCCTGTGTACATCCACATTCCAAAAGAAAAGAGAACCAAGTTGGACCCTTCTGGTAAGAAGGGAATATTTGTTGGTTATTGTGAATCATCCAAAGCCTTCAGAATTTACATTCCAGGCTTTCATCACATAGAAATAAGTAGAGATGTAACATTTGATGAAGAAGCAGCTCTCAAGAAATCCAAGAAGTGCCAACTTGATGAAATCTATGAAGAAGATACTTCTCCCAGAATCACAGAGGCTGTTCCCATGCCTGAAGATGATTCTCCAGAAGATCATGACATGTTGGAACCACAAGAGCCTCCTATTACAGACTTATCCAAGAAAAGAAGGCCAGCATGGGCTAGAGATATTATTCAAGGGGCTGAAAGATATGGAGCTCCTGAAGGCTCCACTAGAGAAAGAAAGAAACCAAAGGTAGTGTCCAACTATATGGCCTTGATGTGTGATCTTGTGGATCAACTACCTACTAGCTATGAAGAGGCAGCTCAGAAGAAAGAATGGGTAGAAGCAATGACAGAAGAATATCAGTCAATAATGAAAAATGATGTTTGGGATATAGTTCCCAAACCGAAAGATAAGAGTGTGGTTTCTTCCAAATGGATTTTCAAAATAAAACATGCCGCGGATGGAAGCATTGAAAAATATAAAGCAAGATTTGTAGCCAGAGGATTCTCTCAGAAGGAGGGAATTGACTATGAAGAAACATTTGCACCAGTTGCTAGGTATACTTCAATTAGAACTATCATGGCACTTGCATCCATGATGAAGTGGAAATTACACCAAATGGATGTTAAGACAGCTTTTCTGAATGGTGTAATTGAAGAAGAAGTATACATAGAGCAACCTCAAGGGTTTGAGGTTAATGATGGAAGAACTCATGTATGCAAATTGAAGAAGGCATTATATGGGTTGAAACAAGCTCCCAGGGCTTGGTACAGAAGGATTGACAATTTCCTAACTAGCATGGGCTTTACCAAAAGTAAAGCTGACCCAAATCTTTATCTCAAAGTGATGGATGATGAACCAGTTATATTGCTGTTATACGTAGATGATCTATTCCTAACTGGAGATGAGAAACAAATTATTAAAAGCAAGAAGAAGCTTTCTTCAGAATTCGAGATGAAAGATCTCGGATTAATGCATTACTTCTTAGGCTTAGAAGTATGGCAAGAACCAAAAGGAATCTTTCTAAATCAAGGTAAGTATACTGTGGAGATTCTCAAAAGATTTGATATGTTGGAGTGTAAAGCCAAGGCCACTCCCATGGACTCCAACTTAAAGTTATTAGTTAATGACTCATCAGAATTAGTGGACATAACTCTATATAGACAAATCATTGGATCATTAATGTACTTAACCAATACTAGGCCTGATATATGCTTTGCTGTAAATACCCTAAGTCAATATCTAGTAGAACCCAGAAAGGTTCACTTAATAGCTGCAAAGCATATAATGAGGTACCTAAAAGGTACATTAGATTTTGGCCTATATTATCTTGGAGGTCATGAACTCAGACTACATGGTTACTCAGATTCGGATTGGGCAGGTAGTGTCTCAGATAGAAAAAGTACTTCAGGTGGATGTTATGGTCTTGGATCTGCCATGATCTCATGGTTCAGCAAGAAACAATCAAGTGTGGCCCTCAGTACTGCTGAAGCTGAATATATAGCTGCCTGCTCTGCTGGCTGTGAAGCAGTATGGCTTCGGAAACTTTTATCTGGAGTGTTTGACTTAGAAATGGACCCCACTGTGATTATGTGTGATAATCAAAGCTGCATCAAGATGACTGAAAATCCTGTATTTCACGATAAGTCAAAGCACATAGAGATCATATACTTTTATATACGAGATATGGTGCAGAAAGGAGCTATCAAGCTAGAGTATATAAGCACTGAGGATCAAATTGCTGATATCCTGACCAAACCTCTGTCTCGAGTGAAGTTTGAACATTTCCGAGACAAGCTTGGTGTAGTTCAGAAGGACCCTCCTCGAAAGGGGGAGTAGCACAGTATCTAACAAACAAGTCTATCTCATCAATGATGAGGTTACCTACTTACTGCACTTATTTACCTAGAATTATTTAGATGTAGGACTCTTATATACATGCTTTTGATGATGATAGATGTATACATGCTTTTGATGATGATAGATGTATACATGCTTTTGATGATGATAGATGTATACACGCTTTTGATGATTAGATGTACATGCTTTTGATGATAGATGTATACATGCTTTTGATGATGATAGATGTATACATGCTTTTGATGATGATAGATGTATACATGCTTTTGATGATAGATGTATACATGCTTTTGATGATGGTAGATGTATACATGCTTTTGATGATTGGTTATACATGTTTTGATGATGATGATACATGTTGTGGTTATACATGTTTTGATGATGATGATACATGTTGTTTTGATGATGATGATACATGTTGTGGTTATACATGTTTTGATGATGATGATACATGTTGTGATTATACATGTTTTGATGATGATGATACATGTTGTGATTATACATGTTTTGACCATGATGATACATGTTGTGGTTATACATGTTTTGATGATGAGGATACATGTTCTGTTGAACATGTGAAGGGATTGAATCATTCCTGGACCTCAGTCCTAAAGAAGAGTCGTAGACATATGTCTTCGAAAATGGAGTTCTTGGTGAACATACGAAGGGATTGAATCATTCCTGGACTTCGGTCCTAAAGAAGAGCCATAGACGTAAGTCTTCGAGAATGAAGTCCTTGGTGGACGGTGAAGGATTAAGTCATCCTTGGACGTAGGTCCTAAATGCACGGTTGAGGATTAAGTCATCCTTGGACGTAGGTCTTAAATGGACGGTGAAGGATTAAGTCATCCTTGGACGTAGGTCCTAAATGCACGGTTGAGGATTAAGTCATCCTTGGACGTAGGTCCTAAATGTACGGTGAAGGATTAAGTCATCCTTGGACGTAGGTCCTAAATGCACGGTTGAGGATTAAGTCATCCTTGGACGTAGGTCCTAACTGTACGGTGAAGGATTAAGTCATCCTTGGACGTAGGTCCTAAATGTACGGTGGAGGATTAAGTCATCCTTGGACGTGGTCCTAAATGTACGGTGGAGGATTAAGTCATCCTTGGACGTGGTCCTAAATGTACAGTGGAGGATTAAGTCATCCTTGGACATGGTCCTAAATGTACGGTGGAGGATTAAGTCATCCTTGGACGTGGTCCTAAATGTACGGTGGAGGATTAAGTCATCCTTGGGCGTGGTCCTAAATGTACGGTGGAGGATTAAGTCATCCTTGGACGTGGTCCTAAATGTACGGTGGAGGATTAAGTAATCCTTGGACGTGGTCCTAAATGTACGGTGGAGGATTAAGTCATCCTTGGACGTGGTCCTAAATGTACGGTGGAGGATTAAGTCATCCTTGGACGTGGTCCTAAATGTACGGTAGAGGATTAAGTCATCGTTGGACGTGGTCCTAAATGAACGGTTGAGGATTAAGTCATCCTTGGACGCTGTCCTAAATGTACGGTAAGGATTGGATCATCCTTGGACTTTGGTCCTGTAAATTGAGCCGTAGACATGTGGTCTCCGAGAACATGATAGGACTGGATCTTCCCTAGACTTCAGTTCAAAAGGTACATGACTGGACATAGAGAACTGCTGATGATCGTGTGATGGCGATGCTGATGATCATGCGATGACGATGCTGATGATCGTGCGATGACGATGACGATGCTGATGATCGTGTGATGCCGATGCTGATGATCGTGCGATGACGATGCTGATGATCGTGCGATGACGATGATGATGCTGATGATCGTGTGATGGCGATGCTGTTGATCGCGTGTCGACGATGCTATTATGACGATGCTGATGATTGAGTACTATCAACTCTGATGATGCTGATGTTCCAGTAACTGGTCAAGTTACTGATGATGATGAATTGAAGAAAGCTTCCGATGATATATAGATGATGTAGTAAATGACTCCTTGCTCCTGCAGATGCTGTTATAATATCCTTCTCGTTAAGTGGGAGTGTTGAATATTGTAACTTCTAAGAATATTATATTTGTACATTATTTATTCCAGAGATGTTCCATCCCTCCGATGTGATTTTATTATGTATCCGGAGATGTTTATTCCTCTGAAGAATTGTGGTAACTAGGGTTGCTAGACCCACCATGTGGGGGTCGGCCCTAAAGTTGGGTTTTAGGGGTTATTAGACTTCTCCAGGAGAGGTCGGCCCCATTAGGTATTTTTGGTGGTCAGGAGTGTGTATAAATAGAGGAGGTGAACTCCTCATTAGATCACTCACTCACTTGTGAAAAAGGGCGCACTTGTCTGGGAGATCTGCTAAGGAGGAATAGAAGGAGGGAGCACATCTTGTATTTTGGTTAATCATCTTATTGAGGAAAGCTTTGCTGGGTTTTCTACCCCATGAGGGTTTCCCAGGGTAAATATTGTGTCTATCTTGTGATTATGCTTCTTTCAGTGATCCTGTTAGTCTATTTGGTTTAAATTTAACACAGCACTGAATTCTATGCCAATCCATCTGAAAGATTTCACCATTGCAGAGTGTCTGGATGAGATTTCATGACGTTCATTTTTCTAGTTGTCCCAAGCATCCTCGGAATCACTGTTGAATGATTAAATACTTCTCCAACTCACATAATCCTCTGCAGTTGGATTCACATAGTTGTCTCTTTGTCTGGCGGTAAGAGAATATATCATGTCCAAAACATCTATTTCCATGTTCTCTTGGATTGGCTCAATGTATTACGGACCTTGATACAGATATAGGGTTTTTTTTACCATCATGCCTTCTACTTTGAAGTTCATTGTTCTATTCTTTAGATCAATTATGTTGTAGTTCTCACAGGTCCATTCAATTCTGAGCAATGCTGGATAAGGATCTGTTTCACCCATGATCTCAATCACTTCAAAGTTTGTAGTGGTCTTAACACCCTCGAGGTTTGCTTCCGCATTCTTCAGAAAACCAATAGGGAAGATGCGATACTAGATTTCCATCCACAACTCAATGGGAGAATAGACCAAAGGTGGGGAACCCATTGCTTCCCATGACTTCTTTGTTAAAATGTTCACATCAGATATTTCCCATCCATTTGTCTTCCTTTTCCTTCGTCACACAAACTATAGATTACTTTTGGGTAACAAGTTGCAAATTCCTCCATCAAATTTTGAAACATTAGAGAGATTACAGACCACCCCTCGTAGCTTCTGATTGGATTTCTCATCTTCTAGAATATCCTTCAGTAAGTGAAACCACAATGAAACATGATATTTTACTTGATGGTTACCTATTTCCTTGCCTTGAGCTTTGGTATCATCCAATCAGGATTGTTGAGATGGTCTTCCACCCTCTTAGGTTAGAAGTGTTGATGTAGCTTCCTTGTATCTCTCATTTTCTTGAACTGGAATGTATTTATTCCTTTTAGGTGTTTCCTTTTGGACCACCAGAGATTTTGGTCCTATTGGTCTACTCTATATTTCATGCCTTCCCGAGAGACAACAAAACATACTATTGTTTGGTCTTCTTGGGGATTATATTTTATGAATTTGGCAGGTCTTCTTGCGTGATCCTCCCATTTAGCGATGATATTAGGGAATTATTCCACAATATGAGTATTGGTACAACAATAATTACACCATGGACTCTTGGGTAGAGAATAGTCGCAAGCTAGCTGGTCTACTCTATTACAGTTGTAGCATCGCAGTGGTCCCATGCGACCTCCCCTTATACCATCTCCACCAGGGTCAGATGCACTGGGATTATAATGGGAAAGGGATGATTCGAGTGAATTCATATTGGAATAAGGTTTAATTACTTCTAGGACAACATGTAAAAAATCCAATTAAAGTAAAACAATCAACCATTAAAGGAAGACGACGCTTACGATGCAAACTTTTCCCCAAATGTACATGCGATGCAAGGTAATTGTAACATGAATGCAAATAGGTCTACGTAACCCTTTCACATGTAAATTTAATATCATCATCACATATATGGTAAGCCACCCATTTCCATTTAACCAATAATAAATTCATATCTACATATGTTAATAAAATTCATTCTTATGACAATAACCAAATCAACATTACGATATTCCAATAAAGCAAAATTATAACACCATAATACACCCGATTTACGACATTAATCCATAGCCATTAAACCCACAATATATCAGATCCAGAAGCTATCATCTATAGCCATATAATTAACATAACCACCAAATCTTCTGGCTTCCAGAAAGCATAAACCAAATAACATCTACTAGCTGCAATACCACATACACAAATCTGCTCTACGAACTGCCAATTTAACACTATTAATTCAACCATATAACATAAGAATATTATCAAATATGCAGCATAAAATATCAGAGTTAAAACCAAACTCCATGGGCACATATGAAGCATAAAAAATCAATAAATATTTTCCAAATAAATGCTTATCTCTGAAAGGCGCAACTAGCTTCAACAAGACAACGTTCCACCCAGCCTTAGACATACTCAAGTCAAATACTTGAACATGTCACCCCCGATCTAAGGCCATGGATCCAAACATTAGGGAACTCTCAAAATCAGATCTAAATATAAATTTTCATGCCACAAATTGAGGAAACCAACACAATCCATCACCACTTACTTTCTCCTCCACCTCACTACTAGGTGCAACGGAAATCCCTTCACCACCTAGGTCCCTCAAGACATCACCATTCACCATCAAGATTTATGTGTAGGATCAGGATGAAGAAAATTAATGGTATTGAGATATTTCGGTGTTCAATAGAAAATACCACTAGTCTCCTCAGTGGAATAGATCCTTGTTCAATCACCCTCATCGGTATCCAATTTTTCCTACAAACAAAAGGGTATGACAACTATGTGCAAAAAGGACAATTCAAATCCATCCGCAGACATTCCAATTCATCGGAGAAAAAATATCCAAAACCAAGAATGAATGAATGAAATCCAATTTGAATGCCTTCATAGAAATTTGATTTCATTGGCAGAGGCTATCTTAGGTTCATTGGCAAGCAACTCTGATTCACTGAGGGTTTTTCCCAAATCAATGGATGACCATTCAAGTTCTCAAGAGAGCAACTCGAATCCACCTAGACTAACTCAAATTTCTTTAAATCACTCTCATGCACTGAGACAACTCAAATTTACCAATACTTACTCAAATTCCCCTAAATCTAGTCTCATGCACTACAGACAACTCGAATTTACCAAGACTGACTCAAATTACCCTTAAACCACTCCCATGCACTAAAGAAAATTCAAATTGACCCAAAATTATTCTAATTAATTGAAGATGACAAGAGGGGTAAATCAAATTCACCAAACTGACTTTAACTAACTGAAAATCACTTCAGTTCACTGGAGTTACTAGGGACTAACTCGAATTAATTGGGAAAATCACTCCAATTAGAGTGGAAGTTACAAAATCAAGTGCATGGTTGAAAAAATAAGTCAAGTAGGGTGCATAAGAAATGAGTGATGAGAGAGCGGGTCCCACTAACACCAATATAGGAATATTCTCTCAAGTGAATGCGTATTACTGCATGCAAAGCATTAATTAGGTGTACTATGACCTCCATAGCCCAATACAATAAAAAATAGGAAACATAGAGTACTGTTAGGGAGAGAAACAAAGTCCAACCCAAACCCCCTCACATGTGGAATCCATGAACCCCCAACCACGTTAGTTTTACATGTTGAGATATTTATTTAATTAAATCAACTAATGATAATATTGTCCAAATATTAATGTCCAGGCACCTAGTGCCACTATAATAACTACTAACATCAACACACATGTCTGGGGCTTATCATCAGGGCATTACATTTTGGTACATTCAAATCTTAGAGTCTTTTAGTAATCTCTACCAATTTATTATGAACTTGTGCTAATTCACCAAAAGAATATGAAGGGCCCATTCCCATTCCCATTCCCATTGAATCTGTATATTTTTTAATAGCTTCAATCTTCATTGCTTGCTCTAAAGAAGTCTTGGGCGAGTTGATTACTTGTTGCAATAAGGCTATCTTTGTTATAGGAAACATACCTTGAATAAACCACTCTTTATGATGGGTTTCATGAACTGGAAATTTTAAAATAGTTAGTACATCTCTAAACCTCCGTGCATATGCCCATGATGATTCTCTAAGTATTTGTTGGATTTCCCTTAATTCCGCAACACCTTGGTGTTCAGACTTTGGTTGTGAAAAATCATCAAAAAATAGTTTCTTTGTTTCCACTAAGGTAGGAGATGGTGTGTTTGGGCCCTATCTCTCATATAGCCTCATGTACCATTTCAATTACCTGCCACAGGAGGTCATTTGAAATTCCACCAACTTGGATGCCACTGGGGTTGCTCTGACGTTCCAAATGGGTTCATAGAGAAACTAATGTTGAGCTGCATCATCTTCTCCATTCCCCCAAAACTTTGGGAATATTAGGGGTGGTACTGCTGGTGCTCCCGCCATTGCGGATGGGGTTCTTATTAAGACAAATCCTTGTGGTCTTGGTTGTGTAATAAATTCGATACTATTTGGTTGAAAACTACTGTTGCTTCCTCCTACTAGTGAACTTCTCTGAGAACTATTTATGCTACTATTCATCTAACTATACCAAGGCAATTGTAACTTTTTTTGAGAGCTTGTTACGATATTTTGCAAGGATACCTGGGGGTCATTCAAGGGAGTTCTAGCTCCATTATTTCTAGTTCCTTTTTCAATGAGGGGTTTAATTTATGGAGTAGGTCCTGATAGCTGTTGATTGTCCTCATATGCATTTAGGGATGAGTCTGGCGTATGATAGAGCACTCTGTTATGTGTCAACGGGTCTTCATGATCCTTCCTCCCACTTGTACTTTCCCCCCAACATCCCCTTACTAGGATATCTGGTACATCCATCCCATTATCTTTTAATTTGGCGCTAGTCAGTTCCTCTCTCCACTTCATCTAGTGTAGCTCATCTTGGATTTAATCATTGTTTTCTCGTTACTTATGATTTATTCTAGTTTCCCACTTCTCCCTCATGATTCTCTTAGCCGATCTATCCACCATTTTTATTTGATCTCTTCTCTTCGCTAAACCTTGGATTCAACATTGTCACTCCCATCCATTGATGATAGATCTAACTTCCATAACCTAGCAACATCACCCCTACTTCTCCCCTAGGAACGAGGGGTTTAATCATCCATTCTAATCTAGTCTAGAAATAGAAACCCAAACTCAACCAAAGGTCTTAATCCACAGAGGAGCCTCTCTCAGTGGTATTCCCCATTCACCTCTCCTAAGTTTGTTTTCATCTTTCAACGTGGATTGGTTGTTTTCAACTATCAACTCCAGAATATAACCAAACAAAGTACTTTCTACCCAGAAATCAACAACCCTAGTAAGAGGTGAGCCTAGATCATTTAATTTGATTAGATATTTTTCATTCCCGATCCATATGGATATTGGTGGTCACCCACCTATTCCACTAGCTCAAAACAATTTTCCATTTTGTTAATTTTCTAATAGTTTTTCTACGGTTTTTTGGGTCCTAAACTTCTAGAGTTGTTTTGAGGCCCTAAACGATTTTTTTTGGGCTTGCAGTGGCCCATACAATTTCCATAAGCTCTTATATGGACTCAATTGACTATTTTACTCCTTGGATAGATATTTCCAATGGTCTACCAAGTGCTCCAAACGAATATTGTATGCAAAAGTTATGACCCTAAGAAGTTGATTGTTCAACTAACCACCTTGGGGCCACAAAATTTATGTCGGTCCATCTCCTAGGGTTTGGTTTTTCGATGTTTAGAGTTATTTCCCTCATTCTTATGATAAATAGGCCCTTTCAGCCTCTTTTTGTATTCATCTTGTCATGAATGAGCATAGTGATCACATTTCTTTCAAGAGATAAGCTACCACCATTCTATCTGTTTTATTTTATAGTATGTTCTATTTATGCCATTTAATAGAATATGTGTTTAAATGGTATCAGTATGTTCATTGAAATATATCTGTGTATGCAGTTCTATATGTGAAATTCTAAATCACAATAGATCATAGAGATAAGAATACCTCACATTGAAAGAATGAGCAAAAAGGTGAATTACAGTGAAAATTTCAATGAAAAGAGCAGTAAAATTAATTAGGCATTGGAACTCAGATGGAAGCAGAAATATGTAACATTATCCATTAATTAGTATAGTCCAAAAATATGTTACAATATAGATAATTAGAATATCCTAGGAGAATTCGAGTCTTAGTCTGTCTAGCATAGGAATTGTCACCACTGGAGTGCTCCGGAAAACCCAAACTCAACTCAACTCAACCAAAACTCAATTAGCTAAAGCTACTGTCAATTAGATGACTAGGAAGGGTGCATTAGTGAGTTTGTCATGCAAATCACTCAGAAAAGGGCGCATTAGATCACAAACAGTGGCAATCGGAGTACAAACCCCCCACAAGAGTAAGCTAACTCATGTGGACTGAACCAAATCACTGAGTTGGCTCCTAAAATGCAGGGAACTAACTATGGTGGTCCTAAAATGATGCGTTCAGTCCTAGATGACATATGCACACCACTAGGGGGAAAATGACATCATTAACTACCAGGAAAAATAAAATAATGCTAAGTAGGACAAGGATGGAGTATTAATTATCCTAACACCCCCCCTTAATCCAAACTTGGACATCCTGGGCCCTAGTTACTGAGACCAAAGGTCACCCATACAATCAAATAAATGATAAAAAACAACTGTTCATGAAACTAAGAAAATGGGGAAAACCTCATGGGAAAAATACCCCCCTAAACAATGAACAGTAGGGAACTCAAGCAACTTTCACACCAAGTAGAGATCTGAGATAGGAAAATATCTTTTGGGTGAAAAACTTTGTGAAAATGGCTACAATCATCTCCTCTGTAGGAAAATAATGCATTGATATGGTACTGTTGTGCACTAGCTCCCTAATGTAGAGCATGTGAACCTCAATATGTTTGGTCCTTTGCTTCTGAACTGAATCACTAGAGATCCTTATGGAACTTTGATTATCATAGAAAAGGTCTGCTGAAGGAGAAGTGTGAATTCCAAACACTGTCAAGATCCAATGTAACCAAACTACCTGAATAGTTGCATTCACATCCCCTCTATACTATGCTTCTACTGAAGAAAGTGCGAATGCTGCTTGCTTCTTGCTTGACCAACAGATTGGTCCTGATCCCAACATGAATACATTCCCTGAAGTGGATTTTATGTCAGTGTTGTCTCTAGCCCAATCTAAGTCAGTAAAACCAACTAGATCTAACTGAGCACCAACAAAATAATGTATACCAAAATCTCTCACACCCTGCACATAGTGCAAAATCCTCTTTTCTACCTTCCAATGTAGCTCATGTGGCTCCTGCATGTACCTAGCCACAACACCAACAAAATATGATAGATATGTTCTTGAATGTGTCAAGTACAATAAGCTACCAATCAGTTGTCTCTACAAAGTGCTATCAACCAAGGGAGTAGAGCCACCTTCTTCCAATCTGATGCCAGATAGGAAAGGAAAGGTTGCAACTTTGCAATCAGTCATGTGGAACTTTTGGAGTAATTCAGATGCATACCTAGACTATGAAATCATGATCCCTGAAGCAGTTTGAGTTACTTAAAGACCAACAAAATGTTTCAATAGTCCTAGATATGTCATGGCGAAGGATTTACTCAAAGAAGCCTTTATGTTCTTCAAACTAGTAAATGAACCATCGATGATGAGAAATTCATCCACATACAAAACAATCAGCAATAGGAAACCTCCCTTCTACTGCATGTAGACATTGTATTCAGATTTGCATCTTTCAAACTTATGTTATAGTAAGAAAGAATCCATCTTGGCATACCATGCCCTTGGGGCTTGCTTGATACCATACAATGATCTCCTTAGTCTACATACCAAGGATGGATCATTAGTGTACCCCTCATGATGTTTCATATAGATCTCTTCTTCTAAGTTACCATGCAGGAAGGCACTCTTCACATCCATGTGATGTACCTCCCATAGTTTTGAAGCTACAATGGCCAAACAAGTCTCACTGAATCCATTCTTGCTACATGAGAGAATGTATCATTGTAGTCCAAACCCTAAACTTGTGAGTACCCATTTGCAACCAACTGAGCCTTGTACTTGGTTGTAGATCCATCAGATGCAAGCTTTGTTTTGTAGATCCATTTGCACTGAACTAGATTTCTCCCCGGGGGAAGAGAGACAAGATCCCATGTCTCATTGTTCTACAATGACTCATATTATTCATCCATGGATGCCTTCCATATTGGATCATGGAAAGCCTCTCTGAAATACTGTGGACCAGACCTTACCATCATTTAGCACTGTTAAATTTAAACCAAATAGACTAGCAGGATCACTGAAAGAAGCATAATCACAAGATAGACACAATATTTACCCTGGGAAACCCTCATGGGGTAGAAAACCCAGCAAAGCTTTCCTCAATAAGATGATTAACCAAAATACAAGATGTGCTCCCTCCTTCTATTCCTCCTTAGTAGATCTTCCAGACAAGTGCGCCTCTTTTCACAAGTGAGTGAGTGATCTAATGAGGAGTTCACCTCCTCTATTTATACACACTCCTGACCACCAAAAATACCTAATGGGGCCGACCTCTTTTGGAGAAGTCTAATAACCCCTAAAACCCAACTTTAGGGCCGACCCCCACATGGTGGGTCTAACAACCCTAGTTACCACAATTCTTCGGAGGAATAAACATATCCGGATACATAATAAAATCACATCGGAGGGATGGAACATCTCCGGAATAAATAATGTACAAATATAATATTCTTAGAAGTTACAATATTCAACACTTCCCCTTAACGAGAAGGATATTATAATAGCATCTGCAGGAGCAAGGAGTCATTTACTACATCATCTATATATCATCGGAAGCTTTCTTCAATTCATCATCATCAGTAACTTGACCAGTTACTGGAACATCAGCATCATCAGAGTTGATAGTACTTAATCATCAGCATCGTCATAATAGCATCGTCAACACGCGATCAACAGCATCGCCATCACACGATCATCAGCATCGTCATCGTCATCGCACGATCATCAGCATCGTCATCGCACGATCATCAGCATCGCCATCACACGATCATCAGCATCGTCATCGTCATCGCACGATCATCAGTATCGTCATCGCACGATCATCAGCATCTCCATCACACGATCATCAGCAGTTCTCTATGTCCAGTCATGTACCTTTTGAACCGAAGTCCAGGGACGATCCAGTCCTATCATGTTCTTGGAGACCACATGTCTACGGCTCAATTTACAGGACCAAAGTCCAAGGATGATCCAATCCTTACCGTACATTTAGGACAGCGTCCAAGGATGACTTAATCCTCAACCGTTCATTTAGGACCACGTCCAAGGATGACTTAATCCTCTACCGTACATTTAGGACCACATCCAAGGATGACTTAATCCTCCACCGTACATTTAGGAACACGTCCAAGGATGACTTAATCCTCCACCGTACATTTAGGACCACGTCCAAGGATGACTTAATCCTCCACCGTACATTTAGGACCACGTCCAAGGATGACTTAATCCTCCACCGTACATTTAGGACCACGTCCAAGGATGACTTAATCCTCCACCGTACATTTAGGACCACGTCCAAGGATGACTTAATCCTCCACCGTACATTTAGGACCACGTCCAAGGATGACTTAATCCTCCACCGTACATTTAGGACCTACGTCCAAGGATGACTTAATCCTCAACCGTGCATTTAGGACCTACGTCCAAGGATGACTTAATCCTTCACCGTACATTTAGGACCTACGTCCAAGGATGACTTAATCCTCAACCGTGCATTTAGGACCTACGTCCAAGGATGACTTAATCCTTCACCGTCCATTTAGGACCTACGTCCAAGGATGACTTAATCCTCAACCGTGCATTTAGGACCTACGTCCAAGGATGACTTAATCCTTCACCGTCCACCAAGGACTTCATTCTCGAAGACTTACGTCTACGGCTCTTCTTTAGGACCGAAGTCCAGGAATGATTCAATCCCTTCATATGTTCACCAAGAACTCCATTTTCGAAGACATATGTCTACGGCTCTTCTTTAGGACTAAAGTCCAGGAATGATTCAATCCCTTCACATGTTCAACAGAACATGTATCCTCATCATCAAAACATGTATAACCACAACATGTATCATCATCATCAAAACATGTATAATCACAACATGTATCATCATCATCAAAACATGTATAATCACAACATGTATCATCATCATCGAAACATGTATAACCACAACATGTATCATCATCATCAAAACAACATGTATCATCATCATCAAAACATGTATAACCACAACATGTATCATCATCATCAAAACATGTATAACCAATCATCAAAAGCATGTATACATCTACCATCATCAAAAGCATGTATACATCTATCACCAAAAGCATGTATATCTAATCATCAAAAGCATGTATACATCTATCATCATCAAAAGCATGTATACATCTATCATCAAAAGCATGTATACATCTATCATCATCAAAAGCATGTATACATCTATCATCATCAAAAGCATGTATACATCTATCATCAAAAGCATGTATATCTAATCATCAAAAGCATGTATACATCTATCATCATCAAAAGCATGTATACATCTATCATCATCAAAAGCAAGAATATAAGAGTCCTACATCTAAATAATTCTAGGTAAATAAGTGCAGTAAGTAGGTAACCTCATCATTGATGAGATAGACTTGTTTGTTAGATACTGTGCTACTCCCCCTTTCGAGGAGGGTCCTTCTGAACTACACCAAGCTTGTCTCGGAAATGTTCAAACTTCACTCGAGACAGAGGTTTGGTCAGGATATCAGCAATTTGATCCTCAGTGCTTATATACTCTAGCTTGATAGCTCCTTTCTGCACCATATCTCGTATATAAAAGTATCTGATCTCTATGTGCTTTGACTTATCGTGAAATACAGGATTTTCAGTCATCTTGATGTAGCTTTGATTATCACACATAATCTCAGTGGGGTCCATTTCTAAGTCAAACGCTCCAGATAAAAGTTTCCGAAGCCATACTGCTTCACAGCTAGCAGAGCAGGCAGCTATATATTCAGCTTCAGCAGTACTGAGGGCCACACTTGATTGTGTCTTGTTGAACCATGAGATCATGGCAGATCCAAGACCATAACATCCACCTGAATTACTTTTTCTATCTGAGACACTACCTGCCCAATCCGAATCTGAGTAACCATGTAGTCTGAGTTCATGACCTCCAAGATAATATAGGCCAAAATCTAATGTACCTTTTAGGTACCTCATTATATGCTTTGCAGCTATTAAGTGAACCTTTCTGGGTTCTACTAGATATTGACTTAGGGTATTTACAGCAAAGCATATATCAGGCCTAGTATTGGTTAAGTACATTAATGATCCAATGATTTGTCTATATAGAGTTATGTCCACTAATTCTGATGAGTCATTAACTAATAACTTTAAGTTGGAGTCCATGGGAGTGGCCTTGGCTTTACACTCCAACATATCAAATCTTTTGAGAATCTCCACAGTATACTTACCTTGATTTAGAAAGATTCCTTTTGGTTCTTGCCATACTTCTAAGCCTAAGAAGTAATGCATTAATCCGAGATCTTTCATCTCGAATTCTGAAGAAAGCTTCTTCTTGCTTTTAATAATTTGTTTCTCATCTCCAGTTAGGAATAGATCATCTACGTATAACAACAATATAATTGGTTCATCATCCATCACTTTGAGATAAAGATTTGGGTCAGCTTTACTTTTGGTGAAGCCCATGCTAGTTAGGAAATTGTCAATCCTTCCGTACCAAGCCCTAGGAGCTTGTTTCAACCCATATAATGCCTTCTTCAATTTGCATACATGAGTTCTTCCATCATTAACCTCAAACCCTTGAGGTTGCTCTATGTATACTTCTTCTTCAATTACACCATTCAGAAAAGCTGTCTTAACATCCATTTGGTGTAATTTCCACTTCATCATGGATGCAAGTGCCATGATAGTTCTAATTGAAGTATACCTAGCAACTGGTGCAAATGTTTCTTCATAGTCAATTCCCTCCTTCTGAGAGAATCCTTTGGCTACAAATCTTGCTTTATATTTTTCAATGCTTCCATCCGCGGAAAAATCCATTTGGAAGAAACCACACTCTTATCTTTCGGTTTGGGAACTATATCCCAAACATCATTTTTCATTATTGACTGATATTCTTCTGTCATTGCTTCTACCCATTCTTTCTTCTGAGCTGCTTCTTCATAGCTAGTAGGTAGTTGATCCACAAGATCACACATCAAGGCCATATAGTTGGACACTAGCTTTGGTTTCTTTCTTTCTCTAGTGTAGCCTTTAGGAGCTCCATATCTTTCAGCCCCTTGAATAATATCTCTAGCCCATGCTGGCCTTCTTTTCTTGGATAAGTCTGTACTAGGAGGCTCTTGTGGTTCCAACATGTCATGATCTTCTGGAGAATCATCTTCAGGCATGGGAACAGCCTCTGTGATTCTGGGAGAAGTATCTTCTTCATAGATTTCATCAAGTTGGCACTTCTTGGATTTCTTGAGAGTTGCTTCTTCATCAAATGTTACATCTCTACTTATTTCTATGTGATGAAAGCCTAGAATGTAAATTCTGAAGGCTTTGGATGATTCACAATAACCAACAAATATTCCCTTCTTACCAGAAGGGTCCAACTTGGTTCTCTTTTCTTTTGGAATGTGGATGTACACAGGACACCCAAATATTTTAAGATGACTTACCTCAGGCTTCTTACCTGTAAACACTTCTTCTGGAGTTTTGAACTCAAGAGCACTATGAGATAATCTATTTTGCACATATACTGCTGTCTTGGCTGCCTCAGCCCATAGATACATGGGAAGATCTTGATCATGTATCATGGTCTTCACAGCTTCCATGATTGTTCTATTTTTCCTTTCAGCCACCCCATTTTGTTGGGGATTATAGGGAGTAGTTAGTTCCCTTTTAATTCCAGCTTCTTTACAAAAGTCCTCAAATTCCTTTGAGGTAAATTCTCCGCCATTATCTGTTCTGAGAATCTTGATTCTCTTTTCTGATAGATTCTCTATTAGAGCCTTGAACTCTTTAAATTTTCCAAAGACTTCATTCTTACCTTTCAGGAAGTATATCCAAGTTTTCCTTGAATGGTCATCAATGAATGAAAGATAGTATTCAAACCCACTTAGAGAAGTGGTGGGCATTGGTCCACATACATTCGAGTGTATTAGTTCTAAAATGTTCTTAGTCTTTGTTTCACTCTTTGGAAAGGGGTTCTTGATATTTTTCCCTTTCTTACACCCTTTACATGAGCCATCATGATCAGCTTTCAAATCTGGTAATCCTATGACTACCTTGCTTACATAGGGTAAGGCTTTAAAGTTGATGTGAGCTAATCTTCTATGCCATAGCTCACTGGGGCTAGAGATCTCATGTGCAAGGGCAACTTCTGGATGGCTCTTGAGTTTATAGAGAACTCCTTCTTCTTCACCAATAACAACTACATCTTTAATTGTCTTTCCTTTGGACCACATGAGTACTTGTCCATCTATGAAGGCTACTCTAAAACCTTTCTTATCTAGTGCTGAAATAGAGAGAAGGTTTTTCTTTAAACCTGGTACATATAAGATGTCTTTCATCTTCAAGGGTGTTCCAGAATCTAGATTATAGCTAGCTTCACCAATTCCTTTGATGGGATATTGGTAGTAATCTCCTAGAGATACTTTCTGTGAAGAAGTCTTTTCTTCAAGATTTGAGAATGTCTTCCTTTGACCTGTCATGTGCTTGGAAGCACCACTGTCAATGAGCCATGTATCTTCTCTAGGAGATACAGATCCAGAGAGTGCAGAGAATAGAACATATTCTTCTGGATCTTCTTTCTTCACCTTACATCTTTTCCTTTTAGGCTTTACCTCTACCTCTTCTTCTTCATCATCTTCTTCCTCTTCTTCTTCTTCACTATCATTTTCTGCTATATGTGCATGATGTCTTTTGTGGAAGAACTTATTCTTTTGAGAAGGACAAAATCTGGAGATGTGTCCTAGTTTATGACAATTGTGGCATTCTACTGTGGAAAGATCTCTTGCTGAATTGGGTCCTCTTCTCTTGTTAGATCTAGAGAAGTGTTGAGATCCTTTGTGGTCAACTTTCTTGAGATGACTCATTCTTCTTCTTTTGGTATGAGTGGCCAAAGCTTGGTCTTCCTCTTTGAGAAGAGCTTCTCTGTTTGCAACCCTAGCTTCTTCTTGAACACAATCCTCCCATACTATATCAAACTTCATGCTCTCTTTCCTGGCACACATGGTTTGTATAAATGACTCCCAAGATCTAGTGAGACCATTGAGAGCAGTCATCACAAGTTCATCTTCATCAAGGGTATCACCAATTGCATCTAGTTGTTCCTTGATTTGTGAAACCCTTGAGAAGTAGTCTTGAATGGATTCTCCTTTGTGCATCTTGGTACTCTTCAATTGAGTCCTCAGGTTCATCTTTCTATTGATGTTCTTTCCTTCAAACATTCTTCCTAGGGCATCATACATTTCCTTTGGAGTCTTCTTGGAGGCCACTTGGGGAATCAAGTGGTCTTTAACGGAATCAGCTATGATTCTCTTTGCCCTAATCAAATCCTTCCTATGCTTTTCTTTGGCTTCATCTCCTTCTGGTTCTGCAATTTCTTCCTTGATATACTTAGCAAGATCATTCTCCTCAAGAATGAGACCAATTCTGTATTTCCATGCCCGAAAATTTTCTATACCTTCTAGCTTGTATTCAAGCTTAGTGTTTGGAGCCATCTTCTCTCGGGGGAGTCCAAGAGACAGAGTAGACTTACCTGAAAAGTTACTTTTCACTTTTCCGGAATCTGGAACAGAATTTTATCGCACTTTTGGTAGAATTAGGGTTTGACTTTCCCGTAGTTCTAGTCAACCAAAAAGTTCGATCTATAGCTCAAAAGAATGCTCTTGAGAAGGGCTATCCAGCCATGTAATCAGAATTCAAAAATTCCAACTTTTTTCTGAAACCAAAATCTGACGTATCGCACTTCTGGTAGAATTAGGGTTTGGATTTCCCGGAGTTCTACCAAACCAAAAAGTTCGATCTAGGGTTTAAAAGAAAGGTATTGAAAAGGGCTAGCCATCCATGCAACCAAAAATCAATAATACCAACTTTGGGCTGAAACCCTAACTTCACCGGAGAGAGAGAGAGAGGTATTCTTACCTTGTGAAAGATGTCCTATTCAGTATTTGCTCTGATACCATGTTAAATTTAAACCAAATAGACTAGCAGGATCACTGAAAGAAGCATAATCACAAGATAGACACAATATTTACCCTGGGAAACCCTCATGGGGTAGAAAACCCAGCAAAGCTTTCCTCAATAAGATGATTAACCAAAATACAAGATGTGCTCCCTCCTTCTATTCCTCCTTAGCAGATCTCCCAGACAAGTGCGCCTCTTTTCACAAGTGAGTGAGTGATCTAATGAGGAGTTCACCTCCTCTATTTATACACACTCCTGACCACCAAAAATACCTAATGGGGCCGACCTCTCCTGGAGAAGTCTAATAACCCCTAAAACCCAACTTTAGGGCCGACCCCCACATGGTGGGTCTAACAACCCTAGTTACCACAATTCTTTGGAGGAATAAACATCTCCGGATACATAATAAAATCACATCGGAGGGATAGAACATCTCCGGAATAAATAATGTACAAATATAATATTCTTAGAAGTTACAATATTCAACAAGCACCTCTTAGGGAGAAGTGGATCTGTGTGGCATAGTGCAAGGTTTGCATCTCGATGCTGAGATCTGATTCTTTTATGATCAGATGGATCTAGATCTAGATCTTATTGAACTTTATACTCAATATCAATATCTGATTTAACTTGGTCTTCATCTTCATAATTTTAATATGGATCATAAGGAGAGACATCATCCTGATATTTATGAAGCGTAAGTGGAGTAGGCAGAGAATATGGCATAAAATGTGAGAATTCATATTCCTTTGAGGCATGGTTTGCAACACCTTTCGCTATCAGCTTCCTAGATGATATCTCTGCAATCTCAACTATGTCAGGACCAAAGACAATTTTCTTCGGTGAACCTTTGTGTGTCATATGATAAATAGATAACAAATTTGCTATCAAGGAAGGCACATATAGAACGTTTTTTAACTTTCCATGCTCTAGTTGTATTGTTCCCTTCCCTGCAGCAGAGATATGGGAATCATATCCCATGTGAATACTAAGACCATCAGTAATATATAGAGAATAAAATGATTCTTTGGAGGAAACCATGTGGTTGGAGGCTCTAGAATCAATGAGGAATGCTTGTGATTGTGAGAATCCAACCTTCAATGCATGGCATCTCTCATGATCATCTATCTCACTTCCAGGATCAGTCTTCCTTGTGCCTTCTGGGAGGGAAATTTTGTGTTGTTCAAGGAGTTTGGTCATTTGATCTATCTTCTTCTTCATGCAATATCTCTCTAGATGGTTTCCTTTCTTGCAATAGGAACACTTGGTCTTCCCAAAACCCCTTTTCTTGTCCTTCTTGGAGCTGGAGGCTCCTTCCGATGGATTATACTTCTCCTTTTGCTTGGATTCAAATTGATTCTTTTATTTCCCTTTCTACTTCCCTTTAGCATTTGCACTTTTTGACTCTTCAAACATAAGAGCTTGATTTTTGGAGGCCTTGAAGGAACCCATCTGAATAATTTTGTCTTGTTCTTGGATGAGAGATTTAGTGAATGCATCTAAAGAAGGAATTTTATCGTCGAGGATTGACAATCTCCCTGAATGGAAGGTAGAAACAAATACTGAAAATTCCAAACCAAACTTGCTTAGAATGGATAGATCCAGCCGCTCATCCTTCTTCTCAATGCCACATTTTTTGCATTGCATGACCAGTGATTTGAATTTAGAGAATAATTTTCGTATGGTTTCGAAACTGTTGGGTTGAAGAGAAATTAACTCATTCTCTAGAATATGTCCCCTCAACTCATCTTGCTTGCCAAAGAGGGTCTCAAGCTTCAACCAAACCTCTCTTGGAGTCTTCAATCCATAAAGGTGGAAAAGAAAATCTATGGAAATGCGAATACACATGAAACCAAACGCTTCATCTAATCTATTTAGTTACTTGGCCTTCTCAACAGCTTCCTAAGGTTCGACCTCCTTTCCCATTGTGACCCTGTGCAGAATCTTGTTGCACAATACCATCTGCATATCATCCCTCCAATCAAGAAAATTGAAGGGTGTCAGGATCCTTGGAGGAAAAGGAACATTTGAATTCTCCACATGAAACTGCTGGAGCGAATACAAATTGAAACTAATGCTATTGCTAGACTGAAAAACCTTCAAAATCCTGCAAAAGAATCTCAATTTTGGAGATAAAATTCTATTGAACACTGCTTTAGGACAATAGGCACTTTTATCCTTATCCTTCACGCCTAGATAGACCTTAAAGGATTTCTCCAATGAGTTCAATGCAATGGCACCATATTTGCTATCGAAATCCAGAGGATTCTGGTGCACTACTGAATGCAATTGCTCAACCTATGCGTTCTGAGCTCTGATACCATGTGAAATTCTAAATCACAGTGGATCATATAGCTGAGAATAACTCACAGTGAAAGAATGAGAAGAAAAGGTGATTTACAGTGAAAGGGCAATAAAATTTATCAAGCATTGGAATTCAGATGGAAGTAGAAATGTGTAAGTTAATCCATTGATCAGTATAGTCCAAAAATATGTTACAATAGAGATAATTCGAGTCTCAATCTTTCTAGCATAGGAACTGTCACCACTGTAGTGCTCTGAAAGACCCAAACTCAACTCAACTCAACCAAAACTCAGTTAACTGACTAGGAAGGGTGCATTAGTGAGTTTGTCATGCAAATCACTATGAAAAGGGTGCATTAGATCAAAAATAGTGGAAATTAAAGCACACCCCCCCCCACAAGAATCATCTAACTTAGGTGGATTGAACTAGATCACTGAGTTGGATTCTAAAATGTGGGGAACTAACACTGGTGGTCCTGAAATGCATGTAGGGCGCATTAGGTTGATAATGGGTCCTATATGACATCTGCACACCACTAGGGGGGAAATGACATTATCAACTACTAGGAAAAATAAAATAATGCTAAGTAGGACAATGATGGAGTATTAATTATGGTAACACTATATATGTTCTTTCATTTTATTATCACATAAATCTAGATCAGTGGTATTAGAACGGTCTGCTCTTTTGTCATTTCTCCATGCAGGTCTTTGATGAGTTCAGAATATAAGCAGTTGGGTATTGAACTAGTTCATCTTGAGGAAAACTACCCTTAGCGTCCAAAAATGCTCCCCATAGTCGAGGAAAAAGGATATGATGGAGCAGGAAATCCTATCATGATGTTGCTCGAGGAATCCCTTGCATGATATAGGAATGAAATGATGGATCGTTTCACCCAAATCCTTCAATAGATACCGACATCATCAGAGGGATCATCTGTTAAAGTTACAACATCATGATTCATTCTCCAAGTCAATATTATGTGTCAAGGAGTGCCTTATAAGAGCCCGAGTTGGACTCATGAAACTTGGAGAAGAATATTGAGTTGGACTCAACAATGAATAAGCCTCATGTGTTGAGGTAAGTGCTTTGTATGTCAAAGTGATGTTGTTGTACAACCTTCATTGTCAAGGCTAAGGTATTGTGTGTCAAGACAGATCCTCATATGTTGAGGTAATTGTTGAAGTCCATTTTTATCACTATTTTTTATCATCAAATCACTCGAAATGGCGTTATTTCTATCGTTTTTGCTATATTAGGTTGTTTTCTTGTCATTCATCCCATCAAATAGTGCAAGTATGCATATATTTACCTATTACGCAAATCTTGTTTATATTTCATTTTATCATGATTTATTTATGTTAAAATGACATTTTATGGGCATAATTAACACTTATGTTTTAATTGATAGGCTACATTTTGCAAATGACCCTTCGTTCAGACTATGTGCTACGT
The DNA here is from genome assembly GCA_027924585.1 of Larix kaempferi. Classification (NCBI taxonomy): domain Eukaryota; kingdom Viridiplantae; phylum Streptophyta; class Pinopsida; order Pinales; family Pinaceae; genus Larix; species Larix kaempferi. The sequence continues at coordinate 807,128 of BSBM01001431.1, forward strand.
GCTAAGCTTAAACACGTTCAGCTCATCATTCAGCCTCTCGTTCAGTCTGCGAAATCCATGGTTGACATATCTCAGACCGTTGAATGTGGAGAAGGGCACGTGGTTTCTGTTCGCCATGTGGTGCTCATGGTTAATGAGCCCTTGTTCCAGAAGATCCGTTCCCAAGTTCGCTGAGCCTGCCAACCCATCACCACGCCCATGTCAATGCTACAAATAATGATTCTCTTGTTCGCTTGGCCGGGAATCACCCACGTCTGCTCAGCTCTTGCATGCCATTGTTCTGAAAGGAGTCCATCCTGTTCACATTTAGTTGGCCAACATAAATCCCACGCCCACACTTAGTTTTCCAACACAACTCGCTGCCCACGTCGACGCTCCAGCACATGCTTCTACCCACGTCTGAAGGAAATGAATGCTCAGTTGTTCGTGTTGGGTGGGATCGACGCCGAGAAGCTGGGTAGATGCTCCCTGCACTGTTACGCATCATTCAACCAATAGTTACAATCATAAAACGCCTTTATTATTACAGAGGTCGACTTTGTCGACCCTCTCTCCCATTATAACTTATAAATAGATACCTCTTATGGAGAAAACGAGATCAAATATCATAGAGGAGATAGACAGAGGTAGATAGGTTGTTCTTTGTAAACACTGTAATTTTCTCAGTTAATGGAAGTAGTAGTCAGTTGATGCTCTGCTGATAGTCATTAAGCTGATTTAGTTTCACCTCTGATTGCTGGGAAGGGCCCCTCATCAACTGGAGGTTTTATTTACATTTTCTGCATTTCTTTTCTTGAAATTAACTAGTTTATTTCCTTTGTGTGTAATCTAATTCGTTTTCCTGTGTGTATCATTTTCATTTCTCTGTAATCAATATTCTTCTGTTAATATAATCTCCCTTCTTCTGAATTAGGAAATGGTCGACCAATAGTTTAATAATTTGCAGTTTGTTTCCAATTCTTCTTTCATCATTTTAGTTAGATATTGCTTCCAAATTCTTCCATAGTTAGTATTAGCTTCTTTCTCTTCTCTTCTGTTAGTTTTTCTTCTATTTTGCTGTAGGTTAACTCTCTCTTCTTCCATCTTAACCTTCTTTCTATATCTCATAGAAATCATTCCTCTACTTAGATAATGATTGGGATAGATAGCTTCTTGTTAGTTTAGCTTCTAAATAATCTCTCTACTGCTTCCTTTGCACAGTAGGATCACTTACATAAGCCAGCTGGTAATTAAATCATCCAAAAACTTTTCTTTCCCTCACTTTAACTCATTTTCCTCCATCCGGATTGTCATTCAGACCGCCATTCAGACCGGCGTTCGGATCGTCATTCGGAGCTGTGTGTTTTCTGCATTGTTTTAGGCCTTCTTCAAAATCCAATTTCTTCTGCCTTCCACTCATCATTCTTGTTATTCCTACTTAATAGTTTTAGATGTAATTCAATCTCACTTCTTGTTATTTAAAGTTTCTAATTAAGTTCTGTCATTCTTTCCTTCTTCTTTACTTCCTCCTTATCCTCTTCTCATCCTTCTTCCAAAGTCAAATCTATAGTTCTGTTTTGTTAATTAGTTACTGTTTTAGAATTTATCAGTTCATTTTCTAGATAGTTTGTTTTCAAGTCATAGCTTAATAATTCCATTCTTTAAGTTGTTTCAGTTTGTTAATCATAAGACTAGTTTCCATTCAGTTACATAACGAAGATGTTCATAACATAAGATTTGGATTAGAAATTAATATCTTTATCAAATTTTCTACTTGCATCTATAATAAATATCTTTATCAAGTTTTCTACTTTCCAAATCAAATACAATTCAGTTAAACATCTTTATTAAGTTTTCTACTTGCTTCATTTGTTAATTAGTTTCATGTTTTCATAGATAGAATAAACTTTTGCATTTGAATTATGAAAGTCATGTAAGTAGTTTAAAATCATATAGTTGCATGTTAGCACATTTACATCTTTAGTCAGCTTAGGTTAGTTCAAGCCTTCAACTCATAAGCTCCCTCCCCGAGCTGACAATTTAAATATTGGAATTATTTAACACATAATAAACACCAACATTTTGGCGCCCTTTCCGGGGAGGTGCTAAAGGGATTCAAGTCTAGGTATATAGGCTTCTTTTATATTACACAGAAAGGGGGAGGGGAAATGGTAAGATGCAAAGACGACCTCACTACGGTTTTCCATAGTGTAATAGCCTGACGCATCCACTTTAGTGGGTTGCCCCAAATCCTTGTTGTTCCTTTCCGCACAAGTATGATTTCCTTTCTATACATCTGAGTATTTAATTTTCTGCAGTTTATTTCGTAAAAATTTGTCTTCCTTCTTTTTAGGTGTGTTATTCTTTCAGCAAGTGTGGTATGTTTTAGTTCGCAAATTTGTTTTAGTAATATAAAGTATTTTAAAAACACATAATTTTTTTTTGGGTGTTGTAAGAACCTAGGGACTAATCCATGTGTGAAGTAGGATCTATCAACTGACAAAATCAATTCCGAGGTGACCATTAGCATGAGACAACTCTCTCGAATCCTAGCAACAACTGGGATCTCAATATCTTCTTCTCAAGGAAAACACATCTTGACAGAAGTCAAGAATTTATCTACCTCTCCAGGAATAATAGAAGAACCACAGTCCCATGAGCTACAAATCGAATCTCCTTGCCGATCTGCCAAGGAAACATAAAACTTGGAGACTACATTTGATGGAGAGAGACTTGACATTGAAGAGTTCTCCACATATCTATCGATAGATCTTTCATGTACTCAAGCAATTGAACATTCAGAAGAAAAGGATCTGCATGGAATTAGGAAGGAAGGTGAGTATCAAGATTACATCAAAAGATGGTTCCAAGAGGTAATGAGGCCACAATACCATTCCTTCATTCGACACCTTTTATTGCAAAAGCAAGTAAGTCGGTTGATTCTCCACATCCAGGTAATCACTGCTTTAAATTTTTCATATGTGGATATAGGTATGTTTTTCATTTTGCTTCACACATGGTTACAGTGGAAAAGTTCTTACACTTGAATAAAGAGTTTTTTTCTTTCTTTTAGATAGCATAGGATAGTATGTATATAAATAAAAAGTTGTATGTGGTTAGTTAGCTTTAGATATTCATACAACTTCAGTTTATGTTTTCCTTTAAAATAAGAGAACTAAGAATAAGATCATGTTAATGACTAAACCAAAGAAAGCTTACATGCATATTTCTTATTATACCAGTTACTTAAAGACCTACTTTAATTATCATGATCTACAAAAAACTCAATCTTAAACCTATGGACTCCTAGTTCATTCTGGACACATTATCAAAACTTGTCTCTAAAGCACCTTTAAAAGGTAGCCTAAAAGTGGGTGATATTTACTATTTTGTGGGGAACATTACCGACCTTTTATGAAGAAGATAGACTATGAAGTCAAAGGACAACTTTAGGTTATTATCTTTTGACATGATCTGTAATTTAGGCCATTATAAATAAAGTTGCTCATAAGGTTCATGCTAAAATATTGAATTATGTGTTTAGCAGTCTTAGCACACTCTAGTGCCAACCGACTTCCTTACAAAAAATAAAAATAATATATATATATATATCATTATATGAAGCAAACCCATCGTGGTCCTGAATAGGCTCGTTGGCAGCGGGTCCATGCTAAGTAAAATCTTAAACAAGGAAGTTCGGTAAGTGCAAGTAAACCCGTTGGGGTACTGAAAAGGCTTGCTGGAAGTGGGGCTATGCTTGCATGGTACCAAGATAAACCCGTCGGGGTACTGAACAGGCCTGCTGGTAGCGGGTCAATATCGGGTAAAAGAGGTTTGGTTAATGCATTGCTATTCACATAGCTCATAAAAACCTGAGTATACAAACATATGTTTAGGCCGATTATTTATACTGTTATTAGATAATGGCTGTAAGTTGGACTTGGACCCTATCATCTAATTCAAACAAATACCTAAGATATGATTATCCTAGAAATGGGACCCATAATTATAGTAGATCTCACAAACTTTATGGTGAACCTTATCTATATTCTTTGGATGACAAGAGATCTTTACAATGAGTCATCGACGACTAGTTTTTCCTATGGCATTTTTCGCATCTCTTACACTATTATTCTTTATGTGGTCTTCATGAGCATAAATTGATGAATTTGCATGTATTGAAGAATCTGACTTAGTATGATATTGTTTTGGGCATATCATGAATACATCTTTTTCTCAAAAAGTTCTAATTTTTAGAATAATAATGTTTTTTTTAGATTTTCCTGCTAATTGATGTTGATCTAGAGTGTTTACATAAGAAGCATACAACCCAGTATTAATTTGTTAATGGCCCAAGGACGTGCCATTCCTTCGGTTTGGCTGAGGATTCAACATTATTTCTATATTTTTTCTATTTACTAGGATTCAGAATTGCTTCTATTTTTCTGTTTACTTAAAATACAATTAAAAAGTGCTTATACAATGATCTGTTGTTTCAGGAATAATGTAAGTAACAGAAGAGAAAAAAAAAAAAAAACTGTTCTGATCCATGTTGAACAAAGAAGAGCGACTGAAGACTTCAAAAAATCAGGTTTACATCATCCTTTTGTGTGCTGGCGACCTCAGAATTTTTCTGCATAATCATCAGCAATCAGATCCAGCAAGCACATCTTGTACAGACAAATGGTCTGTATGAAGGGTCGAATGAATCAAATGAATGATGATCCAAATGAAACCATAGCTTATAAAATCATGATTAAGTGTGCTAAGGTAGTGAATTTTTGAAATTCTATTGAAAAATCTAATTGACTAACCACATCATGTATTAATCAAATGTCATCTCTATACATGACCTCATTCCTTTAATTCATCTCGACTTCACCAAATGAATCGATTAATCATGCATTATTGAGATTTTTAAAATTATTATCTAGTTATCATATGGTTTTAACTTTTTATTAAGTTATATGATCAACATGCGAACCGTCATTTTATTTAAAGATCATCATGATTTTTAATGCACTATGTTATAATTCCATGATGAAAATTTTCTTTCAACCTGTCCAAAGTTTACTTTGGACATGGTTGAATATTTCACAAACCATATGAATTCATTAACGCACATATCTTTATTATGGTACACGTTTAAAAAATTCTGAATAAATGGCTTAATTGTGCCAAATTTTCGTCTCATGAATTTTCAAACATTCAATTGGACCTTGTTTTAAAACTAACCCCTGCTTGATCCTCACCATCACTCTGCTCACTCTCATCATTTCTGAATCCATCTAGCTGCATCCACTTCTTCCTTATTTAATTTTCTCTTTTCTCAGTGGGACCTGGCATATCTTCGGTTTGGGGGAGTGTTGGCGTCCATTTTTATCACTATTTTTTATCATCAAATCACTCGAAATGGCGTTATTTCTATCGTTTTTTCTATATTAGGTTGTTTTCTTATCATTCAACCCATCAAATAGTCCAGGTATGCATATATTTACCTATTACACAAATCTTGTTTATATTTCGTTTTATCATGATTTATTTATGTTAAAATGACATTTTATGGGCATAATTAACACTTATGTTTTAATTAACAGGCTACGTTTTGAAAATGACCCTTCATTTAGACTATGTGCTACGTGTTAAGCTTAAACGCGTTCAGCTCATCGTTCAGCCTCTCGTTCAGTCCGCGAAATCCATGGTTGACATATCTCAAATCGTCGAATGTGTAGAGAAGGGCACGTGGGTTTTGTTCTCCATGTGGTGCTGATGGTTAATGAACCGTTGTTCTAGAAGATCCATTCCCAAGTTCGCTGAGCCTGCTAACGGATCACCATGCCCATGTCAATGCTCCAAATGCCAATTCTCTTATTCGTTTGGATGGGAATCATTCAAGTCTGCTCAGCTCTTGCACGCCATCGTTCTGGAAGGAGTTCGGCCTGTTCACATTCAGTTGGCCAACATAACTCCCAGGCCCATGCTTAGTTTGCCGACACAGCTCCCTGCCCACGTCGACGCTCCAGCACATGGTTCTACCCATGTTTGAAGGAAACGAATGCTCAGCTGTTCGTGTTGGGTAGGATCGACGCCGAGAACCTGGGTAGATGCTCCCTGCACTGTTACGCATCATTCAACCAACAATTACAGTCATAAAACACCTCTATTATTAAAGAGGTCAACTCTGTCGACCCTCTTTCCCATTGTAACATATAAATAGATACCTTTTATGGAGAAAACGAGATCAGATAGCATAGAGGAGATAAACAGAGGTAGATAGGTTGTTCTTTGTAAACACTGTAATTTTCTCAGTTAATGGAAGTAGGAGTCTGTTGATGCTCTACTAATAGTCGTTAAGCTGATTTAGTTTCACCTCTGACTGTTGGGAATGGCCCCTCATCAACTGGAGGTTTTATTTACATTTTCTGCATTTCTTTTCTTGCAATTAACTAGTTTATTTCCTGTGTGTGTAATCTAATTCGTTTTCCTATGTGTATCATCTTCATTCCTCTATAATCAATATTATTCTATTAATATAATCTCCCTTCTTCTGAATTAGGAAATGGTCGACCAATAGTTTAATAATTTGCAGTTTGTTTCCAATTCTTCTTTCATCATTTTAGATAGATATTGCTTCCAAATTCTTCCATAGTTAGTATTAGCTTCTTTCTCTTCTCTTCTGTTAGTTTTTCTTCTATTTTGTTGTAGGTTAACTCTCTCTTCTTCCATCTTAACCTTCTTCCTATATCTCATATAAAGCATTCCTCTACTTAGATAATGATTGGGATAGATAGCTTCTTGTTAGTTTAGCTTCTAAATAATCTCTCTACTGCTTCCTTTGCACAGTAGGATCACTTGCATAAGCCAGTTGGTAATTAAATCATCCGGAAACTCTTCTTTCCCTCACTTTAACTCATTTTCCTCCATTTGGACTGTCATTCAGACCGGTGTTCGGATCGTCATTTGGAGCTATGTGTTTTCTGCATTCTTTTAGGCTTTCTTCAAAATCCAATTTCTTCTGCTTTCCACTCATCATTCTTCCTGTTCCTCCTTAATAGTTTTAGATGTAATTCAATCTCGCTTCTTGTTATTTAAAGTTTCTAATTAAGTTCTATCATTCTTTCCTTCTTCTTTACCTCCTCCTTATCCTCTTCTCATCCTTCTTCCAAAGTCAGATTTGTAGTTCTGTTTTGTTAATTACTTACTGTTTTAGAATTTATTAGTTCATTTTCTAGATAGTTTTTTTTTAAGTCATAGTTTAATAATTCCATTCTTTAAGTTGTTTCAGTTTGTTAATCATAAGACTAGTTTCTGTTCAGTTACATAACGAAGATGTTCATAACATAAGATTTGGATAAGAAATTAATATCTTTACCAAATTTTCTACTTGCATCTATAATAAATATCTTTATCAAGTTTTCTACTTTCCAAATCAAATACAATTCAGTTAAACATCTTTATTAAGTTTTCTACTTGCTTCATTTGTTAATCAGTTTCCTGTTTTCATAGATAGAATAAACTCTTGCATTTGAATTATGAAAGTCATGTAAGTAGTTTAAAATCATATAGTTGCATGTTAGCACATTTGCATCTTTAGTCAGCTTAGGTTAGTTCAAGCCTTCAATCCTGCACATATAGTGATTGCATCTCATAAGCTCCCTCCCCGGGTTGACAATCTAAATATTGAAATTATTTAACACATAATAAACACCAACATTTTGGCGCAGTTGCCGGGGAGGTGCTAAAGGGATTGGAGTCTAGGTATATAGGCTACTTTTACATTACACAGAAAGGGGGAGGGGAAATGGTAAGACGCAAATATGACCTCACTACGGTTTTCCATAATGTAATAGCCCGATGCATCCACTTTAGTGGGTTGCCCCAGATCCTTGTTGTTCATTTCCGCACAAGTATGATTTCCTTTATGTACATTTGAGTATTTAATTTTCCGCAATTTATTTCGTAAAAGTTTGTCTTCCTTCTTTTCAGGTGTGTTATTCTTTCAGCAAGTGTGGTATGTTTTAGTTCGCAAATTTGTTTTAGTAATATAAAGTATTTTAAAAACACATAAAAAAATTTTTGGGTGCTGTAAGAACCTAGGGACTAATCCATGTGTGAAGTAGGATCTATCAACCGAAAAAATGGATTCCGAGGTGACCATCAACATGAGAGAACTCTCTCGAATCCTAGCAGCAGTTGGGATCTCAATATCTTCTTCTCAAGGAAAACACATCTTGACAGAAGTCAAGAATTTATTTACCTCTCTAGGAATAATAGAAGAACCATAGTCCCATGAGATACAAATCGAATCTCCTTGCCAATCTGCCAAGGAAACCAAAAACTTGGAGACTACATTTGATGGAGAGAGAACTGAAATTGAAGAGTTCTCCACATATCTATCGACAGATCTTTCATGTACTCAAGCAATTGAACATTCAGAAAAAAAGGATTTGCATGGAATTAGGAAGGAAGGTGAGTATCAGGATTAGATTGAAAGATGGTTCCAAGAGGTAATGAGGCCACAATACCATTCCTTCATTCGACACCTTCTATTGCAAAAGCAAGTAAGTCGGTTGATTCTCCACATCCAGGTAATCACTGCTTTAAATTTTTCATATGTGGATATAGGTATGTTTTTCATTTTGCTTCTCACATGGTTACATTGGAAAAGTTCTTACCTACTTGAATAAAGAGTTTTCTTTCTTTCTTTTAGATAGCATAGGATAGTATGTATATAAATAAAAAGTTGTATGTGGTTAGTTAGCTTTAGATATTCATACAACTTCACTTTCTGTTTTCCTTTAAAATAAAATAATTAAGAATAAGATCATGTTAATGACTAAACCAAAGCAATCTTACATGCATATTTCTTATTATACCAGTTAATCAAAGACCTACTTTAATTATTATGATCTACACAAAATTCAATCTTAAACCTATGGACTCCTAGTTCATCCTGGAATCATTATCAAAACCTGTCTCTAAAGAACCTTTAAAAGGAAGCCTAAAAGTGGGTGATATTTTCTATTTTGTGGGGAACATTACTGACCTTTTATGAAGAAGATAGACTATGAAGTCAAAGAACAGCTTTAGGTTATTATCTTTTGACATAATCTTTAATTTAGGCCATTATAAATAAATTTGCTCATAAGGTTCATGCTAAAATATTGAATTATGTGTTTAGCAGGCTTAGCACACTCTAGTGCCAACTGACTTCCTTACAAAAATTAAAAAATAATATCTATATCTATATCTATATCTATATATATATATATATATATCATTATACGAAGCAAACCCGCCGGGGTACTGAACAGGCTCGCTGGCAGCGGGTCCATGCTAAGTAAAATCTTAAACAAGGAAGTTCGATAAGTGCAAGTAAACTCATCAGGGTACTGAACAGGATCGCTGGAAGCGGGGCTATGCTTGCATGGTACCCGCCGGGGTGCTGCACAGGCCTGCTGGCAACGGGTCAATATCGGGTAAAAGAGGTTTGGTTAATGCATTGCTATTCACGTAGCTCATAAAAACCTGAGTATACAAACATATGTTTAGGCTGATTATTTATACTGTCATTAGATAATGGATGTAAGTTGGACTTGGACCCTGTCGTCTAATTCAAGCAAATACCTAGGATATGATTATTCTAGAAATGAGACCCATAATTATAGTAGATCTCACAAACTTTATGGTGAACCTTATCTATATTCTTTGGATGACAAGAGATCTTTACAATGAGTCATGGACGACTAGTTTTTCCTATGGTATTTTTTGCATCTCTTACACTATTATTCTTTATGTGGTCTTTATGAGCATAAACTGATGAATTTGCATGTATTGAAGAATCTGACTTAGTATGATATTGTTTTGGTCATATCATGAATACATCATTTTCTCAAAAAGTTCTAATTTTTAGAATACTAATGTTTTTTTTAGATTTTCCTGCCAATTGATGTTGATCTAGAGTGTTTACATAAGAAGCATACAACCCAGTATTAATTTGTTAATGGCCCGAGGACGTGCCATTCCTTCCGTTTGGGGGAGGATTCAACATTATTTCTATTTTTTTTTTCTGTTTACTAGGTTTTAGAATTGCTTCTATTTTTCTATTTACTTATAATACAATTAAAAAGTGCTTATACAATGATCTGTTGTTTCAGGAATAATGTAAGTAACAGAAGAGAAAAAAAAAAAACTGTTCTGATCCATGTTGAACAAAGAAGAGCGACTGAAGACTTCAGAAAAGCAGGTTTACATCATCCTTTTGTGTGATGGCAGCCTTAGAAGTTTTTTGCATAATCAGCAGCAATCAGATCCAGCAAGCACATCTTGTATAGACAAATGGTCTGTATGAAGGGTCGAATGAATCAAATGAATGATGATCCAAATGAAACCATAGCTTATAAAATCATGATTAAGTGTGCTAAGGTAGTTAATTTTTTAAATTCTATTGATAAATCTAATTGACTAACCACATCAGGGATTAATCAAATGTCATCTCTATACACGACCTCATTCCTTTAATTCATCTCGACTTCACCAAATGAATTGATTAATCATGCATTATTGCGATTTTCAGAATTATTATTTAGTCATCATATGGTTTTAACTTTTTATTAAGTTATATGATCAACATGCAAACCGTCATTTTATTTAAAGATCATCATGATTTTTAATGCACTATGTTATAATTCCATGATGGAAATTTTCTTTCAACCTGTCCAAAGTTTACTTTAGACATGGTTGAATATTTCACAAACCATATGAATTCATTAACGCACATATCTTTATTATGGTACATGTTTCAAAAATTCTGAATAAATGGCTTAATTGTGCTAGATTTCCGTCTTATGATTTTTCAAACATTCAATTGGACTTTGTTTTAAAACTAACCCCTGCTTGATCCTCACCATCACTCTACTCTCTCTCATCCTTTCTGAATCCATCCAACTGCATCCACTTCTTCCTTATTTAATTTTCTCTTTGCTCATTGGGACCTGGCATATCTTCGATTTGGGGGAGTGTTGACGTCCATTTTTATCACTATTTTTTATCATCAAATTACTCGAAATGGCGTTATTTCTATCGTTTTTGCTATATTAGGTTGTTTTCTTGTCATTCAGCCCATCAAACAGTCCACATATGCATATATTTACATATTACGCAAATCTTGTTTATATTTCGTCTTATCATGATTTATTGATGTTAAAATGACATTTTATGGGCATAATTAACACTTATGTTTTAATTGACAGGCTACGTTTTGCAAATGACCCTTCGTTCAGACTATGTGCTACGTGCTAAGCTTAAATGCGTTCAGCCCATCATTCAGCCTCTCGTTCAGTCCACGAAATCCATGGTTGACATATCTCAGACCGTCGAATGCAGAGAAGGGCATGTGGGTTCTGTTTTCCAAGTGGTGCTGATGGTTAATGAGCCGTTGTTCTAGATGATCCATTCCCAAGTTCACTGAGCCTGCCAACGCATCACCATGCCCACGTCAATGCTCCAAATGCCGATTCTCTTGTTCACTTGGCCGGGAATCACGCACGTCTGCTCAGCTCTTTCACGCCATCGTTCTAGAAGGAGTCCATCCTGTTCACATTCAGTTGGACAACATAAATCCCACACCAAAGCTTAGTTTTCCAACATAACTCCCTGCCCACGTCAACGCTCCAACACATTCTTCTTCCGACGTTTGAAGGAAACGAATGCTTAGCTGTTCGTGTTGGGTAGGATCAACGCCGAGAAGCTGGGTAGATGCTCCCTGTACTGTTACGCATCATTCAACCAATAGTTACAGTCATAAAACGCCTCTATTATTACAGAGGTCGACTCTGTCGACCCTCTTTCCCATTGTAACTTATAAATAGATACCTCTTATGTGGAAAACGAGATCAGATAGCATAGAGGAGATATACAGAGGTAGATAGGTTGTTCTTTGTAAACACTGTAATTTTCTCAATTAATGCAAGTAGCAGTCTGTTGATGCTCTCTGATAATCGTTAAGTTGATTTAGTTTCACCTCCGATTGCTGGGAAGGGCCCCTCATCAACTAGAGATTTTATTTACATTTTCTGCATTTCTTTTCTTGCAATTAACTAGTTTATTTCCTGTGTGTGTAATCTAATTCGTTTTCCTGTGTGTATCATCTTCATTCCTCTGTAATCAATATTCTTCTATTAATATAATCTCCCTTCTTCTGAATTAGGAGATGGTCGACCAATAGTTTAATAATTTGCAGTTTGTTTCCAATTCTTCTTTCATCATTTTAGTTATATATTGCTTCCAAATTCTTCCATAGTTAGTATTAGCTTCTTTCTCTTCTCTTCTGTTAGTTTTTCTTCTATTTTGATGTAGGTTAACTCTCTCTTCTTCCATCTTAACCTTCTTCCTATATCTCATAGAAATCATTCCTCTAATTAGATAATGATTGGGATAGATAGCTTCTTGTTAGTTTAGCTTCTAAATAATCTCTCTACTGCTTCCTTTGCACAGTAGGATCACTTGCATAAGCCAACTGGTAATTAAATCATCAAAACACTCTTCTTTCCCTCACTTTAACTCATTTTCCTCCATTCGGACCGCCATTCAGACCGACGTTCGGATCGTCATTCGGAGCTATGTGTTTTCTACATTGTTTTAGGCCTTCTTCAAAATCCAATTTCTTCTGCCTTCCACTCATCATTCTTCCTGTTCCTCCTTAATAGTTTTAGATGTAATTCAATCTCGCTTCTTGTTATTTAGAGTTTATAATTAAGTTCTGTCATTCTTTCCTTCTTCTTTACTTCCTCCTTATCCTCTTCTCATCCTTCTTCCAAAGTCAGATCTGTAGTTCTGTTTTTTTAATTAGTTATTGTTTTAGAATTTATCAGTTCATTTTCTAGATAGTTTGTTTTCAAGTCATAGTTTGATAATTCCATTCTTTAAGCTGTTTCAGTTTGTTAATCATAAGACTAGTTTCCGTTCAGTTACATAACGAAGATGTTCATAACATAAGATTTGGATAAGAAATTAATATCTTTATCAAATTTTCTACTTACATCTATAATAAATGTCTTTGTCAAGTTTTATACTTTCCAAATCAAATACGATTCAATTAAACATCTTTATTAAGTTTTCTATTTGCTTCATTTGTTAATCAGTTTCTTGTTTTCATAGATAGAATAAACTCTTGCATTTGAATTATGAAAGTCATGTAAGTAGTTTAAAATCATATAGTTGCATGTTAGCACATTTGCATCTTTAGTTATCTTAGGTTAGTTCAAGCCTTCAATCTTGCACATATAGTGATTGCATCTCATAAGCTCCCTCCCCGGGTTGAAATTTAAATATTTGAATTATTTAACACATAATAAACACCAACAGTAATGCTTTGCATGTCAAAGAATGAATGGTGTGTTATGTACTACTAACCATGGTTGAGCTATTAAGTCAGCTTTAGAGACTGGCCACCTTTAGAGTGAATTACTTTAGCATATGACCACTTGGAACGATAGTAGAACAAGATGATCACATCATTGGGAAAATATCCTTAGTATATTTGATATGATAATTAATTAAGATGGAACATGTGGACCATGAAGATAATACAATAGATAAAGATAAGATGTGACAAGATAAGAGAGAATTCGATTTGCACACTTCAGTGATGATAAAGACTTAAATTAAATAAGAGAGAATTCGAATAAACTTCAGTGATATTAATAAAGAATACTTCAGACAATTAAAGGAGAACTCGAATTTTTCACTTCAGTGATGTTAACAAGAAATACTTTAGTTAAAAGAGTTAACTAAGTGAGAACAAAGAAGATCTAGTTAAATAAGTGGTTGCATGAAGACACTTATGTTGCAACACTTGCATGACGACACTTGAGTTGCGACACTTGCATGATTACACTTAAGTTAGCCACCTAACTAAGTGGTATAGCATTCAATTAAAGGGAGATTTCATCCTGAAGTCAGCACATGGAGTTAAACCTATTGCATGAGAAGAATGGCATACTTTTCCATGCAGAATTGATGTATTCAATATTGGAGTGAAGGAAATTTTGTGCATGTGACCAATATTAGTGAATTGGTTGAGTGGATATTTATTCTTCTAAGTTTCTCTTCTTTATCTATCTCTCTTGCTCTGATATATGCACCATGGGAGCTTGATGTAATCTACTTATTGTGAAGCAAGTCATTCTCTACTATCAATCGATATACTAAGGAAAGTTTTGCTGGGGTTTTCTCCCTCAAGTTATAGAGGGTTTATCCATGGTAAATTTATATGTCGTATGTGAATGCTTATGCTTATGATTGTTAATTGATTTCAAGTACTACCGTATTTCTGAATTAAAGATAAAGTATTAACATCATCAAGCAGAAGCAGTCACTTCGTAGGAGCCACACCCTTCAAGGTACAAGTTAACTTTGATATTCCTATATTTGAAGGTCAGATAGATGTTGATTCCATAGATAAATGGTTGATTTTTCTTGAGGGATAGTTCTCTGTCCACAATTTATCCAATACGGAAAAGATCATCTTTGTGCTCCTTAAGGTGGTGCCCCATGTGAAATACTGGTGGGACATTTATTGTGAGAAAAACACCATAGATGAGATTGATATTTTTGGGAGCGAGCCAACCCGGGAATATTTTGTAGAATCCATCAATAACCAATACTATCCCGTTGCAAGCTATGACGACCAATACACAAAATGGACCACTTTGCGTTAGGAGAGGGACCAAATGGTGCTGGAGTACACTAATAGATTCCATACCTTGTGCATAAATATCAGTATTAGGGACTCCGAGTGACACCTGGTTTTGAAATATTGCAATAGCCTGAATAAGTACATCTGAACTCAAATGGAGTTCCTATACATCTCGTCATTAGGAACTGCTAATCGATATGTTGTCAAAATCGAGCATAAATTTAAGAAAAATAATAAGCAAGAGTTTGGGTCTGTGAATCCACTACAAAAGCAAGGAAAGGGAATCCCTGAGCCACAGAAAAAAGGGAAGAGTAAGGAAAAACATCCCTGGGAAAACCAGTCCAAATCAAAAGAAAATAAGGGTAATGGGAAGACAAAGAAGGACATTAGGAAATGGTGCGAGTTCCATAAGAGCCCTTGGAACAAAACTAATGAATGTCGCTCAAAGAAGTCATTGGTGGTCAACATCAAGGCTTAAAAGTTAGATCCCAGTTTCAACTCAGATGTCGAACTTAATGTCCCAGTCATATACAAGGGAAAGCAGATCATTGATGTAGAATCCTATGTTACCTGACGATGTAGAGGATCCAAGGAAGGAGAATTCCTTTTCCACTCACAAATGTGGTTTAAGGGAACTCCACTACATTTCATTGTTGACAGTGGAAGCCAAAAGACTAATTTTTACAAAGGTCATCAAACGGTTGAAGTTTCCAATGACACCACACCCGCAACCCTACAACATTGGGTGGCTCAGCCAGGGAAGGGACATCTGCGTCAGTCAACAATTCCTCATACCATACAACATTAATCCCTTCAAAGATGAGGTAATGTGTGATGTTTCTCCACTTGAAGTTTGTGATGCTCTTTGAGGACAACCATATATGTGGAAACGTCATGCTGTATATGAATCTAGCACTCGTAGTGTCATTGTTACTTTGGGAAAGAACCTCTACAGGATACCAGAGACAATTCCCACCATTATGATGTCTCTCATTACATCTAAGCAGTGCAGGAAGGTAGTCTCATAAATTGGGAAATTTGTACTCTTCGTGATTCACTCTGAGGGTGAGTGAAATATCATAACAAATTCCATTGCCTCTACATGAGATCCCTCTACATAGAAAAAATAGGTGGACAACATCATGAAAGCATACAAAGACATCTTCACCATACGTGTCAGGGTGCCAATATAGTTCTAGGTCAAGCATTCCATTGATTTGATACCTGGGGTGCCTTTACCTAATGAGCCGGTATATAGGCGTTCCCTCATGGAAAATGAAGAAATCAAATGTCAGATTCAAGATTTGATCGAGAAATGGAATATTCAATCCATCTCCTCTTGTGAGAGTCTAATTGTGTTGTTACAGAAGAAAGATGGGACATGGTGACTTTGTATTGATTACAGAGATATAAACAAAATCACAGTCCGAAATTAGTATCCCATTCCCTGGATTGATGACCTTCCTGTCCAGCTCAAGGGTGCCAAATATTTTAGTAATATTGATCTAAAGTTTGGCTATCATCAAGTTCCAATTGAGCAGATCGATGTTTGGAAGACTGCCTTCGAATCTCGGGAATGCCTTTTCAAGTGGCTGGTCATGCCTTTCGACTTGACTAATGATCCAAAAAACTTTATGAGGATGATGGAAGATATTCTCTGGCCATTCACAAATTCTTTTTTCAGTCGTATATCTAGATGATATCATCATCTACAACAAAACATGGACAAAAAATTTGCAATATATCCATCGGGTCCTCAACACTCTGTGATAACACAAGTTATATGTCAATATAGAGAAGTGCTCATTTGGCATGGAGAGGATCCAATATCCAGGATACATCATGGATGAATATGGTGTGCTTTTGGATCCAACCAATATCCGATCCATTCGCAACTAGCCAACGCCGACAAATATCATAGAGCTTCACAGGTTCCTAGGTCTTTCCAAATTCTATTACAGGTTTGTGTTGGAATTCTCTAATATTTCTTGGGACCTTGGTCAAACCAAAGGGTGCTACCACAAACTCATAGTTCCCAAACCAATTCTAGAAAGTAGTCTTAGGTATTTCACCTTCCTTAATATGAAGTTGGTAGTAACCTAATCGCATATCGATCTTTGAGAAGACTATTGCTCCTTTCATATGATAAAAAAGGTCGTTAATTCGAGGTATCAAGTACCTATTCTTTATTGTGGACCTGTTCAAATTTCTATAATCTATGCAAATATGCAAGGAACTATCCTTCTTATTTACAAAATTTACTGGTGAACCCCACAGTGAAATACTCGATGTGATGAATCCTGGGTACAACAATTCCTTTAGTTGCATCTGCAACAGTTCACAAAGCTCAAGGGCCATAATCCTATAAGGTGTCTTGGAGGTTGGCTTCGAACTAGGTTTTATCTCGAAAGTGGAATCAAGTTCTCTCTTTGGAGGTAACCCATGAATCTCATTGGGAAATACATCTATGAATTTGGATAATACAGGGTATTTGTAAAATTCAAGCATATCAGATCTATGGAACAAGCACAACAGTTACTAGAGATGCATGCAACAAAATGTATGAAAACACTGTGCAAAAGGTTTGCAACATTAAAATTATGTCATATACTCATATTATACATTACAATGTGTAACAATGGATACAATAAGCCAAGCAATTTGAATTGAGTGCATGAGAGTGGCTTACTTGGGAGTTAACACCACTCAACGCATCAATTAACCACTTAACAACCATAAGACTAAATCAAACCGAATTTGAAACTGTCTAACTGATTCAAAACTCAATTGATTGCCCAAAAATAGGGGAGGGTGCCTTCACAACTTCAGTTAAGTGAATATTAGGTGTGAATAACAGTAGATGAAGTCAACCAGTGTAGTAGGGAGCCTTCTAGTCTCCAGTTGGCTGAATGAACTAGTAAATGCTATCAGTTAGACTTAGTGGGGTGCATCAGTCATGTAAATCACCCCCTGAATGGTGGAGGAGGTTATGTTGATGTCTCGGTTGGCTCCTAGAATGTGGGAGGAGGCCGAGTTTACTGAAACTGTGATCTGCTAATGATGTAAGCATATGATTGAGTCAAAATACTTAGGATAAGTGGAAAATTAAGCCGTGAGGCTCAAATAAATGATGTGTGGTTGGAAAATGCTCCAACACACCCCCTTAAGCTAATCTCATGGAGGAGTAAAAAATAATAAAAGGGCCCTAGCAACAAAGGCCACAGGTTACCCAATTCAAAAGTAATCCAAAAATGCTAAAACAAATCTAAGTGGGGAAAGAGGGAAAAACCTAGTGGGAAAGAAATCCCCCCCTCAAACTGAACACTGAAGGATCTAATTTTTCCTCACCATAGTATAAATCACCCCCAGTAGGGAACAAAGGTAAGAGAACTTATTCTCAGTGAAGCTCTTGGTGAAGATGTCTGCAATTTGCTCTTATGTAGGGCAATATTGCAGTACAATGGTTTTGTCATGCACAAGCTCTCAGATGTAGTGCATGTGGATTTCGATATGCTTGTTCCTATGTATCTGAAACAGATCTGTCGATATATTGATAGCAATATGATTGTCACAAAATATGAGAGTAGAATTGGTGCTACCAATATCAAACTCTACTAGAATACACTGCAACCAAACTGGCTGAATGCAAGCATTGACTGCTCCTCGATACTCTGCCTTTGCTGAAGATAAGGAAATAGTGGCCTGATTTTTGCTTGAAAAGAAAATAGGCCCTGTTCCAATCATGAAAACACATCCGTAAGTGGAAATCCTATCAATTCTATCACTCGCCAAATTTGAATCAGTGAATCCAACCATATCTATATCTGAATCCGCAGGATAGTGAATGCCAAAATGTCTAGTACCCTACACATAATGCAAGATCCTTTGGCTGCCTTCCGGTGAATCTCATGGGGGTGCTGCATGTACCTTGACACAACACTCATGGCATAATAAATATCAGGCCTAGAGTGTGTCAAGTATAGAAGACTTCCAATCAACTATCGATAAAGTGTAGAATCCACCAATGGTGTGGAATCACCATCCTCAAGTCTGATTCTTGAGAGCAATGGGAACGGTGCCACTTTACAATCTGCCATATTAAACTTTTTAAGCAGGTTTGAAGCATATTTTGATTGAGATATGGTGATCCCATGAAAATTATGAGTGATCTCTAAGCCAAGAAACTGCTTCAGCAGGACTAGATCACTCATGTCGAATGCTTGATGTAGTGCTGTTTTTATATTGCCGATCGAAGCAAGGTTGCTTACTGTAATCAAAATTTCATCAACATAAAGGAAAATGATCAGAAAATTACCTTCATGCTGTTGTAGGTACACATTTGGATCTTATTTGCATCTTGCAAAATTTTGTGACATAAGAAAGGAATCCATCTTTGCATACCAAGCTCTTGGGGCCTGTTTTAAACCATAGAATGATTTCTTCAGTCTGCACACCAATGTCGGATCTGATATGTATCCTTCATTATGCTTCATGTAAATATCTTCCTGAAGATATCCATGAAGAAATTCACTCTTCACATCTATGTGGTGTACCTCCTAGTGCTTAGATGCAGAAATTGCCAAAACTAGGCGGATAGAATCCATTTTTGCAACCAGTGCAAACGTTTATGTGTAGTCCACACCATGAACTTGGGAGAATTTTTTTTCCACCAAACTAGATTTGTATTTGTAGTTTTATCCATATGCATAAACCTTGTTTCGGTAGAACCATTTGAATTAAACTAATTTCCTCCCAGGTGGAAGAGAAACTATCTCCCATGTAGCATTTTTCTGAAGAGAATTGTACTCTTCATCCATGGCGGTTTTCCATCTCAAATCTCAGTGGGAATGATAGTATGATTTAGGATCTGAACCTATCATAAAAAAAAATTCTCAGACAGTAATGTATCAGAATATGAAAGAGCCATACCTGCTCTTTGAAAGTTTGCTCGAGTTCTTCTTGGATCGGAAGGATTTCCAATCTTAGAACCAACATAATTGAGAGTCTTTTCTGCCCACTTTGGAAACTGAGGGGGCTCATATGGATATGAATTTGAACCTGATATTTCATGTTCATTAATGTTTGATAAAATATCATAAATATCAGAACATAAAATTTCATCATCTTCTTCCGAATCTTCTTCTTGGAGATGAGGGAATTCAGTAGTTTCTTCCTCGACTAGTTTTAGATCTTAAAGCGGTTCTTCAAATTTGAAAATTTGCTTGATGAATATATTTTTGGATTTGATATCCATGAGTTTGTATCCTTTGTATTCTTCAGCATATCCAATTAGTATTCACTTATTACTCTGTGGTTCCAAAGATCTTCTCTTCTCAGTCGAAATTCTAACCCATGCAGTGGAGCCAAAAACCCTGAGATTGGATACATCAGGCTTGTGACCAGTGTAGGATTTGAAGGGAGTAGTACCTTTTATGGATGAGTGTGGAAAGAGTTTTTGAATGTATGCAGCAAACTTCATGGCCTCAACCCAAATATTTGGAGCCAAACCTTTCGACTCAAGCATAGAAGTGGCCATCTCTTTTAGTGCTTGGTTTTTCCTCTCCGCTACACCATTCTGCTGAGGTGTGTAGGGAACCGTGTGCTGGATTTGGATTCCATTTTCTACACAAAGTTGCAGAATATATGATTTTATATATTCTCCACCATTATCATATCTTAGAGCTTTGATCTTTCTCTCAGTATCAGTCTCAACAGAAGCCTTGAAATTCTTGAATTTTTCTAGCACTTCTGATTTGTTCTTAAGAAAGTAGACCCATGTCAATCTGGAGAAATCATAAATAAATGTCAGAACATACCTTGAGCCATTAATGGAGGTGTTTGGTAGCGGACTACTGATATCACTATGAATCATCCCCAAAATAAAAGAAGCTCTGCTAGCTTTTCCTCGATCAAACTTGTGTTCGGGGTGCTTCCCAATGATGCAACCCTTGCATATCCCTTTCGAGGATTTGATGTTTGGAAGGCCTTCAACCATGGAATTATTTTGTATCAGCTGCAAATATTTATAATTTAGGTGTCCAAACCTCTCATTCCATAGCCGGATAACCTCATTTCCATGATTCAGAAGGGCAGTTGGCTTTGAATGTGGAAAAAAATGGGAAAACTCATATGTTTTTGCAGCATGATTTGCTTTGCCTACTGCAATGATATTTCTAGTGGAAATATCAGAAATTTAAACATCATTAGGGTTGAATACAAAATTCTTGGGAAAACTAGTGTGTCATCTAATACACAGAAAGCAAGTTAGAAGCTAGAGAAGGAACATAGAGAACATTTTGAAAACTGCCATGTTCTAAATGAATAGTACCTTTTTCCTTTCGAATAAATTTTTGAATCATCTACCATGTGGATGGAGATGCAGTTGTCGGATTCCAATGATGAGAAGGAGTCTTTTCTTGCAACAATGTGATTTGAAGCTCTTGAATCTATGATAAGAGCTGTAGAATTCGAAACACTTGCCATGAGTACATGGCCTCTTTCTGCATCATCATTATTGTCCTTCTTCCTTGCACCATTTGGAAGAGTAATGTTGTTTTTATCCAAGAGAAGGGCCATCTGATCAATATTCTTATTCATGCATGAGCTTTCAGGATGAAATCCCCTACCACAGTAAGAACACTTTGTCTTCTCTTTTCCCTTTTTATTGTCTTTCCTTGAACCTGAGGGCTCATCTGACTGCTTGGTCTTCTCCTTTTGCTTTAGATGATGAAACTTGGCCTTCTCTTTCTTTTTCTTTCCTTTACCATTCGTAGCTTTGGGTCCTCCAACAAAAAGGGATTGATATTTGGAGGTTTTTATGGACCCCATCTAAACAAGATGATCATGCTCTTTTGTTAAGGACTCAATGAATGCATTCAAGGTAGGCATCTTCCAATTCGGAGTGGTGAGTTTCCCCGAATGGAAAGTAGAGATAAACAATGAATAATATTTTTCTAGCTTCATAAGGATATAAAGAATCAACTGCTCATCTTTCTTCTCAACACCACATTGCTTCAACTGTAGTACCAAATGCTTTAACTTGGTGAAAAAATCATTGATGGTCTCAAAATTCTCAGGATTTAGGGCAATCAATTCATTCTCCAACTGATAATCCCTCATCTCATCCTGCTTACCAAAAAGCTTGGAAAGTTGTCCCCAGACTTATTTTGGAGTAGTCAATCCACTGATATGGAAAAGAAGTTCCTTCGAAATATTGAGACAAAGAAAACCATAAGCTTCATCAAGCTTATTGAAGTACTTAGACTTCTCTACTGAAGAATTAGGCTTTGGTTCTAGGCCCATGGTGACTCTGTAGAAGCCCTTAGAGCGCAACACAATCACAACATCATCCTTCCATTGATGGTAGTTGAAAGGAGTGAGAATATTTTGTGAAGATGAGTCCATCTCTACAATAGAGAATGCAATAGGAGGGAGTGAGAAACCTGCAATCACAGACAAACAAAAAATTTTAAGGTCGACAACCTGCACTTTTCAAGTTGTATCACACCCAGGGTAGACTATCAAGCAAGCTTGAAGAGTCATATGCACAATATCCAGGAATTATGTGGAAAAATTTCGGCTTCTGGTGCAGAGTTGGAATATTTTTTAGCAAACTTGCTCAATCTTCATATCTGTTTCTGGTGCAGAAAGCATTGGTATAGAAGTGCATAAGTGAAAATCACTAGTTTAGAAGTGAAGAAGTGCAGAATCACTAGTGCACACGTGCAGAAGTGCATAATCACTAGTGTAGAAAGACTGTAGAAAATTTTCCTTGTCCTACCATGGCTCTGATACCATGTAAAATTAAAGTACAACATATCTATGGAACAATCACAACAGTTACTGGAGATGCATGCAACAAAATGTATGAAAACACTGTGCATAAGGTTTACTATAGTAAAATTATGTCATGTACTCAGAAGATACATTACAATGTGTAACAATGACTACAATAAGCCAAGCAATTCGAATTCCAGAGTGGTCATTCGAATTGAATGCATGAGAGTGGATTACTTGGCATTTAACACCACTCAACACATCGATTAACCACTTAACTACCGTAAGACTGACTCAAACTGACTCTGAAACTGTCTAACTGATTCAAAACTCAACTAATTGCCCAAAAATAGGGGAGGGTGCCTTCACAACTTCAGTTAAATGAATATTAGGTGTGAATAACAAAAGATGAAGTCAACCAGTGTAGTAGAGAGCCTTCTAGTCTCTAGTTGGCTGAATGAACTAATAAATGCTGTCAGTTAGATTGAGTGGGGCACATTAGTTATGCAAATCACCCCTTGAATGGTGGAAGAGGCTCAGTTGATGGCCCAGTTGGCTCCTAGAATGTAGGAGGAGGTCCAGTTTACTGAAATTGTGATCTGCTGATGATGTAAGCACATGATTGAGTCAAAATACTTAGGATAAGTGGAAAATTAAGTTGCGAGGATCAAATAAATGATGTGTGGTTTGAAAATGCTCCAACAATATTGATCTAAGGAGGGTCACTTTTCATTACTTACTACCTCAACTATGTACACCTAACATCCATGCCTCATACATTGTCTTAGATTCGTCGTCGAGATGAAACATAGGGATACCTTTATTTTGATCCTTGAATCTGAATGTCCTTCCCTTGGTCATTTAAACAAAGGATTATCTTCCCATAACAATCCAATAAGGATCGATGATCCTCAAGCCAGTCCATACCTATGATGATATCATAAGTACTGAGGGAAGTGACATACACTTTGAATTCCACAATACACACACCTAGGTCTACTAAACATTCATCAACACTAGGTCCTACTGCTTGTTTTTCCCCTCAATCCATTTCGACTAAGTTGAAATCATCATGCTTATAGGATTCCAACCCACATTTTCCTAATGCATAAGGAGAAATAAAACTATTTGCAGCACCAGGATCAAATAATATTTTAAGTTTAACTTGATTGATTTTACTTGATGATTCCACCATAGTGGATTGATGTTCATTTTGATGGTTATTCAATGCTACAGATATTTGGTGTTTTCTACCTGCACTCCCCATCGTGGAATTTTCCCTCTCTATGCAAAGTACTGAATTGTAACCCATTATAATGCCCGCATTGATACATATGATTGACTAGACTATTGAGGGCACTGATATTGAAGTGACCCAGTTAAATAAACTTGAACAATGTGTTATGCTTTAATTTTTATTGAATGGAAATTTCTGAGTGACAAGTGAATGATGAAAATGCTCGATTGACTGAAAATTATAATAATGTTATACATGAATGAAAGAAAGAATGCATTTTGACTCCATAGATGTGAAGGAGTGATATTGACGCAAATAGAATTGAATAAATATAAAAATGCATGATTATATGAGTTATACGGTGCAATGCTACTAATATGTGTTTTGAGTGTGTGCAGTAGCAGGTTGTAATGTACCTACAATAATTAATTAATGCAAATACACGAGATATCAGAAATAATAGAACAGAATCACTTTTATATTGATCACGGGCCACTTCGAGGGGGAAACCTCCTTTGAGCAAGCTCAATACAATTAACTTCACGGTGCCTTCAATGACCTCAACACACACTTATATACTAAGTCTATGCCCAATACTATGAGTCAAAACCATGGGATATATAATACTACAGGACGACTTACAAAGCATATGCGTCCAATACTATGGGTCAATACTATGGGCTAATATAAACTACGGATCAACAAATACTATGGGACGACTTACAAAGCATATGTGTCCAACAACAATATACTAACATAGTAAAGAGAAGGGTTGACATAGGTTCCTAACATCCCCTCTCCCTTAGAAAAAGCTTTGTCCTCAAAGCTTTGGTTGGAGAAATTGCTGCAGAATCTGAAGGAGTGGTTCCCCGGTAGCATCCTCGGTTTGCATTTCGGACCACTGACGCCTTTGGAGTGTCAAGGAGGATTGCTTGGAAGGCTGTAGATGAAGAAGAACCCTGTTAGCTGCGTGGAAAATGCGCTCAGAACGGTGCTGATCAGCTTGTTGTTTCCGGCAAATTCTGGCCATGTGAAGATTGTCCTGCAGAATGAGAAGAATCTGATCGCGGTTTCGAAGAACCAAGTCAATTTCCTGAACTGGGGAGCTGCTAAGGGTGTATGGAAGAAGAACTGGCGGTGTTTGTCCATAGACTGCTTCATATGGTGTCCTTTGAGATGTGGTATTGTACCACCAGAGTGCTGCTAGGAAATCCATAGAAATAGTTGGCCAAAGCTGTGAAGGGATGGGCAAGGGTTTGATCAATCTCGAAAGGAGTGTCGGATCCCCCTTGTTGACTTGGAAAGTATCATCATTAGCCACCATCTGTTGAATTATCATTTTTAGTCCCAGCCAAAAGAAGTTACATTGTTCCTGGTCATACATTTTGCAGAACCCAGAGTGCCCTGTTGATGAAGAAGCATGGAGTTCATAGAAGAGATAGCCCTGTTGAACATATTGCAACCAATTTGGAACAAGCAGAGAAAGAGCTGTAAGAGAAACTGGGTCATCAATTGTGCGGGAAGGACCATCTTCCACCATATTGTCCTTACCCTTCTTGTAAGTGATCGCATAGGGATAACCCATGAGTTGGATAAACCATTGCAGGTGTGTTGGGGAGGAGACCCATTGTTCCAGAAAATTTTTCAGACTCGGGAGATCAGTCTTGATGCAGAAATAATTGCCTAATAGGTATGGCTGCCACTTCTGTACTACATGCAAAATAGCCATCATATCCTGTTGAGAGGTAGATGTGGCTACATTCTTACCGGAAAGGTCTCTTGAAGGCAGCAAGCTCATTGGTTCAACAAAGATACCTGCATATCTATCCAAGGGAGTAGTGGAGACTGTTGATGGGTGCATCTGAATGGAATTAAGCTGAGCGATGACACCATGTGAATTCTTCTTAAGGATTTTTTCCAGGCGATGTGAACTAATGATGCAGAGAGACCCTGGTTGTAAGCCCCTAAATTTGTGTTGTGCCCCATTGACTTTAAACTGCATCCAAAGTTCAGCAAAATCCCATAAGATGGGGCCAAGTGTGCGTAACCATTGAACGCCCAAAACCACATCACATCCGCCTAAGGGCAAGGCAAACATGTCAGAGCGTAGGTTATAATCTTCCATAGAGATACGCACATTGTGACACTTCCCCTTGCAAGGTAAGGTGCCCCCATTGGCAACCATGACTTCAAATTTGGAGCAAGGATGGACAAAACAATCAGCCTGTTTGGCAATTCGAGGGTCAATGAAGTTATGAGTGCTACCAGAATCAATGAGTATGGTAAGAGGGAGCTTCTTGAAGTATCCCCTAACCCGCATTTTTTGTGGGGTGGTGACGCCGGTTACATCAGGGAGAGAGATCTCGGGTGGGTCATCCTGAGATGGGGTGTCAACAGGCGGGTGTTGCATGTCGACCGAATCATCTATTGTATCTGTAGCTTCTTCACCAAGTTCTAAGGCAGGCGGAGAATCCACATCCAAGAGATAAAGCTTTTGTTGAACACATCTATGTCCCCGAGTGAATTTCTCATCACAATTATAGCAAAGCCCTTTTTCTCGGCGTGCCTACATTTCTATTTCAGACAAATGCTTGATAGGAGTTGGTTGAGGAGCAGGCATGATGGGAGGTCGTTGGGAACCCATATTTCTGAAGGGAACAAAGGTGGGTTTGGAGCGTTGTTGAGCTGCGATCTTGTCCTCGACCAACTTAGCCAACCCTAGGACTTCCATCATTGTGTTGGGACAAAACATTTTGACCTCTGAGCGGATTTCATCCTTGAGACCACTGATAAAACAACTCCTGTAGAATTCATCAGACAATCCTTCTGTGTGATTGGCTAGTTTCTCAAATTCCATCTGATACTCTCTCACTGTGCCAGTTTGGTGAAGTTTAGTGAGTGCTCCCGTGAAGTCGTCAAAAGCACTAGGACCAAATCGTGGCAAAATGAGTTGGCAAAAATCTGTCCAGTTTGGCTCGGGATGAGCTTTGATGTACCAACGGTACCATTGAATGGCTTCCTGTTCCAAATGAAAGGATGCAAGTGGAACTTTCTGAACATCAAAAGTATTATGCAGACTGAAATATTGTTCTGCTCGGTATATCCATCCAGTCGGATCAGTACCATTGAAGCGAGGAAAATCAAGCTTCGGCCCACGAAAATTGCTAGAAGCAGAGAACCCAGTGGCTGCAAAAGATTCTGGCTGTCTGGTATTGTTCATGGTTGAATGTTGCAGATGGAGGCTGAGAAATTTTTCATCCAAATCTTAGAGTTTGGTTTGGATGGCTGCCAGTGCTTCCTCCATGGTGTGTGCTCCTGCACAGGTGACAACCATAACCAGGTTTTTTTTCTTCTTTTTTTTTTAACAGACTAGAGCGGCTACGGCTCAGAAGGAATCTGGAACAATGCCGAACGGTTGGATTTGGAACGGCTTGCAAAATGGATCTGAAACGGCGTAGCAGTGATCGACAATAGTTCAGCTGAAAGTAGATATGGACCCCAGGTATGTGCGGCTTCCTAACAGTTCAGGGTTTTCACTCGGCCACCAATGCTGTCTAACGACTTGAGTATTGGGGCAATACCCCTCACTCCACATCTCAAGTAAAACTGATAACCGCTTTGCCACAAACGACAGCTCTTGGTTTACCTCACGGGTGGGAACTAGTCAATCAGGTAGGGGTCATTGCCCTTTTCGCTGGCAGGTCCTCTCAATGGGCCAGCTACTTCGGGGTTCCTGTGGTACTCCTCACAATGAGTTTTAGGGCTTATGCCCAAGTACTTCCCACAGTTAAGCGGATAGGAATTATTCCCAAATCCGAACCTGCAACAGAAAAAATTTAGGCAGAAATTCCACCCAATGTTCAAAAACCGGATCTATATTGCTCAGAATTGCTAATATAGCATGTTTCCGGAACTGGAACAACCACTCTGCTTCTACCCATCAAAGCGGAATAGAAATCTGGGCACTCGGTCAAAAGATTTTCTCGCCGCAATTTCCGTGGCCATCATCGAAATTCTAAAAAATTGTTGATTTTAAATCCGCGATATCTCCACTTTTAGAACTCCAAATGAGATGATTTTTTTTTTGAAACTGTGTATTTTTGAAAGAGGAATTCAGATATGTAATCGGTTTCTTCTGATTTTGTGCAGAAAGTTTCATAAATGGATCTGAAAGTCACCGCCCCCCCCAAAAAAAATTCCCACTTGTGCTAAGGAAAGTGCTCTGATACCAGATGTGATGTACCTACAATAATTAATTAATGCAAATACACGAGATATCAGAAACAATAGAACATAATCACTTTTATATTGATGACGGGCCACTTCGAGGGGGCAACCTCCTTTGAGCAAGCTCAATACAATTAACTTCACGGTGCCTTCAATGACCTCAACACACACTTATATACTAAGTCTATGCCCAATACTATGAGTCAAAACCATGGGACATATAATACTACAGGATGACTTACAAAGCATATGCGTCCAATACTATGGGTCAATACTATGGGCTAATATAAACTACGGATCAACAAATACTACGGGACGATTTACAAAGCATATGCGTCCAACAACAATATACTAACATAGTAAAGAGAAGGGTTGACATAGGTTCCTAACACAGGTAAAACGAATTACCCATTGACTCTGAATGGAATAAAATGGGTCTTAAGAACGAGAAATATACATAGGGGTACGATGACGGACTGTCGACCCCGAAATAAAATTCCATGCATGGGTTAGAAGCCGTATCAGCTCACTCGGGGAAGCGTGTGCCGTATGGGCAAGGCCACAATTATTTGGTCGCATACAATGTGTTGATGGGAACACAATAAGGAATATTGTATTCCTCAATCGCCATTAGTCTCCATGGAAATGTAGTCGAAAGATCACGGTAATGATTCCTTATCGCTACATAGTACTCCCCACACAAGGACAAGGAAGTTGTCGTAAGGACCCATAGAAGTGGTACCTAGATAACGCCAAGAAAAGGGGAATATTGACATCCTTGCATTTAAACATTTAGGCATATATGCTAAATGTTGCATATGGAAATATTAAATTGAGAATAATTGAATGAAAGAGCATTTTGAATTAAGAGATTTTAGAAAAGGGGTTATTTGGGGTAGAAATTATGTACACCCATTAATTAAGGATAGATATGCATTAGCTAAAAAAAAAAAAAAAAAAATTAGAGATAACTAATTTTGGAGCAAATCTAGACTAGAAAACATCTAAAGTTTAACTCCACATGCACCCACTGATATAGGGATTGGGATTTTAGAATAGAGAGACAACTAATAGAGAATAGATCAATTTATTTGCACTAGTATGTGAGAGTGACACTTGTTAGACTAGAGAGACAACTAACAGAGAATAGAGCAATTTATTTGCACTAGTATGTGAGAGTGACACTTTTTAGACTAGAGAGACAACTAACAGAGAATAGAGCAATTTATTTGCACTAGTATGTGAGAGTGACACTTGTTAGACTAGAGAGACAACTAACAGAGAATAGAGCAATTTACTTGCATGAGAATGAATACTAGAGAATTAATAAATTAAATTAATTTTTGCATGAAAGGACACATGTCATGCAAGAATTTTTCTATTTAAGAAAGGGAGAATGAAGAGAAAAGGATCTCTTGCTCCCTAATGCTAGATGGACTTCGTAATCAAAGTTTGAGATTAAAGTGTGGTCCATAGGAGTTTGGTTGATAATTGCTCTGGGAATTGGGAGGTTTCTTCTGAGGTTTTAAGCTAGTATTTTCTTTATGACCCCTATATGCTCGGGGGACTGAGAGGAAGAATATTACTCTCAGTACGGAAGGGATTTCAACCAAGGAGTCTTTCGAAAAATTTGTCAATGAGATTTGGAATTGGAAAACAATTCGTGGGACACCTTCAATCTCCGTGGGGCAACCAATCCGGATAGGTTCTTATTTTGAACTCTAACTTATAAGGTTGAATTATTATGAGATTTGTTATTCATGTGATCAATGTTAATAAATTGTCAATTTTACTTGTTAGAGTATCCATGTTTAAGAGTCCAAAATATCGATTTGGGTTCCATCAAATTTTCTAAAGAGCTCATCTATGTTTTATTTTGTCTTCCTTAAATATCTACGTCCGCAAGTTATATTATATGTCCTATATGTTTATACATTTTATTATGTTAGCAGAAATTTGTTTTATTTTATTTTACTGAAGGGTTAAGCATTATCGTCTGCTCAATCTCCGATTTGTAGTATATGCTCTCTATATATATACATTTTATTCGTATTGGTGAAGCTCTGGATGATATTATTTTTGGTTGAAGGACACAGAGTAGGGACATCTCAATATGCGATCTATAATATATGCTCTTTGTATTTATATATTTTAATTATATTAGCATAACTCTGTTTAATATTATTCTCTTCTTTTGGATCAAGGTATATACGGATCGCTCAACCTGCGAGTTGTATTCTCATCCTTTGCACATTTTATTGGTATCAATGGAACTCTGTTTTATATTATTCTTTTCTTTTTTATCAAGATATAAACAGATCACTCGACTTGCGAGTTGTATTCTCAGCCTTTACACATTTTATTGGTATAAATGAAACTCTGTTTTATATTATTCTTTTCTTTTTGATCAAGGTATAAATGGATCGCTCGACCTGCGAGTTGTATTCTCGGCCTTTACACATTTTATTGGTATCTATGAAACTCTGTTTTATATTATTCTTTTCTTTTTTATCAAGGTATAAATGGATTGCTTGATCTGCGAGTTGTATTCCCAGCCTTTACACATTTTATTGGTATAAATGAAACTCTATTTTATATTATCCTTTTCTCTTTTTATCAAGGTATAAATGGATTGCTCGATCCGTGAGTTGTATTCTTAACCGTTACACATTTTATTGGTATCAATGAAAATCTGTTTTATATTATTCTCTTTGAAGATCAAGGTATAAACAGACCGCTCGATCTGCGAGTTGTATTCTCGGTATATATACATTTTATTTGTATCCATGAAAATTATGGTTTATATTACTTATCCTAAAAAAAATTGAAGGAATGAACAGATCGCTCAATTTGCATTATAATATCTTTTCTCTGTATTTACACGTTTTGTTTGTATCCCAGAAAACTCTGTTTTATATTATTCTTTTTGAAAATCAAGGTATAAATGGATCACTCAATCTGCTAGTTGTAATATCGGTATTTACACATTTCATTTGTATCAATGAAAATTCTGATTTACATTACGTTTCTTAAAGATCGAAGGCATTAACGAATCACTCGGTATGTGAGTTATAACATTTATTCTCTGTATTTACACATTCGGTTTGTATCAAAGAAAAATATGTTTTATATGGTTTTTCTTTTTTTATAAATATTGAAGTAGGAACGAATTATGCAATCTGCGAGTTGGCTATATATTCTACATTTATAAACCCGATTCACATTAATTAACTTTTTCCTTATATTGTTTGTTCCTTAAAATATTAAAGCATAATTGGATTGTGCGATCCACGTGTAGCCAATAAACTCTGCCTTGATTTATGTTGTCAATCCATGTATATAGGGAGATTTGATCTATTGTTGGAATAAAAGTTTCGGCTGGTGTATCAGTAACCCATTCTCTGTTCGTGGACGATGTGATGCTATTTGGGCTTGGAATTCTGGCGGAATGGTTACAGTATAAGAGAATTCTTGATTTTTTCTGTTTGGTTATTGGTATGCTCATTAGTTTGAGGAAATCTTTTTTCTTGAAACACTCACTGGGGGAGAATGTGGAACAAAGTGTCAGATGTATTCTCCCTTTGGATTTCA
This sequence comes from Larix kaempferi, assembly GCA_027924585.1. Classification (NCBI taxonomy): domain Eukaryota; kingdom Viridiplantae; phylum Streptophyta; class Pinopsida; order Pinales; family Pinaceae; genus Larix; species Larix kaempferi. Next base: position 838,636 of record BSBM01001431.1, read on the forward strand.
AGGAGTTATCAGAGGGCTCTAAGTACCTCGGCTATTTTCTCAAACCTGCAAATTATCGGATCAATGATTGGCTCTGGATTGTTAAACGATTTGATTCATGCATTAGTCATTGGTGCCTGAGATATCTTTCACTGGGTGGCCGCATTACATTGGCAAAGTCCGTCCTCCAGAACTTGGGAGTATATTGGTTCTCTCTTTGTAAGATTCTGGCTTCTATTATTCGCATTCTTCGGAGGAGATTCTTTCGCTTTATATGGTCTGGTGGGGGCGAGAAGAATAGATTTCATTTAATTAACTGGAAATGTATGGCTCAACCATATTGTCTGGGTGGCTGGAATATAAAGAATCTGGAACTGTTTGTGATGGCGCTCCATGCAAAGAGCCTGTGGCGGGAATTATTCAATAACTCTATGTGGGGCTGTATCATACGGGCCAAGTACCTCAAAAAGGTTTCGGTCGCGTCTTGGTTTCGTTTCGGCAAGCATTCTATAAATGGCACTTCAAATATTTGGCGCGGCTTAATGGGATCTTTTTTTGTTGTGGCAAAGTGGCTCGCATGGATTCCTGGCAATGGCCAGGATATCAGACTTGGTTTAGACCCTGTTGTGGGGGCTACACACTCGTATTCTTTCTCGCCTGAACTCCTTGCACATCTTCGAGCTTGGGGGTTCTTTAAATTATCACATGCTGCTGCTTACAATCATGGGGGTTGGATCTCTGCTTGTCAACTTGGCTTACATGGGGCGATGGGAACCGAATGGTCAGACTTCACTAAGCATCTCTATCAAACAAATATTCACCTGCGTGATTCCCCAGACAGGCTGGTATGGTCTTGGGACGTTGCACGTGGTTTGGTTTCTTCAAAACTTGCATACGATTCATTATTTGCAGAATATCAAATGAAGGGGGTTTGGTGGCATTCTGTGATCTGGAAGCTTTCCCTTCCTCCGAGGATTAAATGTTTTATCTGGCTGGCAATGGGCAACAAGATCCTTACCTGGGATAACCTCTGTCGTCGAGGCTTTCATGGGCCTAGCTGGTGTCCTTTATGATGTTCACACTTGGAGACGGTTGACCATCTCTTCTCTTCATGTCCATTTGTAAGGGAACTCTGGATGCATATTGCCAGCTCTTATGGTATTACTGCTATTTGGCCCTCGTCCACTTTGGTGGATTGTATGAATCAGTGGCTCGGTGACTCTCGTGCTGCCCGTTGGTTAGAACTTCCTTGTTATATGTTATGGGAGCTTTGGAGGGCACGTAACTGCTTTATTTTCGATGGTACTGTCATAAGCATGCACTGGTTATGTGGTCGTATCATTGCTTCTTTTATGGAGAGTATCTCTGGCTCGGTCATACAGGGTGGTAGGACCGTCTCTTCTGTTAAGCATTCTGGGTACTGTATTGCTCCTCCGGTTTTATTGTATCCTTGTGGGTTTTTTGATGGGGCTGCGGCTGGGGGACGTGGAGTTTGTGGGGCAGGTGTGGTGCTCTATACTTCTTGCGCCGTTACCATTCGGATCCATTTAAATCTGGGATCTGGGACAAACACTCGCAACGAATTATGTGCACTCTGGCTCCTTCTATATTTTGCTCGTCGCGTTCAGGTTTCTTCTCTTGTTGTTATGGGTGATTCTTCATCCATTATTTTGTGGGCATTGGGGTCTTCACCCCTCAATGTGCTGAACCTCTCTGAATGGTTGACTGCTGTCCGGAAATTCATCGGTGACTTCCAGCATATTCACTTCGCCCATGTCTTTCGTGAGATAAATATGGATGCTGATTTCCTCTCCAAGAGGGCGCTGGATTCACCGGCTGGCATTGTTCTGTGGGAGGAGTGGCATGGGGACGTTCTTTCCGCTCGGGGCTCGATTGACCTGCTTTGGAGCTGACTCTTCTGGTTTGGTCTTATGGGTCTTTTTTGATATATTATCTTATATGTTGTTTTTTTCGACTATATATGTTGTGCAGGTCCATAGATACTATCTCCAACTCCTTGTTGGATTTTTGTTTCTGGTTGGTTACACGGCTCTTTTTATGACATTTGATGCTTGTGTCCAGGCCTATGGCTGTTTTGGACCTTTTATGGACTTATTTATGTATTTATGTCTTGATACTGTGATACTTTGCCTCTTGGAGGTCTGTTAGCATATGGTTATGCTGTCGGTGGTTTTTGTATGTTTCATGGTGGCATCCTATTAGATATTTGGCTGGATATTGGTATGGATCCTGTAGGCTGTGATGTTATTTGGGGCACTTGCGCCCGCATGTTTTTTTTTACTCATGCCTTGATGGTATGATGACCAGATGTATTATTCCTATTTACTATTTCGCGGTATTAATAGTAAGTTATATTTATGTGTGAAAAAAGGGAGATTTGATATTAGTTTATCCATTTTAAATTATTGTAAGCAATGGAATATACTAAATCAACCAATTGACTTATGTCCACAAAATTTCATAATTAAGCTTTATTTACGTAAATAAATAAAAATGCATTGGAGAAATTATTCCAGCGTCAAACCAATATTGTGTCTACTTGTCAATTCCTAGGAAGTCCACACGTTTTTTTATGGTTGAGTAGGAGAACCCAAGGTGAAACCTCCTTTTTTTAAACTGTGCACCCAGTCCGATATTTCCTCCAGAGTCGAGCACTTGATGCTCCTTAAAGTTTTATAAATGATTGTTGGATACCGTTGACGTTTAGCTGAGCCAATCTGGAGTTGTTTTCCTCTTTTGGCATAGAATCTAATTTTTAACTACGGTGCATTTAATATTGACTCCATCCTCATCTCGTTCCACAAACCTAGTAAATTGTAATGAATCATATAGTTGTCGCTTTTAAGTTGGATGAAAAGAGATTATAGTTGTTGCCTTTAAAGAAATCTTGAATATTGGAAGGATGAATATTATAATTGATATAATAGTCGTTTATTCAATCATACACTAATGTATTCTATTAATGATTTAGAAATTAGAAAATTTAAGCTACCCAATTCTTACGATATATGATCACTTCCTTACTTTAGGGAAAATATATTTTCTCAACAACTGTTCATACCTTTACGTAAGAGTTTAAATAATGTTTGAATGATGGTTATGCGTAAATGTACTCATTTCATTAGTAAGGGATTCGTTAAGTATATATTTACCTTTATGCATAAAATGGTGTAATTACTTTTAGGAGAGATAAGACTCCTTACCTCTTAGTCCATATACCAAGATTTGCTTCTACCAATATAAAGATAATTTTACATCAAATGAAAATTAAGGAGATTTGGATATTAGAAGATCTGTATATTATACTCCCAATATGTGATTCTATTAGAATTACTCAAGGATGCTGTACTCAAAATTTGTATTTAATTTGACCTCTTCCTAATAAAGATATGTATTTATGAACTTGATGAATGACGTATTCCGCTAGTACCTAGATAAGTTCGCACAAGTGTTCCTTGATGACATTCTGATCTACTCAAGGACACCGGAAGAACACGAGGAGCATATCAGGTTAGTAATATAGTGTCTCAGGGAGAACCAATTATACGAAAAGCTGTCGAAGTGTTCTTTCTTTCAGAAAGAAATCCATTACTTGGGACACATTATTTCTGGAGACGACATAGCCGTGGACCCGGAAAGGATAGAGGTCATTTGGGAATGGACAACACCTGCAAATGTGCATGAAGTAAGAAGTTTCATTGGAATTGCGGGATATTATAGAAGGTTAGTGGAAGGGTTCTCGAGAATTGTGGGACCCATTATAGAGTTGGAGAAGAAGGATTAGCCTTTTATTTGGATAGAAAAATGAGCCAGAGCATTTAAGAACTTGAAGGAATTACTAATGACCACACTGATCCTAAAGGTGCCGGATATGGAGCAAGATTTCCTAGTATGCACCAATGCATCGAAATAAGGGATTGGATGTGTGTGGATGCAAGAAGGGAGAGTGATTGCTTACACTTCCCGGAGACTTAGACGACACAAGGAAAACTATTCAACACGTGACATGGAATTGACTGTTGTAATGCATGTGTTCACTTATGGAGACATTATATAGTTGGAAGGAAGTTTGAACTTAAGACAGATCATCATGGGATACAATACATCTTCACCTAGATCAATTTGAATTCAAGAAAGAGGATATGGTCTGAGAAAATGAGTGAGTATGATTTTGACATCTCCTATGTGAAGGGGACCATGAATAAAGTAGCTAATGCACTTAGTCTCTGACCCCGCATCTTTTCAGTGATTCCGATGAAGATATATATGAGGGAAAAGATACTTGAGCGACAATAGGAAGACACTTGGTACAACGAAGTAAAGACAGAATTGGAGGATGAACACATGAGGTTACATAAGTATAAATGGTATTCATTGGAAAATGACGTATTGTTGAGGTACAATAACCATATTTATGTTCCAGTGAACGATGATCTTAGGAACTTAATCCTGACAGAATCTCACCGATTATTTTATAGAGCACATCCAGGGGTGAGAAAGATGTATACTGACTTATATCCCTTATTTTTCGGGCAAAAAATGAAGAAAGATGTAGTGAACTTTGTCGCCAAGTGCATCGAATGTCAGTTAGTCAAAGCAGAGCATAGACATCCTACATGATTACTTCAACCGCATGCCATTCCTAAGTCGAAGTGGGAGATTATATCCATGAAATTCATAGTTGGATTACTGTTGACAAGAAATAGGCATGACACTATCTTTGTGGTAGTTGATACTCTTACAAAGAGTGCGCATTTCATTCCCGTTAAAAACACATAAAAGGCATCAGAAATTGCTAGAGTTTTCATTGATGAGATAGTATGACTGCATGGAGTATTGGGGAAGATAATATCATATCGGGGACCAGTATTCACATGCGGATTTTGGACAAGCTTCCAAGAAGCTATGGGGACACAACTCAACTTTAGTACTGCATACCACCCTGATATAGATGGACAAGCTGAGAGAGTGAACCAAATACTAGAGGACATGATGTGGATTTTTGTGATGGATCAGCGGACCCGTTGGGAGGAGTTTCTACATCTAGTAGAGTTCTCCTATAACAACAGTTACTAGAGTTCCATATAGATGGTACCCTTCGAGTTTTTGTATGGGTGACCATGCAGGACACCCTTGAGTTGGGATAGGCTAGAGGAAAGAACCTTGCTAGGAATTGAGGTGATATAGGAGATGGAAAACCAAATTGAAGATATTCGTTCTTGACTGAAAGAAGCACAAGATCAACAGAAGAGTTATGCAGATGCACATAGACTTGATGGGGAATATAATGTTGATGTATATGTAACTTTGGAATGTATTTCACATATATGTATATTGTATTCCCATAGAGATGTTATTATTCCTCTATACGGAAGTGGTTGTATTCCTATAGAGATGTTGATTATTCCTCTATACGGAAGTTTCATCATTTATATTGTAAGTGTCGTAACTTATACTTGATGGGTTATTAGACCACCTTGTTGGGGTCGACCCTGTATAAGTCATGTGGGTCAAAGGGTTATTAGACCACCCTATTGGGGGTCGATCATGTGGGTCAAAGGGTTATTAGACCACCCTAGTGGGGCTCGGCCCAGTCATCATTATGTTAAGTGGTTAAGTTGAGGCCGACCTAGTTGAGTAAAGGTCAAGTCAAGTTAGTGTATAAATAGAGAGTGTGTCTCTCTCATTTTACACATTCTATTCTCTCACTCACACTATGGAGAGTGGCGCACTTGTGGAGGAGGAGGATCTGCTGCTAGGAGAAGACTATATCTTGTATTTTGGTTGTATCATTGCTCTATCTATCTCTGAGGAAGTTATTGGGGTTTTTCACCTTTATGGTTTCTCCAAGTAAACTCTGTGTCTCTTGTGTGCTTGCATTATTGTGTCCATGATTGATATGCTGTAGATTTGCTATACATGTTGTTCTCTCAGTTAATATCCTAGATCATATTGAATTAAATTCTGAAAATTTAACATGGTATCAGAGATAGCCTAAAAGAATGCATGATATGGCATGTATGACACTTGTTGCACTTACGATGCTAGGGATTGATATAGCAAAAACCAGTCATCATAGCACTTTCGCTATAAATCTGTTTTGGCGAATTTTTCGGATCTGAAACTTTTACAGGTCGAATATCAGATCCCCATGTACCTTGTGTCCAAAGGAAAACCTCTAATTCGTTGTACTTTCTGATTTATGATCTGTACAATATAGGGTTTCTGCCTCTTCCATATCTGAGTCAAAATCAGGTGACCTTGGGAAAAAGGTCATAACTTGGGATAGGAAGCTCCAAATGAAATTTCGTAAAACGTTATAGGTAGTACACAGACTATACTATCTCAATAAAAAATTTCAAAGGCCAAAGTTGAACCAGGGACACGTGGCACGCTGTACAAGTTCACTCTCCTGTATTATCCCATAAACAGGTCACGTTGCGACACTTGGCATAACTTTCTCTCAGAGAATCCAATTGAGGTCAAACCTGTCGGGATGGAAATAAAACAGGTCAGGATATCTCAAGAAAATTGTCCAGAGGCCAAAGTTGAACCAGTGACACGTGGCACACCGTACAAGTTCACTCTCCTGTATTATCCCATAAACAAGTCACGTTGCGACACTTGGCATAACTCTCTCTCAGAGAATCCAATTGAGATCAGACCTATCGGGATGGAAAGATAACAGGTTAGGCTATCTCAGGAAAAAATTTTAGACCCTGTGGATCAAAAATTTCAGAGTTACACCAGAAACAATCAGGTACATAGTTCTGTCAAATCAGAATTATTTTTTAGCACCTTCATTCATGGCTTCCGGAATTTAGGGCTTCGGAGAAAGTTGGAATTTTTGTAATCAGAGACCATGGCTGAATGCTACTCATCAAAATCAAAATTTAGAGACAAATATCAGAATTTTTGGTTGGGCACAAGGCCGGGCTTGATCAGACCCTAGTTCGGGACTTTGATCAGAAAAGTGGAAAATTAGGGCTTCTGCAAAAATGGGAATTTTTTAAATCTGTGACCACAGCTGGAAGCTCCTCATAAAAATAGAAGCTTAGAGATTTGGATCAAATCTTTTGATTGGGCAGAAGATTGGGCTTCATCAAACCCTAGTTTGAGGTCATGTCCAGTGAATCTAAAATTTTCAAAGGCAAAATTGAGGAGTGAAACTTTGCAGTTTTCAAATTCTGAATATACTAGCTTGATCAGCTTATCAAGGCGCATATTTCTATCCTTTCGGAAGTTTGAAATTCAAAGTTTGAATTTTTGGGGTTTCTCTGACAAACCCTATTACAGCTCTAGATCCAGTTCTTGCAAATCAAGTGGGTTGGGTTAATCCTAGAAGAGGATGGATTGGTCACCTACATAAGTGAAGAAGTTCCTGTCTCAGAGGGAGATGAGGCTAAGGCCTTCCATAAGAAGATTACAAGCAATCTTGACAGGTATGGCTTACAAGTATGTTTCATGGTTAAGTTTATCATATGCTTATCATTACAGTACAATCTTGATTAATTACTAGACTTGTCGTATCACCTTAATAGAAGATGTTCATTGATTAAGGTTTTGATAGTTATGAATGTACTAATGCATTGTGATGTTGTATGAGGTTTATGTTGTTCGCTAACATAAAAGGTACACCAAGAAAGACAAATCATGTTCTACTTCAAGAACATATGATCATGGTGACATGAAGACAAAGATTCATCCATTGTCATGGATCACATAGAAGATCTACTTACGAGGTATGTATAACTTGGTTCTACAATGGTTAACTTATGAGACATGCAGGTTACTAGCACAAGTCACTAAAGAGAACCAGTAGACATTATGTGGGTATGTTAGACATAACTAGCTAGCATGCTAATCCAGGTATGTTTTTCCTATATCAAGCTAGAATCCTACCTTGTGTTAGAATCTTATACTGTTTCGTTGTTGATAATTATTATTCATGAAGTCATAGGTTTAAATAGTCATGGTTGTATGCATATTATGTTTCTTACCATAATTGATGATATGATTAACCAAAAGAATCATGAAGGTATAGGTTTGAGTGATCACGGGTTTTATGCATATTATATCTCTTATCTTGATTGATGATTTAACTAACCTAAAGAGTTCTATGATCAAATAAGAATATGCATGAGTAAAAGAAGACTTCCCTGAAACCTTGAATACTAATGCTTATTATTTTTGTTTGAAATGATCATGACTATACATGCTTAAGATTATTGTGTTTTGATAGTATTAAGATTATACTAATAAATGTGTGATTATGTATGAGTCCTCAAGGATAACACAATGATGATACTAACAAGCATGCATAGGGATCGAGAATGAATATAAGTTCAAGAATAGGTAATCCAGGAAGAAAAGATCAAGAGGGAGCACACTCCAGTAGTTTCTGCAAGGATGCAGATATTCAGAGGGAGTTGACCACTTCTCACAATCCACATCAGAATGGAGTTGCAGAAAAAGAAGCAAAGACTGGGAGGGATTCAACCCAGCAATCAAACAAAGATAAGTATTTTTATTATCATTTCTTGCATATTTGTTTGTTTAAATAAAATTGTTCAATGATGTATATGCTCATGTTCCTAGACTTAGGATATGTATTGTGCATATTAGAATGATTGCATTAATGAACAGTATACTACTAATATGCATGTGATGGGTAAGTGGCATATGGCACTGTACAACATTCCAGTGCTACTTATCTAGAATGAAACCTCTTTGCTGACATGTTGGGAATAGTGAAAACTCTTAATAATGTTCTGGTAGAGACTGGAAGGCATCTAGAAAGTTGTGGAACATGGATGAATGTTGTATTGAAGCATTGGATAAGATGATTGCATGACTGTATGACATTATTCTTTATGTGTAAGAATTTGTCTGAAAATTATGAGATGTTTCTAATCATGCAATTTAAATTTTTTTGTAGGAAAGACCGTATACCTTCACCTACAAAAGAAGGACTACAACATTTGTTCAAGCAACAAAATTATCTATTGAAGATATTGAAGTTCCCAGGATATGGGAAGAATGCCATGATCCGTCGATCATGAAGAATGATGTTTGGGATGCAGTCCCAAGAGCTGAAGGGAAGTCTATTGTGACTTCCAAATGGAACTATCAGATCAAGCATGCTGCAGATGGTAGCATAGAGAAATATAAAAGTGATGAAATAGAAGATACACCAGATGGATTTCAAGACAGCTTACTTGAATGGTGTAGTCATATATGTGTGCAGAACTTGGGGATGATGCACTATTTGTTTTTGGCATGGAGGTGTGACAGAGTGCAGATGGAATCTTCCTTGGACAAGGGAAGTATGCAGTAGAGATCCTGAAGAGGTTCAGGATGATGGACTGCAAGGCTATGGCCACACCTATGGCATCGAACCTGAAGCTTCTGTGTGATGCTTCATCTGATCCGGTTGATGTCATTGTGTATCGTCAGATGATTGGGTCCTTGATGTACCTGACGAACACGAGACCATATATTTTCTTTGTGGTGAACACATTGAGCCAGTTCCTGACAGATCCAAGGAGTGTTCACCTGGTTGCTGTAAATCATATTCTGAGGTACCTGAAGGGTACGGTTGACTATGGGCTCAAGTATGATTCGAATCAAAAGTTTAACCCGCAGGGTTATGTTGATTCAGACTGGGCAGGCAGTGCTGCAGATAAGAAGAGCACTCCTGGGTGCTGCTTCAGTATGGGATCAGGTGTGATCTCTTGGTTTAGCAGGAAGCAATCCTGCGTAGCATTGAGTACAGCCGAGGCAGAGTATGTTGCAGCATGTTCAGCTAGTTGTGAGGCAGTATGGCTCTGGAAGCTACTGTTTGAGTTATTTGATCTCCCGCTGGAGGATACTGGCATCTTTTGTGACAACCAGAGTTGTGTGAAGCTGTCTGAGAACCTGGTGTTCCACGATAGGTCGAAACACATAGAGATTAAATATCACTATATCAAGGATATGGTATAGAGAGAAGTGGTGAAGCTCCTGTATGTTGTGACGGATGAGCAAATTGCAGATGTGCTGACGAAGCCACTAGCCAGAGTGAAGTTCAAGTACTTCAGAGAGAGGCTTGGTGTTCTTCAGATCAACGATACTTCGAGGAAGAAGTGATGGACACATTTGTTGAAGCCATTCCAAGCATGTTGGAAGGAGGATCCTTCACATGGCTGTGGATGTAAGCGCTGGATGATGAGCATCGAGATGATGTTCTAGTTTTTGCTTTGTATGATCAGTTGGATCATTTATATGTATATGTATGTACACATCATATTGGATGCTGGATATGATCAGTTGGATCATTCATATGTATATGTATGTACGCATCATGTTGGATGTTGGATATGATCGGTTGGATCATTTGTATGTATTTTGTATATGCATCATGTCGGATGCTTGGACCATGTATCTGTATTTGTATCAGGTGGATACATTGTATGATCAGGTAGATCATGTATGTTGATATGTATCATGTATTTGTATTTGTATCAGGTGGATACACTGTATGATCATGTGGATCATGTATGATGATATGTATCAGGTAGATACTTGGTATGCATCAGGTGGATGCATTGTATGATCAGGATGATCATGATGACGAGCTTTAGGGTGTTGCTCCAGATGATATGTATCAGGATGATACAGTGATGATGATCAGTGTGATCATGAGCATCAGGATGATGCTTTGTGTGATGATGATCCATTGGATCATGAGTATCAGGTTGATACTTGGAGGTCAGAGATGATATGTGGCAGGTTGTGCAAATAACATGTAATCAGTCCTGGGAGATCTTACCGGTCGTGCTGCGGAACATAAATGTTCCTGGGATACTCTTTCCGGTATTGCTATGTAGTATGTAATCAGTCCTCAGATATCCGATAGGTTGAGTTGTGTGCTCATAATCAATCCTGGGATGAGGTATTACTACGGAGACATGTAATCAGTCCTGGAGATCCGAGAGGTTGAGCTGTGTGCTCGTAATTAGTCCTGGGATGCTCTTTAGAGATCTTGCCGGTCATGCTGCGGCACATAAATGTTCCTGGGATGCTCTTTAAAGGTTTTGTCTATCCACATGTAATCAGTCCTGGAGATCCGAGAGGTTGAGCTATGTGCTCGTAATAAGTCCTGGGATGCTCTTTAGAGATCTTGCTGGTCGTGCTGCGGCACATAAATGTTCCTGAGATGCTCTTTAAAGGTATTGTGGAGGAGATGCATGTAATCAGTCCTGGGAGATCTTGCCGATCGTGCTTAGGCACATAAATGTTCCTGGGATACTCTTTTCGGTATTGCATCCGCACATAAAATTAGTCCTGAGAGGCCACCTCTATCAGACTGTTCGCACAAATGATGAAGACCTGCAGGTGGTGGGCCTACATCCAGTATGAAAAATGACTGGCTCTGTAGAACTTCCTATGACGAGTAGAGTCAGAGATTGGTTGAGATAGCAGCAACAGTGATGATGATGATGACGATGATCCCGAGAAGAAGACTTGTCTAGCGGAACTGTGTCGAGAAATACCTTCCTAGTTAAGAGGGACTGTTGATGTATATGTAAATTCGGAATGTATTTCACATATATGTATATTGTATTCATATAGAGATGTTAGTATTCCTCTATATGGAAGTGGTTGTATTCCTATAGAGATGTTATTATTCCTCTATACGGAAGTGTCGTCATTTATATTGTAAGTGTCGTAACTTATACTTGATGGGTTATTAGACCACCTTGTTGGGGTTGGCCCTGTATAATTCATGTGGGTCAAAGGGTTATTAGACCACCCTATTGGGGGTCGTCCATGTGGGTCAAAGGGTTATTAGACCACCCTAGTGGGGGTCAGCCTAGTCAACATTATGTTAAGTGGTTAAGTTGAGGCCGACCTAGTTGAGTAAAGGTCAAGTCAAGTTAGTGTATAAATAGAGAGTGTGTCTCTCTCATTTTACACATTCTATTCTCTCACTCACACTGTGGAGAGTGGCGCACTTGTGGAGGAGGAGGCTCTGCTGCTAGGAGAAGACTATCTCTTGTATTCTGGTTGTATCATTGCTCTATCTATCTTTGAGGAAGTTATTGGGGTTTTTCACCTTTATGGTTTCCCCAAGTAAACTCTGTGTCTCTTATGTGCTTGCATTATTGTGTCCATGATTGATATGCTGTAGATTTGCTATACATGTTGTTCTCTCAAGTAAGATCCTAGATCATATTGAAGTAAATTCTAAAAATTTAACATATAATATTGGGGACTGAGTATTTTTGCGAGTGAAGCCACAAAAGAGTGCTATTAATTTTGGTAAGGGAGCCAAGTTGTCTCCTATATTTGTGGGAAGCTTCAAAATATTGGAAGGGATAGGACCAATTTCTTACCATCTTGTGCTACCATCATCTCTACATATGATGCACAATGTTTTTCATGTTTCAATACTTTGGCATTATGTTCTTGATTCTTCACATATTATTGACTTGAGCAATTTATAGATATCGGTCGAAGGGGTTGTGATGGCCGAACCAATCTACATATTGGATGATCGAACATAGCATATTAGGCACCGTGTGGTTGACCAGGTTAAAGTTGAGTGGGAAAATTATAGCCCTAGTTCTGCAATTGTTGAATATTGTAACTTCTAAGAATATTATATGTACATTATTATTCCGGAGATGTTTCATCCCTCTGAGGTAACCCTATTATGTATCCGAAGATGATTATTCCTCTGATGGGTTGTGGTAACTAGGGTTATTAGACCCACCATGTGGGGGTCGGCCCTAATCTTATATTTTAGGGCTTATTAGACTTCTCCAGGAGAGGTCGGCCCCATTAGGGATTTTGGTTAGTCGGGAACTAGTATAAATAGAGGAGGTGAGCTCCTCATTAGACACACTTACACAACTTAGAAAAGTATCGCACTTGTGTCTGGGAGGTCTGCATAGGAAATGGAGAAGGAGGTCAAGTCTTGGAGCACATCTTGTATTTTGGTTGATCATCTTATTGAGGAAAGCTTTGCTGGGTTTTCTACCCCATGAGGGTTTCCCAGGGTAAATTTTGTGTCTATCTTGTGATTATGTTTCTTTCAGTGATCTTGCTAGTCTATTTGGTTTAAACTTAACATGGTATCAGAGCTAGCCTAAATAGAACATCTTTCACAAGGTGAAATTATATTTCTCTCTCTCTCTCTCCCAAATTAGGGTTTCTGAAAAAGGTCAGTATTTTTGGATTCTGGTTGCATGGATGATTAGACCTTCTAAAGATCTATCTTTTGAGCCTTAGATCGAAGTTTTTGGTTGGGTAGAACTCCGGGAAAGTCAAACCCTAGTTTTACCAAAAGTGCGATAAACCAAAAATTCTGTTGCAGTTCCGGAAAAATAAAAAGTTAAAATTTTCGGGTAAGGATACTCTATCTCTTATCTCTTGGACTCCCCCAAGAGAATATGGCTCCAAGCACTAAGCTTGAAGACAAGCTAGAAGGTATAGAAAATTTCCAGGCATGGAAATACAGAATTGGTCTCATTCTTGAAGAGAATGATCTTGCTCATTATGTCAAGGATGAAGTTGCAGAACCTGAAGGAGATGAAGCCAAAGAGAAGCATAGGAAGGATTTGATTAGGGCAAAGAGAATCATAGCTGATTCTATTAAAGACCACTTGATTCCCCAAGTGGCCTCCAAGAAAACTCCAAAGGAAATGTATGATGCCCTAGGAAGAATGTATGAAGGAAAGAACATCAGTAGGAAGATGAACCTAAGGACTCAGTTGAAGAGTACCAATATGCACAAAGGAGAATCCATTCAAGACTACTTCTCAAGGGTCTCCCAAATCAAGGAGCAACTAGATGCCATTGGTGATACTCTTGATGAAGATGAACTTGTGATGACTGCTCTAAATGGTCTCACTAGACCTTGGGAATCATTCATACAAACTATGTGTGCCAGAAAAGAAAGCATGAAGTTTGATGTAGTATGGGAGGATTGTGTTCAAGAAGAGGCTAGGGTAGCCAACAAAGAAGATATTCTCAAAGAGGATGACCAAGCCTTGGCCACCCACACCAAAAGAGGAAAGAGGGGTCACTTCAAGAAAGTGAACCACAAGAAGTCTCAACCCTCTCATAGATTCAAAAGGAAAGGAGGAACAAACTCAGAAAGAGACCTCTCCACAGTCCAATGTTATAATTGTCTTAAATTAGGACACTATGCTAGAGACTGTACTTCACCTGAAAAGAAGAAGAAGAAGTTTGTTCACAAAAGACATCATGCACATATGGCAGAAGATGATAGTGAATAAGAAGTAGGAGAAGAAGAAGAAGAAGAAGAAGAAGAGGAAAGGCCTCAAAAGAAAAGATCTAAAGTAAAGAAAGAAGATCCAGAAGAATGTGTCCTATTTTCTGCACTCTCTGGATCTGTGTCTCCTGGAGAGGATACATGGCTCATTGATAGTGATGCTTCAAAGCACATGACAGGTCAAAAGAAAACTCTCTTAAGACTTGAAGAAAAGTCCAAACCTCAAAAGGTATCTCTAGGAGATGATTATCAATATCCCATCAAGGGAATTGGTGAAGCAAGCTACAAGCTTGATTCTGGAACACCCTTGAAAATGAAAGAAGTTTTATATGTACCAGGTTTAAAGAAGAACCTACTCTCTATCTCATCACTCGATAAGAAAGGTTTTAGAGTGGCTTTCATAGATGGACAAGTACTCATGTGGTCCAAAGGAAAATCAATTAAAGATGTAGTTATCATTGGTGAAGAAGAAGGAGGTATCTATAAGCTCAAGGGACATCCAGAAGTTTCCCTTGCTCATGAAACATCTAGCCCTAGTGAGCTATGGCATAGAAGACTAGCTCACATTAAATACAAAGCCTTACCCTATGTAAGCAAGGTGGTCATAGGATTACCAGATCTGAAGGTTGATCATAATGGCTCATGTAAGGGTTGTAAGAAAGGGAAGAATGTCAAGAACCCTTTTCCAAAGAGTGAAACAAAGACTAAGAACATTTTGGAGATAATACACTCAGATGTATGTGGACCAATGCCCACTACTTCCCTAAGTGGATTTGAGTATTATCTCTCATTCATTGATGACTATTCAAGGAAGACTTGGATATACTTTCTAAAAAGTAAGAATGAAGTCTTTGGAAAATTCAAAGAATTCAAGGCCCTAATAGAAAATCTCTCAGAAAAGAAAATCAAGATTCTCAGAACAGATAATGACGGAGAATATACTTCAAAGGACTTTGAAGACTTTTGTAAAGAAGCCGGAATTAAGAGGGAACTAACCACTCCCTACAATCCCCAACAAAATGGGGTTGCTGAGAGGAAAAATAGAACCCTCATGGAAGCTGTAAAGACTATGATACATGATCAAGATCTACCCATGTATCTATGGGCTGAAGCAGCTAGGACAGCAGTCTATGTGCAAAATAGACTATCCCATAGTGCTCTTGAATTCAAAACTCCAGAAGAAGTGTTTACAGGAAAGAAGTTGTTGATGTATATGTAACTTCGGAATGTATTTCACATATATGTATATTGTATTCCTATAGAGATGGTATTATTCCTCTATAAGGAAGTGTCGTCATTTATATTGTAAGTGTCGTAACTTATACTTGATGGGTTATTAGACCACCTTATTTGGGGTCGGCCCTGTATAAGTCATGTGGGTCAAAGGGTTATTAGACCACCCTATTGGGGGTCGGCCATGTGGGTCAAAGGGTTATTAGACCACCCTATTTGGGGGTCGGCCCACTCAGCATTATGTTATGTGGTAAAGTTCGAGCCTACATGAGTTAGGTAAAAAGGCAAGTCAAGTCAAGTATAAATAGAGTGTGGGAGGCACTCTATTTACTCACTCATTTCTCACTCATGCACTCAAGGAGGAGTGGCGCACTTATGGAGGAGGAGGATCTGCTGCTAGGTTGTGTCTATCTCTCATGGTTGGTTGTATCATTGCTCTATCTATCTCTGAGGAAGTTATTGGGGTTTTTCACCTTTATGGTTTTCCCCAAGTAAATCTTTGTGTCTCTTGTGTGCTTGCATTATTGTCTCCATGATTGATATGCTGTAGATATGCTGTACATGTTGTTCTCTCAGTTAAGATCCTAGATCAGATTGAAGTAAATTCTGAAAATTTAACATGGTATCAGAGCTAGCCTGAAAGAAGGCATGATATGGCATGTATGACACTTGTTGCACTTACGATGCTAGGGCTTGATATAGCAAAAACCAGTCATCGTAGCACTTTCGCTATAAATCCGTTTTGGCGAAGTTTTCGGATCTGAAATTGTTACAGGCCGAAGCTAAGCTCTCCAGGTATCTTGTGTCCAAAGGAAAACCTCTAATTCGTTGTACTTTGTGATTTATGATCTGTACAATATAGGGTTTCTGCCTCTTCCAGATCTGAGTCAAAATCAGGTGACCTTAGGAAAAAGGTCATATCTTGGGCTAGGAAGCTCCAAATTAAATTTCATAAAAATTGACAGGTAGTACACAGTCTGTACTATCTCAGAAAACTTTTTCAGAGGCCGAAGTTGAACCAGTGACACGTGGCACGCCGTACAAGTTTGCTCTCCTTTATTATCCCATAAACAGGTCACGTTGCGACATTTGGCATAACTCTCTCTCAGAGAGTCCAATTGAGGTCAGAACTATCAGGATGGAAAGGTAACAGGCCGAGCTATCTTAGAAAATGTTTTCAGAGGTCGAAGTTAAAACAGTGACACGTGGCACGCCGTACAAGTTCGCTCTCCCGTTTTATCCCAAAACAGGTCACGTTGCGACATTTGGCATAACTCTCTCTCAGAGAATCCAATTGAGGTCAAACCTGTCAGGATGGAAATATAACAGGTTAGGATATTTCATAAAAAATTTTGAGACCTTGTGGATCAAAAATTTCAGAGTTACACCAGAAACAATCAGGTACATATTTCTGTCAAAATAGAATTATTTTTTGGTACCTTCATTCATGGCTTCCGGAATTTAGGGCTTTGGAGAAAGTTGGAATTTTTGTAATCGGAGACCACGGCTGGATGCTACTCATCAAAATAGAAATTTAGAGACCAAGATCAGAATTTTTGGTTGGGCAGAAGGCCGGGCTTGATTAGACCCTAGTTCGGGACTTTGATCAGAAAAGTGGAAAATTAGGGCTTCTGTAAAAATGGGAATTTTTGAAATCTGTGACCACGGCTGGAAGCTCCTCAGAAAAATAGAAGCTTAGAGCTTTGGATCAAACATTTTGATGGAGCAAAAGAGTGGGCTTCATCAAACCCCAGTTCAGGGTCATGTCCAGTGAATCCGGAAGTTTCAAAGGCAAAATTGAGGAGTGAAACTTTGCAGTTTTCAAATTCTGAATATACCAGTTTGATCAGCTCATCAAGGTCCAGTTCTTGCAAATCAAGTGGATTGGGTTAATCCTAGAAGAAGATGGATTGATCATCTGCATGAGTAAAGAAGTTCCTGTTTCAGAGGGAGATGAGGTTAAGGCCTTACATAAGAAGATTACAAGCGATCTCAACAGGTATGACTCATCGAGGTATGTTTCGATATTTGTCCATGATTAAGTTTATGGTATGTTTGTCTTCATGTTATTATGGTTAGTACAATTCTGATTTTAGATTTGTCGTATCACCTTAACAAAATTATGAATGCATGATAGAAGATATTCATTGGTTAGGGTGTTGACACTTATGATTGTACTAATGCATTATGGTGTTGTATGAGGTTTATGTTGTCTACTAACATGAAAGGTACACCAAGAAAGACAAATCATGTTCTGGTCCAAGAACATATGATCATGATAACATGAGGACAAAGACTCATCCATTGTCATGGATCTCATAGAAGATCCATTTACGAGGTATGTATAACTTGGTTTTGTAATAGTTAACCTATGAGATATACAGGTTACTAGCACAAGTCATTGAATAAGAACAAGAAGACATCATGTGAGTATGTTAGACATAAATAGATAGCATGCTAATCCAGGTATGTTTTTCCTATATCAAGATAGAATCCTACCTTGTGTTAGGATCTTATACTGTTGTGTTGTTTGATAATGATTATTCATGAAGTCGTAGGTTTGAATAAGTCATGGCTGTATGCATATTATATTTCTTACCATAATTGATGATATGACTAACCAGAAGAATCATGAAGGTATAGGTTTGAATAATCACAGGTTTTATGCATATTATATCTCTTATCTTGATTGATGATTCAACTAACCTGAAGAGTCATAGGTTTGAGTAATTTTAGGTTTAGACATGTTATACTTCTTATGATTTGACTAACCATAAGAATCCTACATAAACCTTGAATGATAATGCTTATTATTTCTGTTTGAAATGATCATGACTATACATGCTTGAGATTATTGTGTTTTAATAGTATACTAATGAATGTATGATTTTATATGAGATCACAAGGATAACACATTCATGATACTAATAAGCATGCATAGGAACCAAGGATGAATATGAGTTCAAGAACAGGTAATCCAGGAAGCAAAGATCAAGAGGGAGCACACTCCAGTTGTTCCTGCAAGAAAGCAAAGGAACACACTTCAGTAGTTTCTGCAAGGATGCAGATATTCAGAGGGAGTTGACCATCTTTCCACAACAGAAAGGTGTAGAAGAAGCTACTTCAGATTAGGACTCCAGTAGCTCCTGTAAGGAAGCAAAGACTCAGAGGGAGTACACCCAACGAACAAACAAAGATAAGTATTTTAACTTCTTGCATATTTGTTTGTTTAAATAAAATTGTTCAATGATGTATATGCTCATGGTCTTAGACTTAGGATATGTATTGTGCATATTAGAATAATTACATTAATGAACAGTATACTACTAATATGCATGGGTAAGTAGCCTATGGCACTGTACAACATTCCATTGCTACTTATCTAGAATGAAACCTCTTTGCTGACATGTTGGGAGTTGTGCACACTCTTAACAATGTTCTGGTAGAGATTGGAAGGCATCTAGAAAGTTACGGGATATGGATAAATGTTGTATTGAAGCATTGGCTAAGATAATTGCATGATTGTATGACATATTTCTTTATGTGTAAGAATTTGTTCTGAAAATTATGAGATGTTTCTAATCATGCAATTTAACCTGTTTTGTAGGAAAGATCGTATATCTTCACCTACAAAAGCTACAACATTTGTTCCAGCAACAAAGATATCTATTAAAGATATTGAAGATCCCAGGATCTGGGATGAAGAAATGGAATGCCATGATCCGTCAATCATGAAGAATGATGTTTGGGATGTAATCCCAAGACCTGAAGGGAAGTTTGTTATGACTTCCAAATGGAACTATCAGATCAAGCATGTTGCAGATGGCAGCATTGAGAAATATAAAAGTGATGAAATAGAAGATGCACCAGATGGATCTCAAGACAGCATGGTGTAGTCATATATGTGTGCAGAACTTGGTATGGTAGGATAGACAGCTTTCTATCCAGTTTGGGCGTTACCAAGAGTAAAGCAGATTCCAACCTTTTCTACAAGGTTGAAGAAGGAAATCCAGTGATACTACTTTTGTATGCAGATAACCTGTTTGTTATAGGTAAAGATAGATTGATTGCCGACACGCAGCGAAGCTTTCTTCCAAGTTCGAGATGAAGAACTTGGGGATGATGCACTATTTGTTTTTTGGCATGGAGGTGTGGCAGAGTGCATATGGAATCTTCCTTGGACAAGGGAAGTATGTAGTAGAGATCCTGAAGAGGTTTGGGATGATGGACTGGAAGGATATGGCCACACCTATGGCATCGAATCTGAAGCCTCTATGTGATGCTTCATCTGAGCCGGTTGATGTCTTTTTGTATCGTCAGATGATTGGTTCCTTGATGTACCTGACGAACACGAGACCAGACATTTGCTTTGCTGTGAACACATTGAGCCAGTTCCTGACGGATCCGAGGAGTGTTCACCTGGTTGACGTAAAGCATGTTCTGAGGTACCTGAAGGGTACAGTGTATTATGGGCTCAGGTATGAGGAGAATCAAAAGTTTATCCTGCAGGGTTATGTTGATTCAGATTGGGATGGCAGTGATGCAGATAGGAAGAGCACATCTGGGTGCTGCTTCAGTATGGGATCAGGTGTGATCTCATGGTTTAGCAGGAAGCAGTCCTGCGTGGCACTGAGTATAGCTGAGGCAGAGTATGTTGCAGCCTGTTCAGCTAGTTGTGAGGCAGTATGGCTATGGAAGCTACTGTCTGAGTTATTTGATCTCCCGTTGGAAGCTACTGGTATCTTCTGTGATAACCAGAGCTGTGTGAAGCTATTCAAGAACCCAGTGTTTCATGACAGGTCGAAACACATAGAGATCAAATATCACTATATCAGGGATATGGTGCAGAGAGGAGCTGTGAAGCTCCTGTATGTTGCAACGGACGAGCAGATTGCAGATGTGCTGACGAAGCCACTAGCCAAAGTGAAGTTCGAGTACTTCAGAGAGGCTTGGCGTGCTTCAGATCGAGGACACTTCGAGGAAGAAGTGATGGACACATTTGCTGAAGCCATTCCAAGCATGTTGGAAGGGGGATCCTTCACATGGCTGTGGATGTAAGCGCTGGATGATGAGCATCAGGATGATGTTCTGGTTTCTGCTTGGATATGATCAGTTGGATCATTATATGTATGTATGTATGCAACATGTTGGATGCTGGATATGATTAGTTGGATCATTTATATGTATGTACGCATCATGTTGGATGCTGGATATGATCAGTTGGATCATGTGTATGTATTTTGTATATGCATCATGTTAGATGCTTGGACCATGTATCTGTATATGTATCAGGTGGATACATTGTATGATCAGGTGGATCATGTATGATGATATGTATCATGTATCAGATGGATACATTGTATGATCAGGAGGATCATGTATGATGATATGTATCAGGTAGATACTTGGTATGCATCAGGTAGATACATTGTATGATCAGGAGGATCATGTATGATGATATGTATCATGTATTTGTATCAGGTGGATACATTGATGATCAGGAGGATCATGTATGATGATATGTATCAGGTACATACTTGGCATGCAGCAGGATGTTGCGTTGATGATCAGGAGGATCATGTATGATGATATGTATCAGGTAGATACTTGGTATGCAGCAGGATGTTGCATTGATGATCAGGATGATCGTAGATGATGAGCTTCAGGAAGTTGCTCCAGATGACATGCAGCAGGATGTTGCAGTGATGATCAGGATGATCATAGATGACGAGCTTCAGGATGTTGCTCCAGATGACATGCAGCAGGATGTTGCAGTGATGATCAGGATGATCATAGATGACGAGCTTCAGGATGTTTCTCCAGATGACATGCATCAGGACGTTGCAGTGATGATGATCAGGATGATCATAGATGACGAGCTTCAGGATGTTGCTCCAGATGACATGCAGCAGGACGTTGCAGTGATGATGATCAGGATGATCATGAATACATCAGGATGATGTATGGTGAGTATTAGGTTGATACTCTATGGCCGTGGATCAGGTTGTGCAGATGAGCATGTAATTCATTGCCCTGGGAGATTTGCAGATGGTCTTGCGAGGTTTTGCCTATGGCATGTAATTCGTTGCCCTGGGACATCTGGCAAATGCTCTTTCGAGGTTTTGCTCTGGGAGGACATGTAATTCGTTGCCCTGGGAGATCTGCAGATAGTCTTGCGAGGTTTTGCCTATGGCATGTAATTCGTTGCCCTGGGATATCTGGCAGATGCTCTTGCGAGGTTTTGTCCTATGGCATGTAATTCGTTTCCCTGGGAGATCCGATAGGTTGGGCTGTGTGCCCGTAATCAGTCCTGGGATGCTCTTGCGAGGTTTTGCCATGACCACATGTAATTCGTTGCCCTGGGAGATCCTATAGGTAGAGCTGTATGCTCGTAACAGCCTGGGATGCTCTTGCGAGGTTTTGTGGTGAGGTCACATGTAATTCGTTGCCCTGGGAGATCCTATAGGTAGAGCTGTGTGCTCGTAACAGCCTGGGATGCTCTTGCGAGGTTTTGTGACGCACGTAAAAGTCCTGAGGATTCCACAGTATGGCCAGTGATGATGAAGACCTGCAGGTGGTGGGCCTACATCCAGTATGAAAAAGGACTGGCTCTGTAGAACTTCCTATGACGAGTAGATTTAGAGATTGATTGAGATAGCAGCAGTAGTGACGATGATGATGACTCGATGACGATTATCTAGTGACGATGATCCAGAGAAGATGACTTGTGCTAGAAGAACTGTGTTGAGAAATACCTTCCTAGTTAAGAGGGAGTGTTGATGTATATGTAACTTCGGAATGTATTTCACATATATGTATATTGTATTCCTATAGAGATGGTATTATTCCTCTATAAGGAAGTGTCGTCATTTATATTGTAAGTGTCGTAACTTATACTTGATGGGTTATTAGACCACCTTATTTGGGGTCGGCCCTGTATAAGTCATGTGGGTCAAAGGGTTATTAGACCACCCTATTGGGATTCGGCCATGTGGGTCAAAGGGTTATTAGACCACCCTATTTGGGGGTCGGCCCACTCAGCATTATGTTATGTGGTAAAGTTCGAGCCTACATGAGTTAGCTAAAAAGGCAAGTCAAGTCAAGTATAAATAGAGTGTGGGAGGCACTCTATTTACTCACTCACTTCTCACTCATGCACTCAAGGAGGAGTGGCGCACTTATGGAGGAGGAGGATCTGCTGCTAGGTTGTGTCTATCTCTCATGGTTGGTTGTATCATTGCTCTATCTATCTCTGAGGAAGTTATTGGGGTTTTCACCTTTATGGTTTTCCCCAAGTAAATCTTTGTGTCTCTTGTGTGCTTGCATTATTGTCTCCATGATTGATATGCTGTAGATATGCTGTACATGTTGTTCTCTCAGTTAAGATCCTAGATCAAATTGAAGTAAATTCTGAAAATTTAACAGAAGCCTGCGGTAAGTCATCTCAAAATATTTGGGTGTCCTGTGTACATCCACATTCCAAAATAAAAGAGAACCAAGTTGAATCCTTCTGGTAAGAAGGGAATATTTGTTGGATATTGTGAATCATCCAAAGCCTTCATAATTTACATACCAGGTTTTCATCATATAGAAATAAGTAGAGATGTAACATTTGATGAAGAAGCAGCTCTCAAGAAATCCAGGAAGTGCCAACTTGAAGAAATCTATGAAGAAGATACACCTCCTAGAATCACAGAGGCTGTGCACATCCCTGAAGATAATTCACTAGAAGATCATGACATATTGGAACCACAAGAACCTTCTATTACAGATTTATCTAAGAAAAGAAGGCCAGCATGGGCTAGAGATATTATTCAAGGAGTTGAAAGATATGGAGCTCCTGAAGGCTCCACTAGAGAAAGAAAGAAACCAAAGCTAGTGTCCAACTATATGGCCTTGATGTGTGATCTTGTGGATCAACAACCTACTAGCTATGAAGAAGCAGCCCAGAAGAAAGAATGGGTAGAAGCAATGACAGAAGAATATCAGTCAATAATGAAAAATGATGTTTGGGATGTAGTTCCCAAACCAAAAGATAAAAGTGTGGTTTCTTCCAAATGGATTTTCAAGATAAAACATGCTGCAGATGGTAGCATTGAAAAATACAAGGCAAGATTTGTAGCTAGAGGATTCTCTTAGAAGGAGGGAATTGACTATGAAGAAACATTTGCACCAGTTGCTAGGTATACTTCAATTAGAACTATCATGGCACTTGCATCTATGATGAAGTGGAGATTACACCATATGGATGTTAAGACAGCTTTTTTGAATGGTGTAATTGAAGAAGAAGTATACATAGAACAACCACAAGGGTTTGAGGTTAAAGACGGGAAGACTCATGTATGCAAACTGAAAAAGGCATTATATGGTTTGAAGCAAGCTCCCAGGGCTTGGTACGGAAGGATTGACAATTTTTTAACAAGCATGGGCTTTACCAAGAGTAAAGCTGACCCCAATCTTTATCTCAAAGTGATGGATGATGAACCAGTTATACTGTTGTTATATGTAGATGATCTATTTCTAACCGGAAATGAGAAACAAATTATTGAAAGCAAGAAGAAGCTTTCTTCAGAATTCGAGATGAAAGATCTCGGATTAATGCACTACTTCTTAGGTCTAGAAGTATGGCAAGAACCAAAAGGAATCTTTCTAAATCAAGGTAAGTATGCTGTGGAGATTCTAAAAAGATTTGATATGTTGGAGTGTAAATCCATGGCCACTCCCATGGACTCCAAATTGAAGTTATTAGTTAATGACTCATCGAAATTAGTGGACCTAACTCTATATAGACAAATCATTGCGTCATTGATGTATTTAACAAATACTAGGCCAGATATATGCTTTGCTGTAAATACCCTGAGTCAATATCTAGTAGAACCTAGAAAGGTTCACTTAATAGCTGCAAAGCATGTAATGAGGTACCTAAAAGGTACATTAGATTTTGGTCTATATTATCGTGGAGGTCATGAACTCCGATTACATGGTTACTCAGATTTTGATTGGGCAGGAAGTGTCTCAGACAGAAAGAGTACTTCAGGTGGATGTTATGGTCTTGGATCTGCCATGATCTCATGGTTCAACAAGAAACAATCTAGTGTGGCTCTCAGTACTACTAAAGCAGAATATATAGCTGCCTACTCTGCCAGCTGTGAAGCAGTGTGGCTTCGAAAGCTATTATCTGGAGTGTTTGACTTAGAAATGGATCCCACTTTGATTATGTGTGACAATCAAAGCTGCATTAAGATGACAGAAAATCCTGTATTCCACGACAAGTCAAAACACATTGAGATCCGATACTTCTATATACGAGATATGGTGCAGAGAGGAGCTATCAAGCTCGAGTATGTGAGCACTGAGGATCAAATTGCTGATATCTTGACCAAACCTCTGTCTCAAGTAAAATTTGAATACTTCCGAGACAAGCTCGGTGTAGTTCAAAAAGACCCTCCTCGAAAGGGGGAGTAGTATAATCACTGATGATGAGTTTGTCTCATCGACAACAAGGTCGATGATGAGGATACCTGTCTACTACACTTGGATACTTAGAAATATTTAGATTTAGGACTCTTATACTTAGAATACATGCTTTTGATGATAGATTTATTGGTGAGAATACATGCTAGATGTATTAGTGAGAATACATGCTTTTGATGATAGACGTATTAGTGAGAATACATGCTTTTGATGATAAACGTATTAGTGAGAATACATGCTTTTGATGACAGATGTATTGGTGAGAATACATGCTTTTGATGACAGATGTATTGGTGAGAATACATGCTAGATGTATTGGTGAGAATACATGCTTTTGATGATAGATGTATTAGTAAGAATACATACTAGAATACATGTTTTGATGATAGATGTATTGGTGAGAATACATACTACATGTATTGATTAATGTACTTGTATAGTTGACGATACTTGTACCTGTATCAGTGAGGATACATGTGAGGATTGCATCATCCTTGAACACACATTCTAAAGTGAGCCCTAGACAGATGTCTCCAAGAAAGAAGAAGGATTGCATCATCCTTGAACATTTGTTCTAAAGAGAGCCTTAGGCATATGTCTTCGAGAATGAAGTCCTTGGTGGACATGTGAGGATTGGATCATCCCTGGACTTCAGTCCTAAAGAGAGCCGTAGACATGATGTCTCCGAGAATGAAGTCCTGAATTAATAGGTAGGGGATTGCATCTTCCCCGGACCTCGGTACCCAGAATTGAGCCATAGACTGATGTCTCCAAAAATTGAAGATAGGACTGCATCGTCCCTGAACTAGGTTCAAAATGTACGTGATAGGATTGCATCATCCCTAGACATGAGACTTGTCTTAAAGGTACGTGTGAGGACTGCAACGTCCATGAACTGGGTTCAAAATGTACATGATGGGATTGCATCATCCCTAGACATGAGACTTGTATTAAAGGTACGTGTGAGGACTGCATCGTCCATGAACTGGGTTCAAAATGTACGTGATGGGATTACATCATCCCTAGACATGAGACTTGTCTTAAAGGTATGTGTGAGGACTGCATCGTCCATGAACTGGGTTCAAAATGTACGTGATGGGATTGCATCATCCCTAGACATAAGACTTGTCTTAAAGGTACGTGTGAGGACTGCATCGTCCATGAACTGGGTTCAAAATGTACGTGATGGGACTGCATCATCCCTAGACATGAGACTTGTCTTAAAGGTACGTGTGAGGACTGCATCATCCATGAACTGGGTTCAAAATGTACGTGATGGGATTGCATCGTCCCTAGACATGAGACTTGCCTTAAAGTGATAAGGACTGATCATCCTGGAACTTGATCTGGATTGTATCATCCATGGACCTATGTCCTAAAGAGAGTAGGATTGATCATCCTATAATATGATCATGTGTATTACAGACGATGCTGATGATCATGTGATGACGATGCTGACGATTGTGTGATGACGATGCTGATGATCGTGTGATGACGATGCTGATGATCGTGTGATGATGATGCTGATGATCATGTGATGACGATGCTATGATGACGATGCTGATGATCGTGTGATGACGATGCTGATGATCATGTGATGACGATGCTGATGATCATGTGATGACGATGCTAATGATCGTGTGATGATGATGCTGACGATCATGTGATGATGATGCTGATGATCGTGTGATGACGATGCTGACGATCGTGTGATGACTATGTTGATGATCGTGTGATGAGGATGCTGATGACGTTGATGTTCTAGTAACTGGTTGATTTACTGATGATGATGAATTGAAGAAAGCTTCCGATGATTTATAGATGTATCATGTATGATGTAGTCGATGACTCCTTGCTCCTGCAAATGTTGTTATAATATCCTTCTCGTTAAGGGGGAGTGTTGAATATTGTAACTTCTAAGAATACTATATTTGTACATTATTATTCTGGAGATGTTTCATCCCTCCGAGGTAACCCTATTATGTATCCGGAGATGATTATTCCTCCGATGGGTTGTGGTAACTAGGGTTATTAGACCCACCATGTGGGGGTCAGCCCTAATCTTATATTTTAGGGGTTATTAGACTTCTCCAGGAGAGGTCGGCCCCATTAGGGATTTTGGTCAGTCGGGAACTAGTATAAATAGAGGAGGTGAGCTCCTCATTAGACACACTTACACAACTCAGAAAAGTAGCGCACTTGTGTCTGGGAGGTCTGCACAGGAAATGGAGAAGGAGGTCAAGTCTTGGAGCACATCTTGTATTTTGGTTGATCATCTTATTGAGGAAAGCTTTGCTGGGTTTTCTACCCCATGAGGGTTTCCTAGGGTAAATTCTGTGTCTATCTTGTGATTATGTTTCTTTCAGTGATCTTGCTAGTCTATTTGGTTTAAACTTAACAGCAATTACCTTGGAGGACGCAACAGAAATGCGTCAAAACTTTCCTTATTAGTTTTGAACTTCAAGACAAAATTTTAATAAGAGGGGGTGTACTATTGAGGGCACTAATATTGAAGTTACCCGGTTAAATAAACTTGAACAATGTGTTATGATTTAATTTTTATTGAATGAAAATTTCTGATTGACAAGTGAATGATGAAAATGCTCGATTGACTAAGAATTATAATGATGTTATACATGAATGAAAGAACGAACGCATTTTGACTCTAAAGATGTGAATGAATGATATTGACTCAAATAGAATTGAATAAAGATAAAAATTCACCATGATATGATTTATATGGTGCACCACTACTAATGTGCGCTTTGAGTGTGTGCAGTAGCAGGTAAAACGAATTACCGACTGACTCTCAATGGAATAAAAGGGGTCGTAAGAACGAGAAATATACATAGGGGTACAATGATGATCTGTTGACCCTGAAATAGAATTCCACGCACGGATCTGAAGCCATATCAACTCACCAGGGGAAGGGTGTGCTGTACGGGTGAGGCCACAATGATTTGGTCACATACGATGTGTTGAGGGGCGCACAATAAGGAATATATTATTCCTCAATCGCCATTAGTATCCATGGAAATGTAGTCGGAAGATCATGGTAACGATTCTTGATTGCTACATAATACTCCCAACAGAAGGACAAGGAAGTTGTCGGAAGGACCCATAAAAGTGGTACCTAGAAAACGACATGGAAAGGGGAATTTTTACATCCTTGCATTTAAACATTTAGGCATATATGTTGAATGTTGCATATGGAAATATTAAATTGAGAATAATTTAATGAGAGAGAATTTTAAAATAATATATTTTAGAAAAGGGGATATTTGGGGTAGAAATTATGTACACCCATTAATTAAGGATAAATATGCATTAGCTAAAAACAAAAACAAAAAAATTAGAGATAACTAATTTTTGAGCAAATCTAGACTAGAAAACATCTAGAGTTTAATTCCACATGCACCCACCGATACAAGGATTGGGATTTTAGACTAGAGAGATAACTAAGAGAGAGTAGAGGAATTTATGTGCACTAGTATGTGTTGGAATATTCACACCATCATTATTTATATTTGCATGCCTGCATGCATTCTGCATGCATGCATCTGCATGCATCCGGTCATCAGTATGACAGTCTCCCCAACACCTAGAGCCTATGTTCAGCCCCTAGAGCCTGTTTTTATCCCTTAAGAGCCCTCCTACCTACCTAGTGTGCCTTGTTTTCCTCACCAGTAAGACTAATCCACCCTACTACACTATTTGGATCATTAACAATGAGTTGCAACATTTATTGACTATTTTATTCATTTATTGCTCAGTTTAACTGCTTGTAGCTCCCAGTTGTCTATATCAGAGTGCCACTTGACGTACTGATAGCCTCATGCGCCCTACTTGGAGTCTCCATTCCTTAATTTGTGCTCACGTGACTCAATTAGACTCAATTAGACTCATTTGACTGACCTTTGACCATTTGTGACTACTGCCACTGGTTGGATGATGTCTCCAATGCTATCCAAGCCACACATTGAGGAGAATTTGAATGACCTTATAGGCATTCGAATCCATTTGATTATATTCAATTATTATGTTGAGATATTGTAACTTCAAAGAATATTATATTTGTACTTTATTATTCTGGAGATGTTTCATTCCTCCTTGAAGATCTTATTGTATATCCAGAGATGTTTATTCCTCCGTCGAAATGTGGTAACTTGGGTTATTAGACTTCCCTAGCGGGGGTTGGCCCTGTATGTGTTATGTGGGTCAAAGGGTTATTAGACCACCCTAGAGGGGTCGGCCCAGTTAGCTGTAGTGGGGTATTTAACCCAATAGTTAAATACAAGCCTACATGTCTTGTGTAAAATACAAGTCGGAGTAGTGTATAAATAGAGGAGGTGTATTCCTCATTTGACACACACTCACTCACTTGAGAGAGGTGCACTTGTGGAGGAGAGGTCTACTATGATGGAGGAGGAGATCATGTCTTTGGTTTGCATCTTTGTATATTGCTAGTCATCTATATTGAGGAAGCTTTACTGGGTTTTCTACCCCATGAGGGTTTCCCAGGATAAATCTGTGTCTCTTGTGTTTATGCTATGCTTGTTGTTTCTTCAGTGATCCTATATATGCTATTATTGTGAAATGAAATCTAATGCTGCTATTTTCTATCTTATCATATTAAATATTAACATGGTATCAGAGCTAACCTAAAGGAAGGCAAGGTATGGCACTTACGACACTTGCTTTACTTACGACAATTTGAAGGTTGGGGTTTTACATAGCAAAAACCAGTCATCGTGGAACTTTCGCTATAAATCCATTTATGTGAAGTTTCAGGATATGAAAAGTTTACAGGTCTAAGATAACATCCCCAGGTACCTTGTGTCCAAAGGGAACCCTCATATTCGTTGTACTTTGTGAGTTATGATGAGTACAAGTTAGGGTTTTTGCCTCTTCCAGATCTCAGTCAAAATCAGGTGACCTAGGAAAAAGGTCATAACTTGGGCTAGGAAGCTCTAAATGAAATTTCGTAAAAAGTGACAGGTATTACACAGACTGTAATATCTCAGGAAACGTTTGCAGAGGCCCAATCTGAACCAGTGACATGTGGCACATTGTACAAGTTAGCTCTCTTGTTTTATCCCATAAACAGGTCACGTTGCGACACTTGGCATAACTCTCTCTCAGAGAGTCCAATTGAGGTCAGACCTATCAGGATGGAAATATAACAGGGATAGATATCTCAAGAAAAGTTTTTAGAGGCCGAAATTCAAATAGTGACACGTGGCACGCCGTACAAGTTCGCTCTCCTTTTTTATCCCAAAACAGGCCATGTTGCGACATTTGGCATGACTCCCTCTCAGAAAATCCAATTGAGGTCAGACCTGTCAAGATGGAAAGATGACAGGTCAGGCTACTGCAAAAAAAAAAATTTCAGACCCTGTGGAGCAAAAATTTTGGAGTTATAGCAGAAACAATCAGGTACATATTTCTGTCAAAACAGAATTATTTTTGGAGCACCTTTATTCATGGCTTCCAGAATTTAGGGTTTCGGAGAAAGTTAGAATTTTTGGAATCGGAATCCACGGCTGAATGCTACTCAGGAAAATTGAAATTTAGAGACCAAGATCAAATTTTTTGGTTGGGTAGAAGACCGGGCTTGATTAAACCCTAGCTCGGGATTTTGATCGGAAAGATGGAAAATTAAGGCTTCAGCAAAAGTTGGAATTTTTGAAGTCTGTAACCACGGCTGGAAGCTCCTCAAAAAAATAAGAGTTTAGAGCCTTGGATCAAACCTTTTAATTGAGAAGAAGGGTGGGCTTCATCAAACCCTAGTTCGGGATCCTGTCTAGAAGATCCAGAAGTTTCAAAGGCAATTTTGAGGGGTCAAATTTTGGAGATTTCAAAATTGAAGTATGCTAGTTTGATTAGCTCAGCAAGACACATCCTTCCATTCATTCGGAAGTGTGAAAGTCAAAGATTGAATTTTTAGGGTTTCTCTAGCAAACCCTAATCAAGCTCCAGATCAAGTTTCAGGGGGAGTTGAGGCTAAATCCTTACATAAGAAAACTACAAGAAGTCTTGATAGGTATGACTTAAGGAGGTTCAGGTATGTCTTGAAATCTGATTCTTGATTAAGTTCATGATGTGTTTGTCTTCATATTATTTAGTACAATCTTGATTAATGTTAGAATTGTCTTATCACCCTAGTAACAGTATGAATGCATGTGAATGATCAAAGACATTCATTGATTAGGGCTATATGATTGTACTAATGCATTATGGTGTTGTGTGAGGTTGATGTTGTCTGCTAACAAGATTCAGGTACATCACGAAAGACAAATCAAGTTCCACATGAAGACAAAAACTCATCCATAATCTTTGTTCTACTTACGAGGTATGTATGACTTTGATATATTATGCTTAACCTATGAGACATGCAGGTTCTAGCTCAGTATCTCTAAATCATTGAAGAGATTGTTTAGGTATGTTGTACATAACTAAGCAAGTATACTAATCCAGGTATGGTTTCCTATGTCAAGTTAGAATCTTACCTTGTGTTAGGATCCCCTATATAAGTATACTTGGTATGATTGGTTATGATTATTAATAAAGTTAATCAAGGGTTTATGCACATTATGTCTCTTATCTTGATTGATGATTTAACTAACCAGAAGAGTACTATGATCAAACAAGAATATGCATGAGTAAAAGAAGACTTCCTTGAAACCCTGAATACTAATGATCATGACTATACATATTCAAGATTATTTAGAATTAGAATGTTTTGAGAATATACTAATGAATGTATGCTTGTGTATGAGATCATGAGGATGACACTAGTGCACACTTGAGCATGCACAGTGGTACAGAATGAATAGAAGTTCAAAAGACATACAGAAGATCAAGCGGGAGGCAACCACACAAACATAAAAGATAAGTATTTGAGTTGTTATTTGAAATAGTAAATGATATTGCCTGTAATAGGTTGTATGCATAGAATATATGATGCTGAGTAAACATTCATAGAGCATTGAACAACATACTACTAATATGCATATGATTGGTAAGTTGGACAAACATTCCATTGTTGCTTGTCTAGAATGAAACCTATTTGCTGACATGCTGAGAGCTGTGCACACTCTAGATAGTATGTTCTGGTAGAGATGGAAGGCATCTAGATAGCCACTGTATGCATACAGGATATGGGAAAGTGTTGTGCCAAAGTATTGGTAAAAATAAGTTGCATAACTATGTAAATGATATCTGTATGCATAATAGGTTATCATGTCAATATGATTTGATGATTATGAAGTATTACTAATCATATACTTAATTTTGATTTGTCGGAAACATCATGATGAATGATGAACACTGAACAAGCAATGGATGTTCAACAAAAGGATTTACAAATCAAAAACACTATAGAAGGCTCGCGGCTAGAAGATTCTCTTAGAAAGAGGAAGAGAATCATGACAAGATATTTGCTCCAAGTGGCTAGATAAGTCCATTCTCTTAATGGTGTAATTAAAGAAGAAGTATGAATCAGGTTCTGTATGGGTACCCAGGATCGATAATCAATTGATGAGCTTAATGATCACCATGGGTAATGTGGATCTCAACCTTTGCTACAAGGTTGAATATGGTTTCTAGACACAGATGGCATGGATGCAAGAAGGAACTCACCACAGAGTTCGAATGATATTGAGGCCCATATCAGTAGACCCATCTAACGAGAGATGGAACAGATAGATATGCAGAAGATCATTCAATGCAGAGTGTGAATGATGTTCAGTCACAAAGGGAGAATTGACAGTTTCTTGATAATCTTGGGCTTTACCAAAAGTAAAGTTGTTCCTAACCTTGTATGTAGATGATATCTTTCTGATAGGGAATGAGAATCAGATCATGAAAAGAAAGAAGAAGATGGCTGCAGAAATGAAAAATGAAAGATCTAATATTGATGCATTACTTCCTAGGTCTGGAAGTATGGCAAGGCTCAGAAGGAATCTTTCTCAAATAGGGAAAGTATGCTGAGAAATATTAAAAGGACTTGATGTGTTGGAATGGTCACTCTCATGAATTCTAACTTGAAGTTCTTAGCAGATGACTCATTAGAATTAGTGGATATAACTCTGTACAGACAAATTATTGAGTCATTGATGTGTCTAACGAATACTAGGTCAGATATATGCCTTACTGTAAACACCTTGAGTCAGTATCTAGTGGAAACTAGAAGTGTTCACCTGTTAGTTGAAAAGCATGAGATGAGGTACCTAAATGATACAATAGACTTTGATCTATGGAGATCATGAATTCAGATGGCTACACAGATATTGATTGAGTAGAAAGTGTATCAGACAGGAAGAGCACATCGAGAAGATGTTATTGTATGGGATCAACCATGATCTTGTGGTTTAGCAGGAAGCAGTCTAGCACAAGCGGAATATATGGCTGCTTGCTATGCTAATTGTGAAATGGCATGGCTTCAGAATTGTTTGACTTAGAGATGGACCCAACTGTGATCCTATGTGACAAACAGAGTTGTACTAAAATGGCAAAGATTCCAGTGTTCCATGATAAGTCAAAAGCACATAGAGATCTGGCATTTCTATATACGAGATATGGTGCAGATAGGAATTAAAGTTCAAATTTGTAACAAGTTACCAATGTACTAACCAAACCTCTACCGATATGATGTACTAACCAAACCTCTACCTCAAGTAAAGTTTTTTGAGACAAACTTAATATAGTCTAGAAGGACCCTCCTCGAAAGGGGGAGTGATGTGATCACTTATGATGAGATTTCCTGCATCGACAGTGAGGTCGATGATGTGAATACCTATATTGGTGATGCCGACAGAGATGTTGGTGGATGGTCCTTAGACAGGGTCTAAGGTGACAAGGGGATTGCATCATCCTTGAACGCATGTTCTAAAAGGAGCCGTAGATGTATGTCTTTGAGAATGAAGTCCTTGGTGGACTTGAGGGGATTGGATCATCCCTGGACTTCAGTCCTAAAGAGAGCCGTAGACGTATGTCTTCGAGAATGAAGTCCTTGGTGGACATGAGGGGATTGGATCATCCGTGGACTTCAGTCCTAAAGAGATCCGTAGACGTATGTCTTCGAGAATGAGGTCCTTGGTGGACATGAGGGGATTGGATCATCCCTGGACTTCAGTCCTAAAAAGAGCCATAGACGTATGTCTTTGAGAATGAAGTCCTTGGTGGACATGAGGGGATTCGATCATCCCTGGACTTTAGCCCTAAAGAGAGCCATAGATGTATGTCTTCGAGAATGAAGTCCTTGGTGGACATGAGGGGATTTGATCATCCCTGGACTTCAGTCCTAAAGAGAGCCATAGACGTATGTCTTCGAGAATGAGGTCCATGGTGGACATAAGGGGATTGGATCATCCCTGGACTTCAGTTCTAAAGAGAGCCATAGACGTATGTCTTCAAGAATGAAGTCCTTGGTGGACACGGTGAGGATTAAGTCATCCTTGGACATGGTCCTAAATGCACGGTGAGGATTAAGTCATCCTTGGACGTGGTCCTAAATGTATGGTTGAGGATTAAGTCATCCTTGGACGTGGTCCTAAATGTACGGTTGAGGATTAAGTCATCCTTGGACGTGGTCCTAAATGTACGGTTGAGGATTAAGTCATGCTTGGACGTGGTCCTAAATGTATGGTTGAGGATTAAGTCATCCTTGGACGTGGTCCTAAATGTACGGTTGAGGATTAAGTCATCCTTGGACATGGTCCTAAATGTACGGATGGGATTGCATCATCCCTAGACATGAGACTTGTCTTAAATTGATAAGGACTGATCATCCTAGAACTGGATCGGGATTGCATCATCCCTAGACATGAGACTTGTCTTAAAGTGATAAGGACTGATCATCCTGGAACTTGATCGGGATTGCATCATCCCTAGACATGAGACTTGTCTTAAAGTGATAAGGATTGATCATCCTGGAACTTGATCTGGATTGTATCATCCATGGACCTATGTCCCAAAGAGAGCGGGATTGATCATCCTGTAATATGATCGTGTGTGTTGCAGGGTATGCTGCTATGTTTTGATGATAGATGTATTAACGATCCAGATGCTGTAGATCGAGATGATCTAGATGCTGTAGATCGAGATGATCCAGATATTGTAGATTGTGATGATCCAGATGCTGTAGATCGAGATGATCCAGATGCTGTAGATCAAGATGATCCAGATGCAGTAGATCGAGATGATCCAGATGCTGTAGATAGATACCGATACTGATGATCGTATGATGACGATGCTGATGATCGTGAGGATCCAGATGTTGATGTTGTTATAGCTGTTCGAGTGCTGCAGAAGATAAAGACTCAGTACTGAAGATGTTGATGTTCCAGTATTGAAGATATTCCAGTAACTGCTTGAGTTACTGATGATGTTGAGAAAGCTTCCAATGATTTATAGATGTATCATGTATGATGTTGATGACTCCTTGCTCATGCAGATGCTGTTATAATATCCTTCTCGTTAAGGGGGAGTGTTGAGATATTGTAACTTCAAAGAATATTATATTTGTACTTTATTATTCTGGAGATGTTTCATTCCTCCTTGAAGATATTATTGTATATCCGGAGATGTTTATTCCTCCGTCGAAATGTGGTAACTTGGGTTATTAGACTTCCCTAGCGGGGGTCGGCCCTGTATGAGTTATGTGGGTCAAAGGGTTATTAGACCACCCTAGAGGGGTCGGCCCAGTCAGCTGTAGTGGGGTATTTAACCCAATGGTTAAATATGAGCCTACATGTCTTGTGTAAAATACA
The DNA here is from genome assembly GCA_027924585.1 of Larix kaempferi. Taxonomy (NCBI): domain Eukaryota; kingdom Viridiplantae; phylum Streptophyta; class Pinopsida; order Pinales; family Pinaceae; genus Larix; species Larix kaempferi. Next base: position 874,396 of record BSBM01001431.1, read on the forward strand.
AGTCGGATTAGTGTATAAATAGAGGAGGTGTATTCCTCATTTGACACACACTCACTCACTTAAGAGAGGCACACTTGTGGAGGAGAGGCCTGCTATGATAGAGGAGGAGATCATGTCTTTGGTTTGCATCTTTGTATATTGCTGGTCATCTATATTGAGGAAGCTTTACTGGGTTTTCTACCCCATGAGGGTTTCCCAGGATAAATCTGTGTCTCTTGTGTTTATGATATGCTTGTTGTTTCTTCAGTGATCCTATATATGCTATTATTGTGAAATGAAATGTAATGATGCTATTTTCTATCTTAGCATATTAAATCTTAACATATTAAATCTTAACATATTATTCACTATTCAGAGTACCAGCTTACAACTGATGTATGATACAATAGTTTTTGCCCTTTCTTATGTTAATGAGTGATTATTGATTCAACATTCTTCTTCTCTTCTTTGCTATTCTTGAGTGAGTTTTAGTGAGGTTTGCTCCAGCTATGTGATCTACTCTTGTAAATTATCACATGGTATCAGAGATGGATTCAACTATTTGAATTGTAGCATCAGCAGTTGCAGCAACTCTTTGAGCAGTTGTCTTTCATTGAGCACCAGAAGCCTCTGGATTTCCACAACAATTCCTGGTGCATATGTCTTGAATTAACTGGAGCAATCTAGTGAGGTCTAGACAGGTGTGAAGGATCCATTCACATGTGCTAAGTGTCCTAAGGCAGTGTTCAATTTGAATTGCAATAAATCTCCATTTAAAATTCTCATTGTTTTGTAGGTTATCTCCATCATTCAAATTCATCTTCAATTCGACTTCAACAACTACCAATGGATCTAAAACTGAATTCATTCAACTAATTCGAATGGAAGGCCAAGATGGAAATATTCATGAAGTCCAAGAGCCTCTCTAGAGTCTTGAATGGGACTGCACTCAAACCCACTGGTGTAGTAAAGAAATCCAAGTACTTAGACAATCTTGATGAAGTGTAATACCCCAATTTTGAATCTTATGAAATATTGGTTCTTAATGTAAATATTGTATACATGCGACGTATGTTTCCCTAACGTGGAGCTCATGGCCAAGGCCCCGCCAGTATATGTTTGTATTTTTTTTTAAATGTACAAGCATTTGACATTTTGTTACCCATGTGCTATTAAGCCATGGGATATTGTAAATTGATGTAAATATTTAATATTGCAATAAAATACCAAAAACTGGCTATGGGAGCAACGGATGAGAAGGGGCCATGTGTATCCACTAGGGAGTGGGGAGGGGGCTATGGGGATGAGCCATATGCTGCCAAATGTCATTGTGAGAACCCATTTGACTTTCCTTGATGACATTTATTTATGTTGTAAGGAAGTAGTTGAAGATTTTAGTCCATGGCTTCAATGGAGCATGGGAAGCCCAGAAATTCGTATGACAAAGTATGGGATCTGTTTTCTTGTACCACAAGTCACTCTACCTCATGGGTTTTGCTTCTTTCTCATTCCCATTCCAAGGTGGAAGAACCCAGCATCAATTTTCATCCAAAAAACAAATTCCCAATAGTGAGCAAAACTAGAAATCGCAACTTTGCAAGAACCCACGTTTTGAAGAGCCAAAAAATGCCCAGATTTGGTATTTGACAGTGAAATCCAATGGGGGATCCATAGATATGAACCTTCGGGCGAATTTGAGAGTATTACATACCCCAAAATCCATTGGAAAACCCAGTTTTTATAGCCCAGAAAACTAGTGACAGGATTGAGTTATTTGATGAACAAAATTGTGAGAAATCCAATTGTGAATGACTGAGCAGAGGTTGGGTTTGCTTGATAAACCCAGTGAAGGCTAGAATCTCAATAATTAGTAGCTGGACCTTTCTATACCCATCATGAAGAGCACTGGAGGGAAGAGACGCCTGAGGGACTGTGCAGCAAAGAAGGGGACCTTCCTTGTGTTGGGTGTGGTAGGTAATGTGGGTGCCTTGACTGTTGAATTCCTTTGAGATGCCTGTAGCTCTGTGGATGATCTCACTTGCTTAGCATTGCCCTTCTTTTTCTGTTGTATGCTTGATAAACCCAACAGTGAGTTGGCTTAGCATAACTGTTGAGTGAAACCATGGTTGTGAGTGAGCCTGTCTAGTTCCTCCTTAGTGGGTACACAACCTAGCTCGGGGGTGATGTCTCAGCTGAAAGAATGCAAGATGGACAGAGATCTATGGTTGGGTGGAACGTTTCTCTCACATAGCCAGTTGTTTGGACAGCTTCATCTTCAAGATAAGTGTTTTCTGTGATTTACATTATATGCATTATGTGTTTTGCAGTCTGTTAATTCTGAAAGATAACTGCCCATGTTAATGGGATGAAATGATTGTCTTAATAAAATTGATATGAAGTCTGTGCATAGAATGAGAAGGGGATTGATTCTCTGTACATTGAATCATTATCCACTTATGATAGCTATTTTGATGCATTACTGTTTGTGTGTGTGTAAATATGATTTCATTCCACTGTGTATTTTAGTTTGAGTCTGCACACAGAAGATTTTAATTGTTATGAATTTATGAGTAATGTATGGGGCTAAGATAGTCAAATAATCCCAGTAAGTTGGTCACATTTTCCTTCCTTGCACCGGATTGAATGGAAGGGGACGTTACATGAAGCAGTAGGACTTTTGCTCCTTAGCATTTCTAAAGACCTTCATTTTCATGTCATAGATCTAGCAACTCCAAAAGAGGTTTGGGACAAGCTCGAATCTCTTCTTGGACAGAAAGATGACTTGAAGGGTCATAAATTGGAAAATTAGCTCTTCTCCTTGAGCCCAAGCAGTTTCGAAACCATCAATGAGTTTCTCAATAAGTTCAAAAACTTGATTTCACAGTTGAAGAGATATGGGATAGAGAATGAAGAGAAGCAACCCATCCTTTCCATACTATCAAAACTAGGCCCTGACTACTCAGTATTTGTCTCCACATTTCAGTTAACCAAGCTGTCCATCCCAAAATGGAAGTTTCGCACTCTTGAATACTTCATCCAGTATCTCACACTTGAGGAGGAGAAGTTAGTTCATATGGGAATGATAAAACTGAAATTGGATTCATCTCTTGCATCCATTGAGATGAAGAGAGCGAATGGAAAGGGTAAGAAAAAATAATTTGACAGAAAGTCGAATGAGCAAAAGAAGAAGGAGGCTCCAAATCAGTCAGATGGAGTTTTGAATCCTAATAAAGACAAGTAAACTTAGAAGGGGAAATCCAAATGCACATACTACAATAGAGGATTCCATCCTAAGAGTTCATGTATGAATAATACAATAGATCTCATGGATTCACTTCTTGAAAAGAATAACCTTCTAGTACATGCATGTGCTAGAAAGAAAGAAGGTGAACAGAGAAAAAAGAGAGATGCCATGCCCTCATGGCAGGTGCATCAACATAATCCTCCTTCATCATAGATTCAGGAGCATCAAGACATATGTATTCCTCCAAAGATCTCTTCACTAGTTTCAAATCCACTATTGGACCATCCATCATGTTGGGGAATGATTCTGAGGTCTCCTCTGAGGGGATTGGAAGAATCAAACTTGATCATGGGTACTTCTTATATGTGCTCTATGTCACCACACTCACTACAAATCTACTTTCAGTCTACCATATGAACCATACTGGAGATCCCAAGAGGGGATCTTCTCTCCAAATGAGGTCGAAATCCAAGACATGGTACCAGGATCTAGCATTACAAAAGGTGTTGCAAACCACAAGTTGAAACTCTATGATTTATCCCATTTTATACCTCTCTCTAAATAGTGTTCTCTTCACACTCGTGCAAATGAAGAGAGTAGGCTATGGCATGAAATATTTGGGCATCTCAACTATCAATACTTGCAAGACATGCATACTAAAGAGATGCTTGAAGGGCTTCCTAAGATAAAGTTTTCCCAAGGCACCTGCAAAGGTTGTTTGAATGGCGAAGATCCGGTAAAGAAGGTTGAGAAAAAGAAGATTCAAAAGCCAGAGCGAATGCTAGATCCAGATCCACAAGAACCTGAAGATCTAGCACCTAATGTTCAAACTCCTATTGCAAAATGGGCCACCACTACTATTGCATCCACCAGTGATCTTGTTGGAGATCCACCATCTTCAAGAACAACCAGATCTGATCTTCTCTCTCACACAGATCCATTTCTAGCTGAGAGATGATTTCTCATGATTGGATCAGATCCAAAGACATTCTTTGAAGCCTACCAAGATCCAATATGTGTAGGAGCTACGGATGAAGAGTATGAATCTCTTCAAAGAAATGAAACTTGGGAGCTTGTTTCTCTCCCTCCTGGGAGGAATCTTGTTCAATGCAAGTGGGTTTATAGAACTAACATGGACTCTGATGGGGTCACTAGAAAATACAAGTCTCGACTGGTTGCAAAGGGTTTCTCCCAAGTCCATGGGATTGACTACTCAGAGACATTCGCTCCTGTTGCTAAGATGGATTCCATCTGTCTTGTTCTTGCTCTTGCTGCATCCAAGCACTGGGAAGTGCATCACATGGATGAAGCAACCTGAGGGTTATTTTGAAGACACTTCACTGGTATGCAGATTGAGGAAGTCCTTATATGGACTCAAGCAAGCTCCCCGAGCTAATTGGTATGCAAAAATGGACTCCTTCCTTCTGTCACAAAATTTCATGAGATGCAAATCTGATTCGAATGTCTATATGAGACATGAAGGTGACTCTCTACTTCTGATTGTTTTATATGTTGATGATCTATTGACTATAGGGAGACACACTTCATGCATTAGATATATAAAAACATCTTTGCACAAATCCTTCTCCATGTCATATATTGGATTGTTGAGACAGTTTCTTGGTCTTGAAGTCACTCAGAGTGATTCAAGAATCAAGGTCGAATAGTCCAAGTATGTTTCAGATCTGCTTGACAGGTTCCATATGAGTGAATTCAAACCAGCAGCATTTCCTTTTCTTTCATGGATCAACCTTGAGGATGGTTCCTCCACACCTCTGGTGCATAGTACACTATATCGATAGTTGATTGGGAGTCTATTCTTTCTTACACACACTCGACCTGATCTTTCCTATGTAGTCAGTGCTGTCTCCAGATACATGCAGGAGCCTCATGAGCTTCACTGGAAGGCAACAAAGAGGATCTTGCATTACTTGCAAGGGACAAAGACCTATGGTATTCACTATGCAGCTGGGTCTCCTCTGAACCTTGTTGTCTATACTGACTCAGATTGGGCTGGAGACAGATCAGATCGAAAGTCAATATCTGGTTTTGTTTTCATGATTGGATGTGGACCTATCTGTTGGTTGAGCAAAAAGAGGACTACTTTAGCTCTATCTTCAACAAAGGCCAAGTATAGAGGTGCATTCAATGCAGCCACACAGTGCATCTAGTTGTGGGTCATCTTGTCAGAGTTTGGGACTTGATTCAGTACTCCACCAGCCATCTATTGTGAAAATCAGAGTGCTATCGGGATTTCTACAAATTTGGTTTTGAGACAAAGAACCAAACACATCGAGATACACATGCATTGCATCCGAGGATTGGTGCATGATCGGACCATCTCACTGCTCTACCCTCCGACAGAAGAGAAGATTGCATACATCTTCACTAAGACCTTCTCAGTGAAGAAGTACACTTACCTTAGATATCTTCTTGGGGTGAGTGATGCCAGGCCCCAAGTCTCAGTGATGTTGTAGTCCCACGGGTCATGTGGTTACCAGAGACACATTATATACATTATAAGCAAGCATGCACAATGATACAAATACAAGAGACAAGAGACCAATAGAGAGAAGCACAAGCCTTTATTAACTAGCAAGAATAATATACAACATAGAACAGATCTAACCAATACATCGACTCAACAACCTATATATATGCCTTTCAATACACTTACATAACCATTTGTCGATCTAACCGATCGACCCAACCTATGCTAGTCGATGCGACTTGTCGACATATACTTCAAACGGTCAGTCGGAGGGCCTAGTCAACAGGCTGACCTGGGCCCCTCCAACATCTCCCCCACCACAAAATATTTCTTCATCCCGAAGAAATGGAGAGATCAAAATGAGAACTGTGCAACAAAATGACTTCGACGGTTATGGCTATGGTAGGCTGGAGCTGGGAGCCTCAAGTGTTTGTAGGTAGACCTCAATAATAGCTTCGGTAGAGACAGAGAGATGGTGCTGAAATTCTTCCCTTGTATGCAGCAAATTTTGGATATCCACAGTCAATGTTGTGAGCTTCGACATGTGTTCCATCTTGTAGTGAGTGGATGTATTTTGTAAATTGATCATGTCGGGGCCAAAGACTGTGACTGTTTCTTCAGAAGTAGTAAGTAGGTGTTGGAGCCGAGGATGTATTTCTTCAAGTTTGGAGAGGCCACGGCTTGCTTGTGATATCCATTATACTTCCTGTTTTTCTAATTTGTCCAACTTCCTATTTTCCAAAATGATTTGATTGTCAAGGCTTATGTACATACCAATTGTTCAAAATTTCAGCAAGTTTGACTGATTGAGTGTCATATTGCTTGAGAAAACTGAGAGGTTATGTAAAGCCTTTATACTGGTTTGCCATTAAGGAAGATATTTCGATGGCTTGGTCCTATTGATTCTTTATAAGCTCAAATTGTAGAGCCGATGTGACAGACTCGAATAACTGATATGCTCTGTTGAGGGGTGATTTCGTGTTGGGACTTGATGGAATTCAAATGACTTGGTGGGCTAAGTCTTCACACTTAGTGAGAAATGCATTCTTTTCTTCCTGTAGCTGGTGGATCCGGTCTTCTGTTTCCTATCGGCGATGTCTCTGCTCTCTGAAGACTACATCCTCAATTAAATCAAACTCTACTTGAGATGCCAACTGTGGTTGATAAATGGCAGTAGATCCAAACTGATCTAAGTAAACTGAGAGGTTGCTTTCTGATTGGATTTGCTGCACTTGCTACTTTTTCTTTTGCTACTGAAGTTCTCTCGCTGTGTGCTTCTTGTCTTTGTGTTTCTTTTTGTGGCTTTTCACTTGCATTTTTTCTTTATTTGTAGCTAGCTTCTTTGGCCCTTTTTCCTTGTCGGTTGTTGCTAGATGAATTTCTACAAATGCGTGTATGTTAGGAACAGCTTGTTCTTTCTAGATCTGTATGATTTTCTCTACTTTTGTGGTAATTGGAACTTTGTGTTCAAGTGTTTCGGCACTTACTGGAATATCTGTTGGTGTGCTGGATATGTCTTCTTTGATTGTACTGGTATCTTGTATGATTGCTTGTTGAGGTGCTTCTATCGTGCCAGCTTTAATATCTTGAGTTGTGGTTGCTTCAATGCCTTGAACTGTGGCAGCTTCAATTGTTTTTGTTGCTTCTTCATTGTGCTGATGTATCACAAGATTGTACTTGGATCTGATAGTAGGGTTGGGTGAAAGGAGACTCGACTGACTTAGCGGAATGGATGGAGTTGTTGCAAGTGTGGATGGATCAAATTCTGTCGTAAGTAGACTCGACGGGATGGTAGTGCCAGACGGACCTAGACCGACTAGAATTGACTCAATTTCTTGGACTAAAGACTCATTTTTATGACTGACAACTTCTGGAAAATTTTTGACTTGGCCGACTGTGGTGTGAGTTGGACTCAATTCTTGCTCTATATGACTGACTGAAAGTGGGGTGTAGATGGATGTTTCTTGTGCACAACTGAATTATTCCTGCTGGATCAGGGTTTCTCTTAAGATGAATCATCTTATGGCTAACAACTTCTGCTACTGTAGACTGTAAAGATAAACTAGGCTTGGCCTTGATAGTGTCGGGGGCATCCAAATTAAGCGGAGTGTTTGGTGTGGCAAATATTGGCTACCGAGTGAGTACTTCTCACCAATTGGGAAAGAATATTGGAAGGTTGGCGAGGAGCCGACTCAAGTCAGCATCTGCTTGGCTAATAGGTACAAGTAGTGCTAAAGGAGTAGTATCTTCTTCTACTATGGTCGGGGAGGAAGGTGGAGTGGTATTAGTCAGGTTGACATGAGGTTCGACCGGTATTTTGGATTTCTTGAAAGAAATTTTTGGGGTCTTGCGCTAGTCTGTCTCCAAAAAATTCTTAAACTGCTATTCCAACGACAACTTGTTTTGGGATGCATCTACTAGTATTTGAGTGGAACTATCATATAGCTTGATTTCGTCTTCTTTCATTGGCTTCTAAAAGGTTACTTTCCTTTTTCCCTTCCCTTGTGTCGGTACCACCTTGTTTTGTCATGCTGTAAGCAGTTCACCCGTTACCCGTTGGATATTTTCGTTTGTCAAGAGATGTTCTGGATTGTCGGATTCTATACTGAAGTTTGAATGCTCGGCAGCTTTCATTGAATCTTCATGTGGAGTAAGTGTGAGTGCCAGTACGTTGGGGTCGAGTACTGGTTCAGGCTGATAAGTGAAAGTGTTCACATATAACCAACTTTCATATTCCTCTTCCTTTTCTGCGTCTCCCAATGGCTCGACAATAGTTAAGTCGACTGTTCTTTCTTAAGGTAGAATTATCAATTTTGTACTTGAATATCGACTTAATTCTGTAAAAATTTCATGTACTAAGGGGTAGTAGTCGAGGGGCTTTGCTTTACCTACTACTCCTTGTAAATACTAGACCGCTATATGATCCAAAGAAATTTGGATGTGTGCTGTCAGAGGTAAAATCCATCGAATGTTCTAAGGTAATCTCCACCTTGTCGCCTTTGTTTTGAATTCTATAAACCATGATTCCAACCATATTTTAACTGTTGATGGCCCATGTTGACTTCCTCCTGGTGCGAAGCAGCAAAAATTCTCCATAAGAACATTTCTCTCTTGAGGAAAATCCTTATTTCCTCGCGGGCGAATGTGGGTCATAGAAATCCATATAATTACAGATGGATAGCAGGTGCTGGTCCCCTCATCTTGGAACTTATGGAATGTATGTTTGGTTATGTCGGCCAAGAAGTCTGCCCATTTGTAAACTTTGTCGTGCATTGCCTATTCTTAACAGCTTCCAGCATGTCGATTTTCAGGTCGGACCATCTTCCTGCTCGTGACAATGCACGTGACATGATTTTAGCAGCAGTTTTGTAATTGGCATATTTGATATGGATCACGACCAAACCTTGTGAGTTCTTTCCAGCAATGGTAGCTATAAATTCATCGACCAAATCCGCACTTGAAATTGTCGGTACAACATCTCCTTTGTGTGACAGATCGACGATTTTATGGATAAGTTCACCATTAATTTTGACTGGAACGTCAAAATAGAACTTACCATTGTGATAGCTCCTAACAATGAATTGTGCAATAATTTATTTGAGTCCTTCGAAACTTTCCAAGAGAGGTGGCTTCATATAATGTAAAATTGTAGCGGTCTGCAGCCTCTGTGCTTCCTCCCTCCAACGGCCATCTGATTCCTTCCCCCAATCTTCAATCTCTCTCCATGCTCTCTTCCAACTTGTTTCCAAAACCTTTGCGTTCTGAATTATTTGCAATCTTATTTCCAAAAGGGATTTTTCTTTTTACAGCTCTCTAACCTATGTCGTAGCGGCCCTGGTTTCCGTTAGGGTTTTCCTTGGAGCCATGGGGGATTCAGGGTTTGAAAATGCGAAATTTGCTTCAATAGGATCAGAGAGCTCTGTATCTTTGAGTTCAAGTTCTTGGAAAAAGATTACCCAAGAATCCTCGAGCTCAGGATTTATGGTGGAGCTGCTCAGCATGCGGGAACGAGATGTAGAGGCCTGTATTAATGGCTGATTTGACGAGGGCATTAAATTGAGATGACAAGATATCGGTGCCCTGTCAAGTGCATTTCCTCTGGGGTCATAGCTAATTTTATCCTTTCCTCTTTATCATCATGATGGTCCTGTACATCTCTTGACATGTCGGGTCGACAAACTTCTCTTGTTAGGTTTTGTCATTCTGTTTTCCATTGTTTCTATCATGTCTGGTCTTCCTCAACAACTTTTCGACGTTCTTGTCGGTGTCTATAGTACCGACAGTTGTGCGTCGAGCTTTTCTCTTTGCTTTATCCGGCCTTACTCTGGAAATCTCTCATCATTCTCCATCTAAATTACCTTATTGTTTGAGTGATTGCTTATAGTACTTTCTCTCATTCAATTATTTCTAATCATTTTTTTTTTTCAAATTTTCATGACTTGTATCATTTTAGTCGGGCGCCATTTACCACTTTCTTGAAAACACTACCTTGTAATGTTTTCAGTCGGACTAAACTATTGGCATGTATTATTTCGATGATATAGGGTCCCATCCACTCTGTGTGCAACTTCTTTGGTTTCCCTTTTATGCGGCTATTATATAGTGCCAAGTCACCAACTGACGGATTTTTTTGTTTGATGTTTCTATCATGCCAAGCTTTCTGTTGTTGTTTTTGTACTTGTTGATGTTCTATTTCCATCTCTCGACTTTCATCTAGTTTTGATAGTTGTAATAGTTGTTCTTGTCTTGCATCTTCGACATCAATGTGTAATACTGTTGCAACTGTCGGGGCTTGTCATCGGAAATGCAATGGAACAACTGCTTCTTTCCCATAGACAAGTGAAAAAGGTGTCTGTCTTGTCGTTCTTTTGTATGATGTTCTATATTCCTAAAGAACAATAGGTACTTTATCATCCCAGTCATCCTTCTCCATGTTGCACACTTTTGTTAGTCCTTTTGTGATTGTTTTGTTAAATGATTCCATGGCGCCATTAGATTGAGGGTGATATGCTGTGCTTATTCTGTGATCAACTGCAAACTCCTTAGTTAATGCTTCAATAGTTCTGCAGACAAAATGCGTACCTTGGTCACCTATCAAACTTAAAGGGAACCTGAAATGACTAATGATATTTTCATAGATAAACTTGGCAACAACTTCGCTCGAACATGTTTCGATCAGTTCTACTTCTTCCCACTTGGTGACATATTCCACAGAGGTGATAATATATCTTGCACCTGTCCGCCTGCCAATTACTAGGAATGGTCCAATAAAGTCAATCGCCCAAATTTCAAACGTTCGGCTAGGATTGATTGGAACCAACAGAATTTCTATTCTAGGCAGCAGTCGTCCTATACGCTGACATCTATCACATTTAGATAGAAACTCTCGACAGTCTTTATGAACTATCAACCACCAATGTCTAGCTTACAGAATCTTCCTTGCTACTATGTTTGCGTGATAATGTCCTCCAAACCAGTCCATAATGAGATTCTGAAAGTATATTCTGTCGTTCATGCTCAAGTGCACATCGACGTAATATATTATCCAAGCCAAGTTTATAGAGGAACCCATTGATCAGTGTGTAAGGTGCTACTTTCATAGCAAGGATCTTCTTCTTTTTCTCTATCATTCCTTCAGGAGCTTGCCCATCCTCAAGAAATTGTGCAATTTCTGCAAGTTCTGAAGGGACTGCTTCAATTCGAAACATATGTGCATCTGACAAATCATCTTCTATTCCTGTCGGCTCCTCTCCACTGTCGAATCTCGACAGGTGGTCTGGCCCGACATTAGCCTTCCCAGGTCGGATTATTACTTCGAATTCGAATTCCTGAAATAGTATAAGCCACTGACACAACCTCCTGTGGTGCAATGGTTTATTGACTAAGTATTTCAAAGCCTAATGATCTGTATAAAATACGAAGGGATTAGCCAATAAATAATGATGGTATTTATGCAGTGCAAATACCATACCTAATGCTTCTCTTTCTATCGTGGAGTAATTTCTTTCAGCTTTGTTCAGCTTCCGACTTCTAAACGCATTAGGATAATCCATTCCATATTCTCCAGGTGGTGTTAATATAGCGTCGACTACTATTCCATACGCATTGATATGTACATGAAATTTTACCGACCAATTTGGAAATCGGAGGATAGGTGCTTCAACCATTTTTCTCTTCAAGGTGTTGAATGAAATATCACATTCCTCTGTCCACTTGTAATCCTGATCTTCTTTTAACATCTCTTCGAGAGGATAAGTCATGTCGGATTAATGTCTGATGAACTTCCTATAATACCCTATATGACCCAACAATATCCGCACTTACTTTGGATTGATTGGAGGATTCAGGTCAAGAATAATTTTTATCTTTGCATAATCGACCTTTATTCCTTCTTTGCATACTACATGGCCTAGCAATATGCCAATAGGTGTCACAAAAATGTACTTTTTAATGTTCAACGATAACTGAATCTGTCGACAACGTTCCAACATCAGTCGAAGCCATTTGCAATGATCTCTTAGCATTGTGTATATTGTCCAGCCGTCAAAGTAGACAACCATAGTTTTGTAGATGTATTCTTGAAACGCCTTGACAACAATCCGAGAAAAGACCGCTGGTGCATTCTTTAGAGTGAAGAGAATGAATTTATACACGAACGATCCAAATTCACACATGAATGTAGTCTTTTTTGGTCTTCTTTAGAAATAGGAACTTGATTGTACCCAGAAAATCCATCTGTGAAGGAATAACACTCATTCCCTGCAACTTCATTAATAATTTCATCTACAAAAGGAGTTGGAAATGGGTCTGTAAGTGTTACCTTGTTCAGTTTGCGAAAGTTGACACAAATTCTCAATCGTGTCGAATCTTGCTTCTTTAGGCTGAACAACCATCGGGCTCACCCACTCTGATTCGTCGATAGAATATATAATTCCTACCTTGAGCATCCTATCGATCTCCTTTTTAACAATGTCTTTGTACTTGTGAGCGAGCTTGTAGGGTCTTTTATTTACTAGTCTCGCATCTGGTTTGTATCAATTTTCATTTCGCCCATCTCCTACACAATTTCTTTCAAGTCTTTGTAATCTCGAGCAAATACATCTTGAAATTCCTTGAGGATACTAGTGATTTCGGTCGTTTGTTCTTCATTCCAGTAATCACCAATTTTTGACATTTTCGGTCGGTCGTCATTTGAAATATATACTTCTTTTGTTTTTATTTTGGCATCCATCCATTCTTGAGCACGACTGTCACTTATCGGTCTTTCACCTTCCTTAATTTTTGTAAATGCAGGTGGAAATTCTTTTTCCGATAATCTTTATGGGTCATCTTTCTCGACAATCTCCGTGCTAAAGATTGTTTTCACATGCTTCGATGTGCTGGGATGATCCTGTCTCCATTGAAAACTTTTCCCGACTGACTTCTTTGTTTCTAAGCTTAGTCTTATCGAATGATGGCTTCCTATCGACGTTATGTTATAGTAGGTAGTAGGTCGATGAGCAGTTTGCTTCTTTTTTACAAGTGTTAGACTTTCCGTCGGCTGCATAAATTCTTTTATATGTTTACTTGCTTCGACCAACTTCTCGTCCTTTGGAGAAACTAGAAATCCTTGATGAAATCTTCTTTCAAGTCTTTCCATGTGAAAGTTTCTCCTCTCACCTCTTCCATCTTATACCATTTATTGGGTAAATCATCAAGTGTGCTAGGAAAGAGGTGAGGCCATGTCCTTTCATCTTTATCGCCCAATTTTCTCCATTATTTTTCACAACAGTCGATGTGGACTTCAGGATTTTTTCCCTGTGTGAACATAGGGATGTCGGCCTGAGTCATCATCTTCTTTCCTCCAAATATTTCTATAAAAAATGTCGATGTACTGTTCCAAGTTTGGAGTTTCGACTGATGGGTGTCGCACCATCTCGCAGCTTGACCAATGAATGTCTCAACCAGACTCTGTAGTCGGCCTTGCTCTCCGACATGTTTTGATACTTGTTCGACATGTACAGGAGGGGAATCACGTTCCTTGCATCTCAATGTCGGGTTACATGTTTGTGAGTTTCTGTCTGGAACAAGAGTCGGATATGCTTGCATTTTCTGCTCAAATATCTTTGGTCTATGTTGAGCGTGCAGGTTCAACCCATATTAAAGAAGAGATTAGCATGAGAATACACACATACAAACCATCAAGAATATCATAATATGGATTGGAATGTTCAGTCGTCTTGTTCATTCATTGAGGTAGTATTTATACAATAAGTGGAGAGGTTGGAGCAGTTACACTTGCTCCAACCGCTCATTAGTTAAACACACATTAATACAAGATGATATTAAAAGGTGGCTAAATGGCCCTCTCAACATCTCCCCCACCAACAAAACACTTCTTCGCCCCGAAGAAGACATGCAAAAACAACCATGAGTCGTGATTTCTTTATCCTTCATTAGCAGTCTGGTAGTGGTCATTCGAGCCTCACCCTTTCACCTTCCTGCCGGCTTTCATCTCCATCGGTCCAGGAACTTCTGGGATTCCACTCTTTACCTTTACACTAGCTCACCAACTGCCTTCAAACTTTTGAAATCACACTGAAGAGATGTCTCTATATTTCATCACTGGGAGGCTCAATTAGTTCAAGTGTTCTTTGTGGCATCATCATGTGATCATTAAGCTCTTTCTTGTGTGTGATGTAAGATGGCTGCTGCTTGAATATGGTCTTCGTCAACAACTTCTGTCTTGAGGCTTCTTGCAAGTTTGTAAGTGGTTTACTTCTTTTGGTCGATATCGACTGATATTGGTTGTGCACGACTCGACTCGATTCGACGCAATGCTTTAGTCAACTAGAGATCGACTAAATTACAAAGATGGATTATACTACAAGAAGGTCGACCATATTTACATCGACCAACTCTCGACCATATTTAAAAATAAAGTGACCCATCCAACCATACTTCGACCAAAAATTTGACATCTACCAAACACTTGGAATTCTGTCGATGTACGACCAAATATTACCTTGACCACATTTTCAAAAGGCCTTATTACAAATAATATTGAACATAAAGCATTATTTCAATGAGTCGATGGTATTCTCATTGAGGATATTCATTCCCTTAGTCGTTCATGACAAGCAACAATATACAATTTGATTTATTTCATGGTTAGCCGCATTGGTCGACACCCTACTAGTCAACAAAAAACCCTATCGATGGGCTTCCCTACATGATGACTATGTACTTTGACAGAAAATAAAAATTGGTAGTCGATAAGTATATGGCAGTCGACGGATATCTTCTGGCAGTCAAACTTCACATTGTAGGTTTATATAGTATTATAATATAAGGAAATAGATACCGTTCAAGTAATTGAATTGGATCGCATGGTCAAATGGCTTCAATTCGAAGGAACAAGATTGACCAACATCTTGACAATAAGCATCGAGTAAGATTTTGACTCGTCTTCATAGCTTTGGTCGATCATCTCTTTAAAATTTATTTTCATGATGGTTCTCGACAGGCAATATAACTACTCCAATTTCTTTTCGTTCTAATGCTACTGGTTGATGTTGATAGAAGGACTTATTCGATGCTGATGGGATCAACAAATCCCGACCAATGAACATGTTTGGTCAATGGAGAATTAGTCGACTGCTAGTTAATAAGACATCAAATTCGCAGGTCACGACCAAATTAAAATAAATTCTTCAACTCA
Source organism: Larix kaempferi (assembly GCA_027924585.1). NCBI lineage: Eukaryota > Viridiplantae > Streptophyta > Pinopsida > Pinales > Pinaceae > Larix > Larix kaempferi. The sequence continues at coordinate 889,810 of BSBM01001431.1, forward strand.
TGAACTTCATTGGTCGACACTGGACTCATTTCTTTGCTAGTCGGTGCCCATATGCTGCTCTTGGGAGAGGAGGAACTTGACTAGTGTAGTAAAAAATTGACTATAGCAGTTTGCTTCAGGAATAGTTGGTAGGACCAATAATAATTTGGTATATTGATTCATCGACTCGATGGAATGATAGCTGCATAGCAACTACTGGTCATTAGTTTCAAGCAACGAACAATCCTTGATTATACACAACTGCTTTTCTGGTCGAAGCCGAGAATTTATAATCAACGTGAGCAGCAAGTAATGTAGTCGACGGGTGAGCATCCTAGTCAGCATCCATATTAGGCTAGGATATCCATGGTCAGCATATACAAATGGTGATTGGGTGACACGGTCGGCATTCTTCTTTCTTCGAACTACCCAAGGATGGAGGGTTTACTTTAGTCGCTCCACATTGAACCTTGTATTTTCTTATAGGATTCTCTCCACATCGCGCTATCTTCTAGGTTCGTCGACAATCAGCAAAATGAGTCTTAATGAAGGCGTCACTTATCTTCGTCATTTCTGCATATTGACGACAGTTCTGGTAGTCGATCATACGCACAAGCAATAGTGTATAATCTTCCTTGCAGGATCTTCATCGAGCATCTCACTATATCCTTCGGATTCAATCCACCCTCCATGCACTGCTACTGTCGCCCAGACCGCACAAAGGACGGAAACGACAGAAAATGTTGAATGTGCAAGTTTAACCCATATTCAAGCAGAGATTAGCATGAGCATACACACATACAAACCATCAAGAAGATCATAATATGGACTAGAACGTTCAGTCATCTTATTCATTCATTTAGGTAGTATTTATACAATAAGTGGATAGGTTGGAGTGGTTACACCTGCTCCAACCTCTCATTAGTTAAACACACATTAATACAGAATGATACCAAAAGGCGGCTAAATGGCCCTCTCAATAATGTATATGATATTGAGAGACACTTCTTCATTTTCTTCTTTGATATGGCTTCCACAGTCCAGCATTCTTTCGCATGCAAATCATAATTCTCTATCTACTAGTCGTATAGCTCTACATCGAAATTATATCCGAATGAATCCTGATCTCCAAGGTGAAGCTCTCCTTGGGAATTTGGTTCAATAGGGTCTTCATTATTATATATCCAATAAAGTTGTGGAATATCATTATCTACCTCTATAGGTTCTGATCATGGTTCTCCTTGAGATGGGAAGATATGTACAACAACTTTCTGACCGTTTCCTTTGAGCTTGATGCGACTTTTATCTAAGGAAATTGAAGCCCTCATCTTTCACCCCCAAGGTCAACCGACCAAGGCTGGGAAAGAACTTGCATCATATTTGGGATTAATGATTTCAAAATTGACTTTTGTTGCGATGCCCTTGATGAATGTTTTGACTCCTTTCCATACTCCAATCAGCTCAATTAATCCTTGATCTGCGAGCTTTAGATAAATGCCCGATTCCTGCAATTATGGTCGACCGAGTTGGTCTCTGGTTTCACGAGTCATGATATTCACTTGGGAACCGAAGTCTAGTATGACTTGTCGTACATGATATATGAATTTATGTTGAGGTCGACCAATCGGTCAGCATCATTTTTTTTATTTTTGGTTTAGTCGGCAAAGGTTTTTGGTTTGTCTTTGCTCGACGTGTTTATGCTTGAGTTTATGCAACAGGTCAATCAATTTTTCTACAGCTTCATCATTTGAAATTAAATTGAACAATTCTTTGAGAGCTTCCTATCGGTTTTCTTCCTTATCTTCATGGGCTACCAATTCACAAAAAATGCGGGATGCATTTTGACACACAGATTTTTGTTTCACAAGATTTGGGTAATCCTCTTTGGTTACAATTTTACTTATCTGTGGCTTATCTTTACCAATGTGGGTACCTTGCCTAGTAACAATTTGCAAGTTTTTAGTACGAAGCACATTATATTTAGGTACACAAGATAAGACATGAACATTCTTTTTATTATTTATTTTTTCAATCATGGTAGGGAAATCCTCTAAAAAGTGATCACCTACCCCACACTTTGTACAAAACTTAATATTAGTTCTTTCTTTGTAAGGGCATTCTGCATGCCGATGATCTTCACTAAGACATGTAAAACATAAACTAGGTCGATTAGGTCGAACACCGTGACCTCCACCGTCACGACCACGACCTTGGTATCCTCCGCGCCTGTTGTAGCCATCGTATCATCGATCATATCTGCGGTCGTTATATCTTGGATATCTGTCATTCCTATTTCGATTGTACCAGTCATTTCTTCCATCATTTCTATCAAACATGTCGTTTCCCGTGTTTCTGTCGTGATGCTGCTCGATAGAGTTTGTCTGATATATTGCATGGTAGTTTTGTCGATTTTTCAAATTCATATGACATTCTTCAATTGAATGGGTATTGACTTCACATATTTGACACCATTTTGCTTTCTTGTTTTTCAGATTGTATGGACAATCATTTGTGGTATGCAAGTCATATTCTTTACACATATCTCAAAAGCATCTGGTTTGAATAAGTTTGACTTCATGTCACCGATCCTCAATTCAACAAGAGTCTTTAGTGTGTCATGCAGTTCGACATGCCCTACACCATAGCTCCGGCCCTTTCAAAGTCATTCTTCGAATTGCTTGCTCCATACTCTCAAGGAATTCGTCGACATGTCTATCCATGGAGACTAAAGGATATTCGTTGTCCATTTCAATATCTAGTGTTTCCTTCAATGCTTATGCGTAAGTATTGACACTTTGTCGACATACATGTATTTTAATTTTACTTATGAGACCGGCAATGAACCATTTAATTAATAAATTTTAAAGAAGATAGAGGAATCTGCGTTAGAAAGTTGAGAATCTCAACTTTCTAACGCATATTCCTCTATCATCTCAAACTGCTACAGTGTATAACCATGAACAGCTTAGTAAATTTTCTTCAATCTCATAGCCAAGTTTTCTCATGAGGTATTTGAACCTCTTATCATATTCCTTGACAGTTTCTGTCGGCTTCTGGATTGTTGTCTTCAGTTGTTCGGCTGCCAGATATGTTGCATCTTCTATCATGAAAAAGGCTAGAAAACTTTGTTTAATTTTCACTTTAGTTGCATTTGGTGTTTTTGCAATATATCCCATATACCATGTCAATGCTCTTTTTCTCAGCGAGCCAGCAAACTGGCCCATCTTCCGTTCTTTACAGGTGAGTTGGTTTGCCATCCATATCAAGTTGCACACAAACCAGTGTTGTATCAGATATTCATCGCCTTCATAAAATGGAAGGTGTGTTGTTGAATGTGACATGTCTACTGATGTATTGACTTGAGAATTAGATCATGGAGTAGGTGGATTATTTACGCAACTAGAACTTGGTGCTTCTTTGACTTCAACTAGCTGTCTAACAAGATTGGGTTCTCTATCTTCAAAAACAGTATCTAGAACTTCTTTTGTTTTGCCGTGTCTGTCTTCTTCTGCTACTTTTTTCGAAATCCAAGTAAAGTTCTGCTCGAATGGGATTTCCCTGAATTTCGGGTTCTCTGACATACTTAGCGAGTCACTCAAATCTGGTATTGGCAGGGGGGTGCTTCTTTATGTTCTAAGTACACTAGATGAAAGCTTCTATTCAAAAATTATGGTTTAAAGGACACCCAATTTCCTTCCTCCGGTCGATGAATCAATAATCTATTGACGTCATCGCCTTCTTCACTTCGACAACTCCAAATTCCCGACTGACCAGCATGGAGACCAAGTTTTTCTTTGATAATTTCTTACACTCAGGAACTTTGTGTTAAATGAAATGGAGAAGAATGTGTTACCATCTTAGGTATCTAAACTTGGACAGCTCTACCACGCTCTATCCACAAGTCTTCATCCATCGGCAAAAAATATTCTTCGACGCACCTATCATCGTGGGCTCGACTCGACTTTGGAAGACTTCCTTCTGCATCTTTCGTGGCACTTGATCCTCGCATCCTCTGGAGCGCAATTTCCTACTCCCTTAGCTCTTCACATTGTTGTCTCCTTTTTTCTCTTTAAATTTTCTGGATATCCAGAGTGCTTTTATGACTCATGAGTCTGTCTTTGTCGGATTTACATCCACTGTTGGTCATGTCACCTTGTCATACGTTGTTTTTCATCAATCTCGATACATCAAAACATGTTTCACCACCACCCCAATGTCAGACCGAAGCTTTCTAGACCAATGGGGAAATACAGACCATCATTTGTTTAGAAAGAATTCCCATTCAATCTCTTTCACAAATCTTTCCCACTAACGTTCTTTCTCCTCCCAATTAGAGTTTGGAAGGGGCGGGAGCAGCAACGGTCGTGTCTCGACAATATATGCAATGCCTTTGTCGATCAAAAATTTGAGCAATAAGGTCGGCAGATAACACAGAAATTGATCAGCTATCTCGGTGAAGAAATTTTTTCTAACTTCGTCTACAAATATGCGGTCCTCAATCTCTTGCTCTTCACAGAAGTCGTCCACAATATTTTCGTACCACTCCGACAGATTCGTGCATCCTTCATTGATCAACTTCAACAACAGCTTCTGCTTTGCTTCATCAACTGGTCTTTTCATCTAGTATCTTTTTTCAGTGAGGTCAGCACAGACTCTACGAATTTCTCATGGGTCCCAGAGAAGAATCGTTCGCTCGCTTGGATAATTGTCAGCTTGTTCTGTTGCGCATAATTCTGCAAATAATTCGTGATTTTCTTCTCCCACCAATCCTTAATCTCCTGCTCTGAAATCATATGTCATGCTTCTATTTCTGAATGCATCACTCGACAACGGAACCAGATGTTGTAGTCCCATGGGTCATGTGGTTACCAGAGACACATTATATACATTATAAGCAAGCATGCACAATGATACAGATACAAGAGACAAGAGACCAATAGAGAGAAGCACAAGCCTTTATTAATCAGCAAGAACAGTATACAACATAGAACAGATCTAACCAATACATCGGCTCAACAACCTATATATATGCCTTTCAATACAGTTACATAACCGTCTATCGGTCTAACCGACCAACTCGACCTATGCTAGTCGACGTGACTTGTTGACATATACTTCAAACGGTCGGGAGGAGGGCCTAGTCGACAGACCGACCTAGGCCCCTCTAACAGGCATCTTGTCAGAGTTTGGGACTTGATTCAGTACTCCACCAATCATCTATTGTGACAATCATAGTGCTATCAAGATTTCTACATATTTGGTTCTAAGACAAAGAACCAAACACATCGAGATACACATGCATTACATCCGAGGATTGGTGCATGATCGGACCATCTCACTGCTCTACCCTTCGATGAAAGAGAAAATTGCAAACATCTTCACTAAGACCTTCTCAATGAAGAAGTACTCTTACCTTAGATCTCTTCTTGGGGTGAGTGATGTACATTATTGATTATCCTACCACAATCTATCTTGGGGGGGGACTTTCTTCCCACTAGGGTTTCCCTCTTTCCTCACTTTATTTATTTAGATTGTTGTATGGGGTGACCTTTGGTATTAGTCACCAGGGCCCTACCATGATTTATTTTAGTTGTTTCATCATGTTTATCTTACGGAGGGGTGTTGGAATATTCTCACCATCATTTTTTATATTTGCATGCCTACATGCATCTAGTCATCATGCATGCATCTGCATGCATCCAATCAGCAATATGGAAGTATCCCCAGCACCTAGAGCCTATGTTCATCCCCCTAGAGCCTGGTTTTATCCCTCAGGAGCCCTCATACCTACCTAGTGCACCTTTTTTTCCTCACCGGGAAGACTAATGCGCCCTACTACACTACTTGGATCATTAACAGTCAGTTGCAACATTTATTCACTAGTTTATTCATTTATTGCTCAGTTTAACTACTCGTAGCTCCTAGTTGTCTGTATCAAAGTGCCACTTGACCTACTGACATCCTCATCTGCCTCATGTGCCCTCCTTGGAGTCTCCATCCCTTGATTTGTGCTCACATGACTCAATTAGACTCAGTTAGACTCATTTGACTAACCTTTGACCATTTGATACTACTGCCACTGGTTGGATGATGTCTCCAATGCTATCCAAGCCACACATTGAGGAGAATTCAAATTACCTTAGAGGCATTCGAATCCATTTGATTTTATTCAGTTATTATTCACTATTTAGAGTGCCTTCTTACAGTTGATGTATGATACAACAGTTTTTGCCATTTATTGTGTTAATGAGTGATTATTGATTCAACATTCTTCTTCTCTTCTCTATTATTCTCGAGTGAGTTTTAGTGAGGTTTTCTCCAGCTGTGTGATCTAATCCTGTAAATTATCACAGTATGTGAGAGTGACACTTGTTGCATGAGAATGAATACTAGAGAATTAATAAATTAAATTAATTTTTGCATGAAAGGACGCATGTCATGCACGAATTTTTCTATTTAAAAAATTGAGAATGAAGAGAAAAGGATATCTTGCTCCCTAATGTTGGATGGAATTCATAATCAAATTTTGAGAATAAAGTGTGGTCCATAGGATTTTGGTTGATAACTAATCTCAGAATTGGGAGGTTTCTTCTGATGGTTTAAGCTAGTATGTTATTTACGACCCCTATATTCTCAAGGGACTGAGAGGAAGAAGATTACTCTCAGTATGAAAGGGAGGTAAACCGAGGAGTCTTTCGGAAAATTCGTCAATGAGATTTGGACTTGGACAAAAATTCATGGGACACCTTCGATCTCCGCGGGGAAACTGATCCGGACACGTTCTTATTTTGAACTCTAACTTATAAGCTTGAATTATTATGAGATTTGTTATTCATGTGATCAATGTTAATCAATTGTCTATTTTACTTGTTATAGTATTCATGTTTAAGAGTCCAACAAATCGAACTGGGTTCCATCGAATTTGCTAAAGAGCTCGGCTTTGTTTTACATTGTATTCCTTAAATATTGAAGTGTGAATGAACTGCTTGACCCACAAGTTATGTTATATGTGCTATATGTTTATACATTTTATTATGTTAGCGAAACTCTATTTTATTTTATTTTACTGAAGGGTTAGGCATGACCGACTGCTTGATCTTCAATTTGTAGTATATGCTCTCTATGTATATACATTTTATTCATATTGGCGAAGTTCTGTCTGTTATTATTTTTTGCTGAAGTACCTATAGTATGGACAAATCGATCTGCAAGCTGTAATATATGCTCTTTGTATTTATATATTTTAATTATGTTAGCATAACTCTGCTTTATATTATTCTCTTCCTTTTGATCAAGCTATATACAGATTGCTAGACCCGTGATTCGTATTCTCGGCCTTTACACATTTTATTGGTATCAATGAAACTCTATTTTATATTATTCTTTTCTTTTTTATCAAGGTATAAATGGATCGCTCGACATGTGAGTTGTATTCTCATCCTTTACAAATTTTATTGGTATCAATGAAACTTTGTTTTATATTATTCTTTTCTTTTTGATCAAGGTATAAACAGATTGCTCGACCTGGGAGTTGTATTCTCAACCTTTACACATTTTATTGGTATCAATGAAACTCTGTTTTATATTATTCTTTTCTTTTCTATCAAGGTATAAATGGATTGCTCGATCTGTGAGTTGTATTCTCAGCCTTTACACATTTTATTGGTATCAATGAAACTTTGTTTTATATTATTCTTTTTTGAGATTGAGGTATAAATAGACCGCTCAATAGGCAAGTTGTATTCTCGGTATTTATACATTTTATTTGTATCAATGAAAATTCTGGTTTATATTACTTATCCTAAAAAAAAATTGAAGGCATGAACAGATCACTTAATTTGAGTTATAATCTCTATTCTCTGTATTTAGACATTTTGTTTGTATCCAAGCTAACTTTTTTTATATTATTATTTTGAAAATCAAGGTATAAATGGATCGCTTGATCTGCAAGTTGTAATCTCGGTATATACACATTTCATTTGTATCAATGAAAATTTTGATTTATATTACCTTTCTTAAAGATCGAAGTAGGAACGAATTACCCAATCTGCAAGTCAGCTATATATTCTACATTTATAAACCTGATTCACATTAGGTAACTTTTTCCTTATATTATTTGTTCCTTAAAATATTAAATCATAATTGGATTGTTCAATCCACGTGTAGCCAATAAACTTTGCCTTGATTTATGTTGTCGATCCATGCATATAGGGAGATTTGATATTACTTTATGCTTTTTAAATTATTGTAAGCAACGGAATATACTAAGTCAATCAGTTGACTTATGTCCACAAAATATTAGCATTAAGATTTGTTTCTGTAAGTAAATAAAAATTCATTGGATAAATTCTTCGAGCGTCGAACCAATAGTGTGTCTACTTGTCAATTCCTAGGAATTCCACGCTTTCACTTCCCTAGTGGGTTAATAGGTCCCACAAAATCAATAGCCCATTTATCACAAGATTGCAATCTCAATTGTGTTATCCATGGCATATCATCTCTATGAGATGGCTTCCCTATTCTTTGGCATACATCGCAATTTCGACAATGTTATTATGAATCTTTGTGTATCGTAGGCCACCATATTCCTGCTCTTAATATTTTCTGCGTAGAAGCTCTTCCTGCGTAGTGTCCTCCAGATACACCTGAATGTACTTCAGCAAGTATGATAGGTCTTTCATGTTCTAGTACGCATCTATGCAATACTTCGTCTGGTCCTAGTTTGTATAATTGTCCTGTAATTAGGGTAAAGTCAACTGATCTTACCACTAATTGTTTCTTCTGCTGCATAGTAAGTTCTGCAGGTGCTAATCCTATAGTAAAAAATTCTACAATATCTCTGAAATAGTCATATGCTATATGGATAGAAAACAACTATGCATCTGGTAGATTATCCTCCAAATTACTAGGTTCTTCTCCTGACTCGATTCTTGAAAGATAGTCAGGTGTTGCGTTCAATCTTCATAGCTTCACAATGATTTCAAAATCATATTCCTGAAAGAGTAAGATCCATCTACATATTCTTCCCCCTAACACTGGTGTACTGACCAAGTAATGAAAAGCTGAATGGTTAGTGAACATACATAAATGCAAACATAGAAGATAGTGTATAAACTTCTACAATGCATACACCATATCTAAGCCTTCCCTTTCTGTTGTGGTAAAATTCTTTTCCGTTGAAGATAGCTTTTTGCTTGAAAATGCAATGGGATGATCGATGCCTCCCTCACCAGGTTGTTCCAATTCAATGCCTAGTTTTATGGATGAAGCATCTACATGTACATGAAATGGATTATTCCAGTTAGGAAAGACTAGAATAGGCGTTGTAACAATTTTCTCTTTCAGTATGTCCAAGCCTTTTTGGAAATCTCCGGTCCAATTGTAATTCACTTCTTTCTTCAGTAGTTTATGTATAGGCGCAATGATCTACGCATACTATCCTTTAATGAATTTTCTATAGTATCCTGTGTGCCCCAATGTAGTCCTTAGCTGCTTAACTGAATTAGGTGTTGTCCTTAGCTGCTTAACTGAATTAGGTGTTGGAAGATTTACTATGATTGCTATCTTTGTTGGATCAACCATCAATCCTTTCTTACATACTATGTGTCCCAATAAAATACCATAAGGAACACAGAAGACACACTTCTTTAGGTTCAAGGAAATATGATACTATCTACATTTTGATAACATCATTCTTAAGTTCGCATGATGGTTCTTTAAAGGGACAAATACTGTCCAGTCATCAAAGTAAACTTCTAAAAATTTATGAATATAATCCTTAAATGCAGCTACAACCACTCTTGAAAAATAGCAGGTGCGTTCTTCAATCCAAAAGGCATAACAGTGTACTGAAATGATCCCCATTCAGTACCAAATGTAGTCTTGTGTTTATCTTCTGTAGAAATTTTGAGCTGATGATAGCCATAAAATCCATCAGTGAAAGAGTATGCTTCCTTTCCACCTACGTTATCTAGCACTTCATCTGTGAATGGACTAGAAAATGGGTCATGTTGATCTGGTTCGTTTCCAGGAAGCACGAGGGGGACAACAATTTGACTAAATGAGTCGCTTTTGTTATGGCGGAAGGAATTAAGAATAAGCAAAATGAGCAAAACAGGATTACACTACACAGATAAACACAAATACGCACAGACAATATGCAGGAATACGAACTGTCTTCTATTACTGTAAAACAAGTCTAAGACATGATAAGATTCATCTATTTATTCTTGTATGTTACAATATTATACATGCTTATATAGATTTCTGAGACGCTTGGGTGCCTGCCCTTTACATTTAGTTACAAAGAAGAAGTTAGAACTGTTCAACAATTCAACCGTTACAATCGATTCGAAGACAGTGAGACAGTCTGTCGAAGTTCGATGGTCGTTGGTTGTATGTCAGCGCTGCTTGTCTATGTCGCGAACTGTGAGCTTGCTGAACATGTCGAAGGTGCGAAGGTGTCAAGGTGTTTCGAAGTCGATAATCGTCAGAGTTGTGTCGAATTCGGAACCTGTCGGAGCTAACCTGTCGAGTTGAAGCCGTGTCAAATTTGTAACTTACCGAAGTTGCATCAACGTCGATGACTTGCCAACTGCGATGTGGATTAGACCTCCTTCCTTAAGAAACAATGGACCCCATTGTTTGCTCGCGAAGGTGAGGAAACTTGTCGGTCAATTCATTAACATAGAACCACTTTCCTTGAGATGGGATCTGGCTAGCCTTGGAAACCTGAAACAAAGGAATTGTGTTCGTACTTGTATGGCATACTCGTCGTCCCACAATAGTGTCACAAGGAAGAGGCTCCTGAACATCTGGATGGATGTCTTCAGGTTTTTTTGTTTGCAAGTTGTTCTGTTCCAACAAGGGTGCATGGTATGGTCAAAGTAGATCCACATTGAATACTGGATGCAGACCCAGGCATGCAGGAATCTCGAGCTGGAAAGTGTTTTTGCCAATCTATCGAATAATATTGTTCGAACCATATCGTAAAGGCTTGAGCTTCTTGAATGGGCCCGTGAAGTGCTCCTTCTTGATATGTAACCAGAACTTATCCCCAATTTGTAATGAATGAGGAATACGATGCTTGTCGTGTCAGGCCTTAGCTTTCTTGCTTGCTCTGTGCAACATTTCCTGTGCTTGCTTCTGGATGTCGCATATCTGATCTCTGAAATTGACTGCTTTATCAACTTCTCGCTGGCTGTAGGCGGTGTCGCTCGGCTGTGTCGAGGAGCTGATTAAGTCGATAGGAACTGAGGGATGAAATCCGTAATAGACTTCAACTGGAATCTTTCCTATAGAGTTGTGTTAAGCATGATTGTAGCTATGCTGGATGTATGGAAGACTTTCATCCAATATGCGTCAGTGCTGGTGATTGTACATGCGAAGCAATTGTACTAACAAGCGATTCACAACTTTTGTCTGTCCGTCGATCTGAAGATGGAGCGCTTTTGACAATGAGAGTCATGTGTCTAGAAATTTCCAAAGGGTCTTCCAAAATATGCTAAGGAATCTATCATCTCGATCGGAAATAATGGTTGTGGGTAAACCAAAGTGTTTCCAAACATGTGTAAAGAAGATCTAAGCGGTCTGTTACGTTGTCATGGTATTCTTACATGGTATGAGAATGGCCATCTTGGAAAATCGATTGACTACTACTAATATCACGTCATGCTGATGTCTGGTAGTAGGATAACCCATCAAGTAGTCCATAGAAATGGATTCCCATGGTCGACTAAGAACTGGCAAAGGTGTGTACAATCCTTGTCGTCGATTAGGTGGCTTAGCAATGGCACAACCACGCATGATCAAATGTACTTGTTGACGTCATATTTAAGTGTAGCCCAAAAGAAATACTTTTGCAGATCAGCAAGTGTCTTTGCTACTCCAAAGTGTCCTGCACTCTTGTTGTAGTGCGCGTCCCAGATGAGTTGTTGTCGGTACTCTCCGGTCAGTACACAAAGATGTCCAAGCTTGTATAGCAAGGTGTCTTTCAGTAACTAGTCAGAGTCTGAGATCGACGACTTGTTAGTCTGTAATTATCGATAGACTGCTGATAATTCGTTGTTGTCCTCATACAACTGTGGCCAAGTGGTCGTGTCTTATCCCTGCATACGCATCACTATCAAAATGAGAGTAATGGGTGGCCGACTGAGGCAGTCGACGGAGGAGTTAGCCTTGCCTTTCCAATACTTAATCACCAACTAGAATTGTTGTAGGTAATTAATCCACTTGAGTTATCGGTTTGTCTGCAACTTTGATTGTGTTAGAGCGAACTGTAGAGGCTTGTGATCAGTGAGAATGACCGTTTCCTTTCCAAGGATGTAATTCCTCCATTGCTTGAGAGCTTGCACAATGGCATACAGTTCTTTTTCATACATCGAGTATCTTCTAACTGTGTCATTGAAAGTCTCAGAATGAAAAGCGACTGGGTGACCAGACTGAGTGATCACTTCGCCCAAGGCATAGTTTGATGCATCCGTCTCAATTTCAAAGGGATGATGCAAATCAAGTAACATAAGTACTAGTGCAGTGCAGAGCTTGTGTTTGAGTTGTTCAAAAGCTGCTTGTTGTGTTGTTGTCCACTAGATGACATTTTTTCCATTTCCCTTCGTCAATTGATTCAAGGGCCAGGCTATGTGACTAAAGCCAAGTATGAATCATCGATAGAAATTCTCCAGACCAAGAAAAATGATTAGTTCTTGAATGCTTCTAGGAATGGGCCAATCTTTGACGATCTGTACTTTTTCTGGGTCGACATGAATGCCTGCAGAGTCAATTACATACCCCAAATATTTGATGTTGGTCATCGCAAAAGAGCACTTATCCATGTTCAGATAAAGCCAATGTTGCTGGCGAGTGTCGAGGACTTGTCGAAGATGTCTGACATGTTCTTCCCATGATCACCTAAAAATTAGTATATCGTCAAGATAGACAATAACCCATTTTCCAATGAAAGGTCGAAGAAGGTTATCCATATGTCGCATGAAGGTCGCAGGTGTGTTGGTTAAGCTAAAAGGCATGACTAACCATTCAAACAATCCTTCCTTGGTTTTGAAAGCACTTTTCCACACATCTGAGGGCTCGATTGGAATCTAATGGTATCCCAACTTGAGGTTGAGCTTAGTAAAGAATTTAGCACCTTTCAAACAGTCGATGAGCTCGTATATCCGTGACAGAGGGTACCGATTCTTCACCGATATTTTGCTGAGAGCTCTATAGGCGATGCACATGTGCCAAGCCTAGTCTTTCTTCAGAACTAGGATGACTAGACTTCCACAAGGAGAGGAGATGGGCTAGATATGACCTTTGTCTATTAATTCTTGGATCTATCCGTGAATCTCTTCATTTTTTGAGAATGGATCTTCTGTAAACAGATGTGTTAGGAAAAGAAGAACCAGGAATAATTTTAATAGAGTGTTTTACCTGACAATGTTGAGGTACTCTATCTAGAGCTTGAAAGAGGTTCTGGTATTCATCGAGAATATGATCGACTTGCTGCTTCTGTCGATAACTGCATTGGTTGGTGACTCGACTTGTTGCTACAGTCTTCTTAGAATGTTGTGGCTTGATCATGATTAATGTGAACTTCTGAGCATGATTGATGAGCTTCTTTGTCTGTTTGGCAGATATAAGTGCAACCGTCAGTGTAGGTTGACGCTTTGGTATGCTGAACCATCGATTTTGGATTCTGACAATTACCTTCTAAGGCAGTGACTGATAACTTCCATGACTATCCCAGAGGTAAGGTTTCCCAAACAGGGCATCGGCTACGGAGAGTGGTGCCACGTCACAAAGTAATTCATCTTCAAAAGGATTTATGAAGTAGGAAAGCTTGCATTGTAGAGTGATCCGAAGTTCTTGTCCATCCTTCATCCAACTAACGTTGTAAAGCTGAGGATGCAGAGTGGTAAAAAGACCTAGTTTCTTCACGAGATATTCCGAAACGAAGTTCTTCTGGCTCCCGTTGTCCACAATCAGATGCAATGGGTTTCTCTGGACCCATATCCATGTATGGAACAGGCGCTCTCATTCCTCCTCGTCGACAATAGTCGAGGCTACTAGAGTGGTTGAGTTCAAAAGAGTCGTTGTGTCTAGATCAGATTCTTCCATCGTCTTGTCGAACGCATCGGAGGTCAACACTTTTGCCAAAAATGTCTTACGAGATTTGCATTCAGACGTATCATGCCAAGATGAGTTGTGGTAATCGCACCATTTTCCAGTCGACGGTAGTTTTCTACGTTCCCTCTTGTGAAAAGGTTTCTTACCGTGGTTTGGATTTGGTGGTGTCGGCTGAGAAGATTTCAACGTGTCAAAGTCGGCTGGTGCCTTCTTGTCGGGTGGTCGTCCTGATGTCGGCTTTGTCGCGAAACGTGCTTTTCCTTTTTGCTTGGTTTCCAGTTTACTGTCGTAGTGGAAATAATCCGCAAGCATATTGACAGTCATAAATTCCATCTCCTACTGAATGTATTGGGACAATCTGCTAACGTACTTCAAAACAAGCAATTTCTCTTCTTCTTGGACACCAAGTCTTGCCATAAGTCAGTAGAAATCGTCGGTGTAACTTTGTACGGATTGGACTTTCCATTGCCTTAGCTGTCACCACTTCTTATACTGTTGCTTGAGGTATTTAGGTGGGTAAAATTCCTTTCGGATGTGTTCAACGAATTTATCCCATGTGTCGATGGGGTCTCTGCTTTTCTCCATCTTTTTTGAGAGGTTCTCCCACCAGCAGTGCACGGAGGTTGACATCTTTAAGGATGCAATGGTGATATTTTCAGCTTCGGAGAGTTTATTTACAGCGTAATAGGATTCCAATTTTAGTACCCAATTGTCGACGGGTTCCGCGTCAATCTTACCTTCAAGATTCAGTATATCCAAATTAATTTTCACTTTGAAGGGGCTTATTTTATCGGAGTGAGTTATCGTCGAAGATCCTCCGGATGTCGTAGCGAACTGCATGAGAATCTCGTTGAACTGGGAAAACCTTTCAATTTTTTGTCGAGCTAGATCTTGTTCAATAAGTTGTGTTGTCTCGTCGGATGCATGTCTATTGTCTGTTTCTTCAGCCATCTTTCGAGGGAGCGTCTCCTTGGATTGTTGATATTGCGAGCGAGTTTGAACCGACATAAGTCAGGTAACTTCGAGAGAAGTGTAACCGTAGAACTTAAGCACGAAACCAAATGCTCTGTTGAGTCTGCTATGATACCAATGATCCGGGTCATTTCCAGGAAGCACAAGGGGGAAAACAGTTCAACTGAATGAGTCGGTTCTGTTATGGCAGAAGCAATTAAGAATAAGCAGAATGAGCAAAGCAAGATTACACTACACAGATAAACACAAATACGCATAGACAATATGTAGGAATGAGAATTGTCTTCTATTACTGTAAAACAAGTCTAAGACATGATAAGATTCATCTATTGATTCTTGTATGTTACAATATTATACATGCTTATATATATTTCTGAGACACTTGGGTGCCTTCCCATTATGTTCAGTTACAAAGAAGAAGTTAGAATGGTTCAACAGTTCAACCGTTATAGTTGACTAGAAGATAGAGAGACAGTCTTTAGAAGTTCAATAGTCGTCGGTCATATGTCGATGCTGCTTGTGGATGTCACAAACTGTGAGCTTGCTGAACATGTCAAAGGTGCGAATGTGTCGAAGTCGAGACTCGTCGGAGTTGTGTCGAATTCGAAACCCGTCGGAGCTAACCTATCGAGTTGAAGTCGTGTCGAAGTTGCATCAACGTCAATGAATTTCCAACTACGATGCGGATCACATGTAGAGATGCATCATTCAATTTTCTGAGGTCCACACAAATTCTAATTTCACCTTTAGCTTTTTTGTCTTGAATTACCATGCGACTTATCCATTCTGATCCTTCTATTGGTTCAATGATTCCTTCCTCAAGCATTTTATCAATTTCTTCTTTCACTCTTTCTTTATATCTTGGATTCAATCTATAAGGTCTTTTCTTAATAGGCTTCGAATCAGGCTTGAGAGGTATTTTCATAACTCCCAAGTCACCTAAAATGCCTTTCATTTCAGAAAAATTGGTAGGGAACAAATCTTGATATTCGCACAGTAGGTTTGCAATCTGTCCTATTTTTTTTCATCCAAGTAATCCCTAATAGAAGCAAACTTTGGTTCATCATTGGTACTAATATTGATCTTTCTAGTCTTCATAGGGTTACTCAAATCTAAAATTTCTAAATCAGGCCCTTCTACATCATGTTTTCCTTCAGAATCAAGTATATCCACATTACGAGGGTATTCATCTTCATCTTCATCTAGGGAGAAGTTTTAACATTCAAGGGCATGTTCCAACTATATTGTCCAATATGGTTTCTTATACATAGGAAACATGCCATCATTAAATATCTTCTTTTTAATGATATGTAAATCCTAATTGATGCTCAAACAATCATCCTCAAAACTGAAATTCGATCGAAAGTCCTTTATCATTATGTGCCAATCTATTGTGCCTTTGTGAAGTTATACTTTGGTATACCATTTCTTTGGTATTTGATCCAATGTGTGCTCAAACATATGAACCCATTTTTTATTTGGTATATGCATCCATGCTTTAAAGAAAAACTCTATATGATATATAGGATCAGTATGCTTATTGTATTTTGCTTGTACAACCTCATTGTTTTCAACAAATCTGATTTCCATTAACTAATTACATTGTTCCCATGTGTTTAGGTTGTCTTTGTGTGTATCCCACCACCTAGAAGGTGTAGCTCGCAATGCTATATATAAAGTTGTTAGTTTATGTTCATCTAAAACTGATGCTAAATATTCATGAAGGAATGCATGGATATTACCCAAACCATCATAAGTAGAAATTGAACTTACCTCTGTTCCAATCCAATGCAGTGGCTTTGTTATCTTCGCACAATGCCTTGTTGATGCTTCATGCATTCTACTCTGCCAGCTATCCAATCCTGCGTCTGATTCTGATACGCAAGAACTGTTGCATCTCCATCTCAATGTTCCATCATCTGTAGGGTTAATGTAGTATTCTTGATTCATTGTCATCTTGCAGATATTATCAAGCTCTTGAGCTCTGCATTCTTCTCGTACTGGTTCAACATACCTTGTTCCTTGTGAAGGATCCAGCAGTGCAATAACCCTGATATCTAGTCCTTCAAATATCATTTTCTTTTTCTTCAAGTTGATAATTGCGAGGTTATCAATTTCCCAGTCAATCCCTAAAAATGCAGGATAAGTATTACTGTCATCTATGATTTCAATAACCTCAAAGTCTCCTTTACTTCACACTCCATCAATGTTAATAAGAACATTTGATAATCTCCCAAAAGTTATAACCTTCTCTTGATTAGCTAATCTCAATTGTACAGGATACCACGATAACTTTGGATTCCCTACTTGTTCCCACATTTGTTTTGTTAGCACGTTCACCTTTGAGCCTAGGTTGAGGATGACCTGGTTCATTTCCAAATCTTCAATCTGTGCATTTAGCCTCATTTCTCTTCCTGTCCTTCTATGTTTCTTGATATGATGAACTTCTCTATGTGCATCATTCATTTTATTACGCTATTCGTACTATCCCAATAGGTTCTGTAATCCTCCTGAGGCGTTTCCATGCCTTAGCATCTTTATGCATCTCTGTAAAAACTATGTCAATAGGACTTGTTTGTTCTGGCGAAGTTCGCAATCCATCATACAAGGTCGACATATCTAATACAAGTGTCCGATCACTTCGCAATTGGATCCTTGTGGTTGAAGGTTCTAAGTCCTGAAAGCCTTTTCTTGCTTCCATGAATACCTTTTTTTCTTGGTCAAGGTTGAATGCAGTCATTTTTCCAAGTGCTTTTCTTACCCAAGGCCCATTAGTAGGCTTTGGTCTATTTATGTGATCTTCAGAAGTCGAAGCTTCATTTGTCCTATCATTTCCTATCACAGATCCACTTCGCATCACAACATGGATTTTGCAATCTTCGTTTCTTTTCTCAGCTGCGATCATCTGAAAATTTTGGTTCTGTCCCTCTGGTCTTTTTTCTTGCATTTTTCCTAGCAAAATGGGACATGCTTCAATGATATGGGTAAATGATTTACAGTACTTACAAGTAGTGCAAGGGTTCTAACAATCTCTTGCTAAATGTCTACGTTGAGCGCAGTTATAACAGACAATCTGACCTCTTCCTCATCCTTGGCCAGTGTTACGTCCTCTTCCTCTGAATCCACCACGTCCTCTATATGTGCCTTGATCATACTGCGCATTTTCATTATTGTTTTGTGTTTCTCCTTGGACTTTGTAGACATCATGTTTTCTTTCTATCATGAGGTCATATGCTCTACAGCTGGTATCATCATCACCAACTAACTTAAAAAATGTGCAATATAGGTTCTTTGGTGTCTGTACATACTTTTGAAGCAGGTAACATTCCTCTAGGAGATGTCCTCTACATTGGAAAATCTTGCACCATGGTCCCTAAGGTTGATTTAATGACTTTGGTGCCCCACTAGCGAGGTAATCTCTAAATACAGGACAATGTTCCTTGGAATGTCCTTCTCCTTTACATTTAGTGCACCAAACCTCTTCTCTTATTTATTTTCCTTTCTACATATCTTGTAACTGTAATGTCAATTTTTATAGCTATGTATGTATCTATACCATTCTTGTGTTGGTCTCTCCTATGGGAGAATATTCTAGCTTCATCGCAATTTCCAATGCTTATGTTTGCGATGTTACCTTTTGTTGCATCAATGATAATCTAATGTGGGGAAACAGCGTAGCTATGAACCATTCTTGATGTTGTTGTGGTGCTATTTCAAAGCTAACTTGATCTAACAAGGCTTTGGATTTCTTATCAAACTCCCACACAGTCTCATTAGGTTTTTGTTTTATTTCTTTTAGCTCTGTAATACACTGAGATTCTGACTTAGGTTTCTTAAATTCTCTAATCAACACAGTTCTGATATCAACTAGTGTTCTATTTTGTCCAACAAAATATTTCATGAACCATGTTAAAGCTATGTCTCTGAATGTGGTGACTAGCTGGGCTTGTTTTATAGCATCATCTTGTACTTGCTTAACGTTCCAGAAAGCTTCACAGAGAAACCAATGTTGCTCTAGATCTTCTAGACTAGTTCCTTTAAAAGCAGGTAGCTTAATGTCATCTTCCATTCTTCTTCTAGGAGGTGTAGTGTTCTGAAACGATGAAGGTATACCACTACTTGGCTAATTCTGAGTACTTGCTTTTGTAGTATTAGTACTACTAGTGTTCTGTGAACTAGTAATATTTCTTTACTCAACTATAGGTTTCTACGGAGTGATAGGATGATAGCCAATGTGTCTAGGTTTTCTTTTACTATCAGACTCATCTTGATATGAATTTCTATCTCTTCCTGACTCGGTTTCTAGGAATGTGCAAGGTTCAACTTCATGATACCTCTTTCTAGTGCTAACTTTATATCTTTTTCCACTACACAAAATACCAATATCTTCGTCTGTGTCATTATCCGTGTTACTAAACATTACTGAATCAAACCCTAGAAATATGATTGCATTTTTAAGACACATTTTTTCAGCTAGTAGCATTTTAATGCATAAACTCAGGTTTTTCAGGTACTTACCTATAACTCCTTGGAAAAAATATCCTTCTGATGCGCTGTAATACTTCAAAGTTTCCACAACAAAATCTGTAATATAGCCTTCCAGTAAGCTATCCAACCAAAAGTCTACTACTCTTGAAATCTCGTTATCAATCCCTTTAAGCCTCTGAACCAACTTTGGATTCCAAAATGTAGGTTCTACACCCTAAAAATAGTTTTTTTGTTCTGCTATCCTCAATATCCACTCATGTAGCTCATTAGCAAAAGATGCGAAGAAAATTTCATGCAAGTCAGTGAATATATACCTCTGCAACCATTGTTCTGTGGTAACACGAGGATGTTTGTTTTCTTTCTTCGTAAACTCAAATTCTGTCTGGCTTACCTAGTTCTGTATTTCTTTCTTCTCTGGATTCCACATGAATTTGATACATCACCAAACTATCAATTCAAGCATAGCATGGAACCATCTATTGGTATGCTTAACTGCATATAGAGGCAGCGTGGCAATAAGACCACTTGTTTCACTCTCTTCTCTTCTAGAATGACATATCAACATCGCACATCACCAACAAGACTAGTCCAAAGTCGAAAACAGAGCCATTTTTTGGTTACTTTCTTGGGTTGACCCGGGTTCGGCGAAGTTATTTTGTAGACCCAACAAAATTCCCTTCACTAGCCCTTTCGGCATCAACCTGCGAACATGATGAAGTCTCACTCGAAGAGAAGATGGGTGGTTACAGAATCAGGTTTCTGTAATCGTGGTGATATAGAGATGTGTTATGAGACATCACAATGCATCTCTTGTTTAGCATATCTTTAACATAACAATATCAACTGCGACTGCGCACTTTGTTGTTCTCAACAACCTACAGACTTCGTTGAATCACAGTTATCGTTACTCTTATAACTACGCATTTATCATACTTAAAGTTACTTCGCAAACTTCATACACATGTGTTTCTATTACTTAACATATGATTCCCATTCACTTACATATGAAATAAAATACATAAACATATAACAACATGCATGTAAAACACATCATAGATTCATAAACATAACACAGGGATTTACATGGTTCACCCCACATATGGGAGCTACGTCCACAGGAAATGCTCTTATATTACTTGAAAGGGGTAACAATTCCAGTCTGCGCACTCAGCTGCAGACTCTTCTCTACAATAGATCTCTAGGCACTCAGCTGCAGAGACTTTTCCTCTCTTAGATCTCTCTCCCAGCCTAGATATAACTCTAGCATCAAAATACCATCCAAAATCTCTCTAACCCTTCCTTATACAAAATTGCCCCTTATATAGATGTGCCTGAAGGTCATATATTACAATAACTATGGGCCAATCCCCATAGTACCCTTAAACCCAAAATAGCGTGGTTCTCCTGTCGACCACGCTTTGTCTTAACTTCCCTACAATTCTGTCATCATTTTGTGACGCTCCCTTTGACTTTGATGCTTCTTCTGACAGTGAATTTATGACCGCGAGGCTCTGACTCTATAGTGGCACGTCCTTTGCACCATTCTGCTTCTTTACTCTCTACTCCTGTACTTTTCAGTTAGGTGCTTTATCCTTAACTGCTTCAACTACCTCTGGTTATCTTTAGTACTTCGTCTTTACTAAGGGGACAGGTCCTTTCCTGTCAACTTCACTTCTCTCCATACCCTCCTCCCGGGAATTGCGGAGTTATTTCTCCCAAAACTGGTCAATGCTAGGCCTCGCTTAACTGTACCTTTTCCATCAAAACTTCCTGTAATTGGGCTATGCCCAACAATGCGCTTTCCAAACGAATTGATTTGCGAGAAGACAAAATATGCATGACATATTTTCTAAAGAAATTTGAAAATGAAATTTATAAATACACCAAGCATTCACATAGAGAATGATGGAAAAACCTTCAATTCAAACAATCTCGTGATGTTTTTCCACCTGAAACAGTTTTGTCCGTGGTTGATTTTGCAAAAAAACTGCACATTTGCTGCACAAAAGGAGATACAAAGTGAATACTATCATTCTAACCAAGTTTTGATATTTTTCCATATTTTATATAGACATTCTCAGCAAAATGTTGATGGCATTGAAAGCATGTGTGAAAATCGATATGTGATTAAAGAATATCATTTTTATATCAGTGATGATCGTACACACGATACACATTTTGTATATCATTTTATTGAAAATATTTTCTATGAATCATTAAAAAGACGTGAAGTTCAATTCAATGAACATTGGATATGGTCGGATGGATGTGTGAGACAATTTAAATCTTCACGATCATTTTCTTGGTTATGTCGACTTTATAAAGCATCGAATATTAAACATCATTAGATATTCTTTGAAACTGGACATGGAAAAGGTGAACATGATGGTGCAGGAGCATGTGTAAAAAGATCACTTCGAAAATGGAAATTGAACCATTCTTATGCGCGATTTCATTCAGCTGCAAAAGTTGTCCAATGGTGTCAATTACATCTAAGTTGTGATTATAATCAACATTTAAAAGATGTGTGCAGGTATGTACATGATTTGTTTTATTTATATTAATTGTCAATTTAAAAAAATGTTATTTGCAAGTCTAACATTAAAGTATATAAACTAACATTAAAAGTTGTCCTTTGTGATTTGTCATATATTGTGTAGGTTCTTTTGGCTTATTGGAATTCAAGATATAGATAGATCAATCCCATACAAGGATGGCACCATACATGGGACTAGAGATTTACACTCTATTCAAACAAAATCCTTCCAAAACATGTTTTCATTTGACAGTAGAAAGCAATCATGCTTTTGTCATATTTGGATTGAAAACGTTGAATCTATGGAAGTCTATGAAAGCTAACGAACAACTATGTAAAACATTGGAAACACACATAGATTAAATCGAAGGGGAAAATGCCACTTGAAAGCTTGGAAGAATTAGAATCATAAGAAATAGCAGTATCATCTGATCGTGATAGAATTTTGTATCATGTTAGAGAAGTTAATGTAATAAACTAAAAACAATAATTGTTCATTTCATATCAATTATGTATATAGAGAGTACAAATTCTTTGTTGATTGTTCATTGTTGTCCATCACCTTATCTTTCAAGTCAATTTAATTCATTTAAAAACCCCGACGTCAATTTGAATGCACGGGATATGTTTTCATTGTGATTGCACCCTTATACAACAAAGAAAAGGTGAAATATTATTTGATGCGATGCACTAAAAGAAAGATGAAGTTATCGGAGGACTACGATGACAAAGGATTTACATATGAGAGAGGATCCATCATTTTAAAAGGTTATTTTTTTCAACAAACCCACATGACTAGAAATTATATTTAGTTTCAAGATTATGAACCTGATGTCATATGTTTTCATTATAGTCATTTAGTATGTGCATCTTGAATAAAATTAATACAAGTTTCATAAAATAAAAATAAAAACTAGAAAATGGAAAATGTGCAATTATGACCATGAACGAATAATTGAGGATGACATTCCATTGCGATGTTTTAACCAATTACCTTTCAAATTATATCCATCTTCTGCATTACACATGTACATATTGGATATATTTTATTCTATCATTATTAGATTTTTATTGAATCTTCAACCAAACATTGTTTAATATTCCTTGAACAAGGAAAGACAAAAGTGTCTTCCTCCGGGATGCATTGATGTACTTTTTGTTAGATGTGTGTGTAGGTCTATAGATATTGTAAAATGTTTTGATACTCTACAGAGGAGTGCATGTATCGTGCATTGGAGCTTATTATTACGCCACAAAGTTGTTGCGACGTTACAAGACCAAACCTAGAGCAAAGAGATCTTGCCTATAACATCATCTTGCGAAAACTAATCCTACAAGCTTTGCAAGGGGGGCATTGAGGGATAAAAAACATTTTTGGGTTAGCTGGGGCATGACGCCCCCCTTCCACTCACTATTTAATCAAGTGAATTCTTATTTAATGTTGGATTGTAGACTCAAAAAATTATATCATAAAATAAGGGTTCAAATATATACATTCTTTATTTTTTTTCTCCTACTCCATCAATATCTAATTTGTGATGCACACTTTTCTTGGAATGATTTTTCTATCAAGTGAAAAATGAATACATCAAGATGGTTCTAAAGTTTGATTTTGCACATACATTGATTAATGCTAAAAATAGTTGAAAGAACTCATGAAAAATGTGACATTTAAAGTTGTCCTCAAGCTTACTCCTTGTTAAATATTGATATGGTATGCTCTTCTAGCTAAGTTAAATGGTGATTTTATTATGGATTTTTTTTAATTTGTTAAAATATTTTATCAACATTTAATTTTTGTACGTGAAGAAAATGTATGTTTATTTGAAATTTGTATATTGTTGATTGTCAATTGTGTACATGTATTTAATTATCTTCGATTTACTTGAATATATCATTTAATAGTCCTACCTTCTCATATACTTTACAATGTGTCAATTAACATTGATTGCAAAAATGTTTAACATAGAGTATTTTCCTTGCTTACTCCTCGTTAAATGTTGGTACATGGTGTGCTCCTAGCTAAGTTAAATAGTGTTTTATATAATGTCCAATTTTTTTATTTGTTAAAATTTGTTGTTAGCATTTAACTTTTGTGTGAAGACAATGTATGTTTATTTGAAATTTGTATAGTGTTAATTGTTGATTGTGTATATATACAAGTATTTAATTAGATTTTTTCGAATCATTCAAGTTTACAATTAATAGTTGTTTATATGATCAGATGGAATTGAACAAAATTATTTAAGTTCACATAATTGAAATCATGGAAAATAGAGATAATGATCATTTAATTTTTAATCACAAACAAGGACTCCAAGATTGTGAATCTTATGCTAAATTAGAGCAATGGTTATTTACAAGAAACCGATAAAAAATCTTCAAATTGTTGTCTAAAATCATTGCTCTAATTTACCATAAGATTCACAATCATGGAATCCTTTCTTATGATTAAAAAACAAAAAATCGTTATATCCCCATTTTCCATGATTTCAGCAGTATCTATAGTTCACCACTACAAAAGTGTTACCTGAACATTAAACATGCACAGTACATTAGTTAAAAATTGAAAGTTTGAATCATTTATATAAGATTCAAGTTTATTACATACAATCTACAACAACCTTCCAGACAAACTTGAATTGAATTTACAAACTTGAGATTTTCCATTTAAGCATAGTTATGATGAGATCATATTTTACGAAACATGTGTATGTAACATACATGTCTTTTAAACATTAAAACATGTGTACTAAATACATGGATTAATTTGAACATTACATGTACTCTAGAGATTTAAACCAATATCCTAAAACCATTTCAAGATTGAACATTAAACTTTCAAGTTAAACACATTTACATTAGAACATATACGTTACAAATTGTATAAATCATAAATATAAAATTAAATAGATTTTACATATAATCTAGTATACAAAATTTCCATATACAAATAATTTATATAATGAAAAAATAGAAGTTCGACAAAAACTAACTAAACTATATGAAATTATCTATGTAACACTCAAGAACCATTTAGTACAAGCTGTGGATCATTTAATTAGATTCAATCTTGACAAAATTGAACTATACTATTAAACTAGATATAAGATTGACTATCATTATAAAAGAAAATCGTATGTTGTACATACATTCATGAACATCATGCAAAATCATATTCTAAGCATTTACCACACAAAATTATGCTATGTAATTAACCCCCAAAAAAGTTAGATCATCCAAAGCAAATACACAATATGTAAGTTCAATGTACATATATAATTCAAAAATAAAGTTCTTGAATGTCCAAAACAACTACAATATATGTATAACCATGCAAATATATGCAATATAGTCTAAACTTCAAATGGCCAAATCAAAATGGTAGTATGGGAAAACATAACCAATAAAAAACTCTCTAAATCAAAGTCCACCAATATCCTCCACTGTGGTCTTCCCTTTGTCTCGACAAGTCCCATCCTACATCATGTATAAAAGCAAATTATGAATCTCATAAATTATTTAAACAATTTTAAACTAAATTCAAAAGCTAAAATATTAAACTTATGAAAATAAAATTGAAAAGAATAACAATTATAAACAAAATTACCTCACTCCCAATGTCCATGTCCATCAAAGGACCAATATCCTCCGTTGTGGTCTTCCGCTTGACTCGACAAGTACCAACCTGTAACATGTATAAAAGAAACTATGAAGATCTCATATTAATTAAACAATTTTAAACTATTAAATTCAAAAACTTAAATAAACTTGTGTATTGAAATTTTAAAAATTAATAATTTATAAACAATTACCTCACCACCAATGTCCATATTTCCTCGTGTTTTCTGAAATTTAAATTTGTTAATAAATAAAACATTGTGTAAGTAAAATAAACTAAAATTAAGCAGTTCACTTAAAACCAAAACAAAAAAATTGAAACATGCTTACAAGAGACGAAATGTCATCAAAAAAGTTGGAACCTAAATGACCCTGCATGGATAAAACCATTTTCAATTTCAAAATGTGTTCACATTAACAATAGGATACATAGATTACTTAAAATTATAAAAAACCATACAATATATTTTAAACATAAATATAAATCTGTTTAATAAATATACCTCTCTAACATGCTCTTCTACATTTTCACTAGTGGAGAGTTGAAAATCATGTTCAATCAACAATCTAGAAAACTACAATCAATAAACATTTACATAATGTATTTATTATTATATATCAAAATATACTTAAAGTCATAGATATAATGTAACGAAAAGTTCAATTCAAAATGAATAAAACAATTATAGATTGTATGTACATAAACAACAGACCTCTCTTATACTCGATGTGTGATGGGATAGAACATCTGAAGCTGTATCACGACAGACTTTAGCATAAGCCCTAAGATCTTCATTTCTCATTGCGTCTACCTCATCATTGGTTTTGTAAACAAAATTTTGACGAATAGTGGCTCGATCCCTCTCTCGAACCAATCCCACATCAACTCCTACAAATGCCGACGTTAAACCTTCGGCAACATAATCCCTTGCAGTTGTCCCAAGTTGGGATGTGATCTCCATCTCCTATTTTAAAGTCACAAGACTAGTTGGGAGAGATATATGGGATGGAGGTCGAAGAGTTGTGGGATCTCTAAGAGAACCTTTTCGATCATATACTCGCCCCTTTCCAACTCCATAAAATCTATAATGAATATCGGTATAGTCTAGCTTCATATTTAAAGAAACCTCTGGATAAAAAAATCTGGCAAAATAATTAGGAACCTTGTCATTCCATGGAAACCTACCATATGTTGCAAGGAACTGATCATATAATAGATGTGCAAGTTCAGGGTGCTTCAACTATTGCACTTTCAACATTTTTCACTTTAGGCCTTATTTGAAGTTAAACATTGAATTGGCTTGTTCTTTGGTCACTCTCTCCTTCACAACAACCCACTTGTATGGACCCATCACTTGTGCCCTTATTCTTCGCATCACGTCAATAAAACCATCTGTAGTTGGTCCGAGACCCTCATATACCTCAATGAATTTTTGCAATGACCACAAAACAATCTCTAGACTTTGTTTTCTCTCTAGAGGAAGATCCAAACTAGAAAGATCATGCTGCAACTTGTCATAGTGAGATCTACAGCTTTCAAGGGTCATTTGTTGAGCACCACGTTCCCATGGAAGCTCCTCAGGTATATCATATGGATAAGTTGTTATGGGTGTACAACCCACACCTAGTTCAACATATGCCCTCCTTGCTCGACATTCATCCCTCTGTGTAGAATTACGAGCATCTTTTGAACCTTGCTCTGCTTCAAAGACAAACACAATTGTGTGTAAACATACAAACTTTTTGAACACATGCAAAATTACAATTGATACATGTATCCAAACATAAATGTTCATACCAACAGAAGGTCGATATCGACGTTCTCCCATAGAATATACAGGGGAATCATATGTGCCCCTTTGGCCTAACTTGTGATCAAATGAATGTGAAATATACAACAAGCTTGAATCTCAAGGTGAAGCCGAAAACCTTTGATTATCAGTAGAGACACCAATTCTTGATGACTATGATGACCTCCCCTTAGCAGATGTCATTGTATCAGTAGACCTTATACGCTTTTTCCTCGGAGACCCCTCTCTTTCCATTTGATAAAATGTCTACATTTACACAACTATCAACTCATAACATATTCAAATTTTACATGTTTTTATATTTAAACATTCCAAACATTTGACATCCATACAAAATTTCACATTTTGATTTTACATTCCAAACATTTATATACATATAAAGAGTAATTTTAGTATTGAAACCAAATATGTTTGAGGATGTCTAGATAAAGGTTTGTGGAGTGATTATTGATAAGAAGTAAGAGACCAATAAATAAAAATAAATAAGGGGGGAAATGTTGAATTGATCTAAGATAGAAAATATTTTAGATAAAGAAGACTAATCCCATATATATACCTAAGGGCCTCTATTATAGTTTTCTAATGGATCCACAGTTTAACTACCTAGCCCTAATAAATTATTGAACTAATGACCTTAGGTAAAATAATAATATTATATTAATTCACGTAGCATAAGGATGTCCAAAGAGATCTGCAAGTATTTTAATTCACTAATAGGGACTTGGTTGTTGTAGTTGAGAATCTTATAGTGTTAAAGCTTGATTGGGTCCAATAATGAGGTGTGTAGAGGGATGTGCGAAAGGATTAGGTCTACTAGTAGTTGTGTAAAAGGATAATTCATATACTTCTCATAATTGGAGAGGAAGTAGGTGTAACACCAAGTGTCATAAGTTCCTAACACTATTTTTGGTAATGTATCCCTAAAATTGAATGAGAGGATTAAAGGGTGAAAACTTCAAAAAAGACTATGTCAAAAAATGAACTAATGGAATTCAAGTAATTTGACATTGTTGATGTCCATCATTATCTTAGCGATATTATGGTGTATTCATAAATTAGGTTTTGGTATCTACCATTGTTAATTATAAAAGTCGTCAATTCATCCTTAATCTAATAGTTAGGAGAGAAACATATATCAATGTTTTCAAGGATGATGATGATTGGTCATTAAGAAGTAGGATTAATACCTCAAATGAGGCATTATATAGAATTAAAGTTTGAATAATGATTAGGAACTTGGTTTGCCAAGGAGTAGGGCTAGGATTGTGACAGAAGAAAGGACATCTGGGTTGAAGGTGAACTACATGCAAAGAGGAAGGAGAAATTCTTTGTCTAAGTCAGCATAATAAATAAATTTAAAAAGATCACTTCCATTCTAAACACCTTTACTAAACCAATGATAAATTTGAGTGTAAGGCGCACCTTTAATTCAAATTCTAAAGAAATGAACAAAAGAAATATATAAATATAAATATAATAGGAATAAATAATGATAAGGAAAGAAATAAATAATAATAAATATAATAGGAATAAATAAGAGCACTAAAAATAGGTGGCACCCCTTTTTACCATTAAATTAGAGGAAATTTGGGTAAAAAATGGGCCTCCTAAGGAAAATAATAAGAAAATAAGAAAATAATAGTAGAGAGAGAGTAAAAAAACTACATTTTTGGATCGTATTTTCAGCTTATCTCCTTGTAGGTTTACTCAGATTTCAAGCGAGAGGACTCGTTGGATGCATAATTAAATTATGCATCCAACAAGTACCCATGTTGCATACTTTCAACAACATCCACACCATGAAAAAATGAAAATACATTAAAAAAAAGTGTTTCTAGTGAGAGAAAGCACGTTTTTTAATGTATTTTCGATTTTTCATGGTGTGGACGTTGTTAAAAGTATGCAACATGGATACTCATAATTATGCATCCAACAAGTCCTCCCGCTTGAAATTTGAGTAAACCTACAACGAGATAAGTTGAAAATATGATCAAAAAAATTAGTTTTTATTTTTTCCCTCCAATTTTTTTAGGTGCTCCCTTTTTGAATTTTAAAGCATTTTAATTGGCTAATACATGATGACATGGAAGTTGTATTATTTTTTGAAGGTCCATTTTAAATTGAAACTATTCATTTTCCTCCTTGTTTCTCCAAAAGATAAAGTATAAGAACAATCATCATCATTCATCAACCTTGATTTTATATCATTACAAGGACCAAATATGGACAATGTGCTCAACTTGGAATTGACTACATGACTTCTTCAGTACAAATTTTCAAAATTTCAAACTTGTCATTTCCTCAAAACATTTATGTAGTAATAGTCAACGTGACATTTTGAACTTATAGTCTAATCGAGATGCATTAGTTTTAGAAAAATCCAATTCATACATCCTAAATAATCATCTCCAATCCTTATTCAAGACTGCTATGTCATACTAATTTTGTTGGCCAATATAGGAACTATAATAGAAGGCAAGCCAATGCAAAAGAAATAAAATACATAGTGCATTTCACTTAAAGTCATAAAAAATTATATTGGCAGTCGGAAGGGAAACTCCACTTTATCAAAGGATGCACAATGATGAACTTGAATCTTGGCACTCTAATCGTTCATTTAAACAATTTTTTAAAATGCACCCAAAAATCTTTATCTTTGTCCTCTCAATAAATGCAACTAACTTAAAATAGAATCCATGTACAATGGTTTTAAATGAAACTAGAGGAAACTTTCATAACATTTGATTTCTTTAACTCTAAACACCTTTGATCACCATAAAATGGGACACGATAGGAGGTATAGGATTTAGATCAAACATGAGATTTCAATTCTGGTGCTCACTCAACCATTTTCATAATGAGAATTCAACATATCTTTAAAAACATTCCCTTAAATAAGAACACATAAACCATAAATTTGTTTCAATCACAGTCAACCAGTATGAGTAATTGAACTAGGGTTTACAGTTTCAGGACTGAGTAAACAAAAAATCCACAAAATGTATCTCAAATATACTTCAATCCTTCGAAAATCATAATATTTCTATCATAATAATGAATCGGTAATGAACTTCCCCATGGATTACCATCATGGCATGGGACATGAATGACCAAACGAAATGCACAACTATGCACAGATCTCAAAAATCCAATAATAACCAACCTCAACCATGCCAAAACACAACAAAACTGCTTGTAGATCATCTTCCAAAATAATACACAAATGTTATCATTATAAATAAGAAACCCATCTTCATAATGAATTTATGTGAGTCATGGACACTATCAATCAACCCATATAATTAAACATCAACCAGCATAAAAAATTTGGGATTTGTATTATCGTAGGAGCACCAAAATCACTACAGGCCAAACAATCACATAGAATCGATAGCAAACTTACCTGGAAAAATGAAGGCTGAATCCACGGGGGATTCACTAGTGAGGCAATATCATATCACGTCCATTCATATTGGGGGTTTGAATACTCCTAAAAGCCTAAAAAATATATTTCCTTGTATTAAGGGGTCAAGGGGGGTTTTTAATTTGACATAGTAATATAAATATTGGGGGTTATTTTATTTGGATGGGTTAAGGTGCAACCCCCAAATTGTGGGATGAATTCATACCTCCAAATCATGGGCTCAGTTCGTACCTCCAATTTATTAAGTTTATAGAAAACATGAGCTCTATATGGTTATACTTGTATTTACATTATATACAATTGGTAGATTGGCAGGTTGTGGTGTCAGACATCTGCAATTCTCATATTTTGTAAGAATTTCACTGACTATTAGACTATTGGTCTTTTACATTCTTTGTTAGATTGATCCCTTGCCTGGGTTTCCTTTTACACGGTTTTCCTTCCCCATTAATATTTCATTGGGTATTTCACTATCCAACGCTACAAATTAATTAGTCACCGCTACAATCCTAGTGGGATCATTATTAACATTATACTATTATTTTATTTAGCATAATGTTTGCTTATACTAAGATGCACTAGGGCTCGTGTTTGTTACAACTTGATAATATGATATAAAAGGGGTATTAACAATGGGTTGATAAAAATGGATACCTACAATATCTGGTGAAACTAGGGGCTTTCTTAATTGGAAAGGTATATTGGGAGGGGGGGTTCAACAATACAATTTTAGGAGTAATTTTTCAATATTTAATGAAATTAGGGATATTTTTCTAATATCCTATGAACGATCGTGCTATGTAACAAGTTCACTAAGTGAACCCCCCGTGGCTGAATCAGGCTCTCGAACCAAGCTCCAAGCTCCACGTCCAATGTCGCAAATGACCTCCTGACTCCGCAATTGCTACATGAACGTCCGG
The DNA here is from genome assembly GCA_027924585.1 of Larix kaempferi. Classification (NCBI taxonomy): domain Eukaryota; kingdom Viridiplantae; phylum Streptophyta; class Pinopsida; order Pinales; family Pinaceae; genus Larix; species Larix kaempferi. The sequence goes on from BSBM01001431.1 coordinate 921,682, forward strand.
AAGGTGGAAAAAATAGATGGTGCCAAGGTGTCGGAAGTGCTAGGGTGCTGAAAATGAAATGACGAGGTGGCATGGTTCCGAAATGGCAGGGTGGCATGATGTAGAAAGCTCGCCAATGTGGCAGGGTGGCCCAGCCAATAGGGTCTTGACAGACGGGGTTGCAACAGCAGGGCAGCCCTACAATACTCGACAAAAGAATGAACAAAAATGACCACAGTCGACCATATATGTAATAAGCTTGTTCAGTCGAACAATTGTTCGACCGAATAACTTTCCAAAAAAAAAATCACCGGCAAATTTCCTCAGTCGGCAATGCCTCACACACATTTCTAGGTCGTTGTTAGTTTTAACAGTCAACCGTGAAAGGTTATTCGACCGAACAATATATGACTTTATTCGGTCGAATAACCCCATTTACTCAGCCGAAAAAATTTAAACATTCGTTCGAATAACTTCCGGTATGCTTCTCCACCCCCCAATTCTCACGAAATAGACATGGGCATTTTTTTGATTTCACCCCAACCAGAGAACCTACTCCTATGCTAACATACACAATGTTATCAATTCAATTCTCTTCTCAAGACTCTACCTGGAGCTTCTCCTTACCTAACTGATGTTATTCTTCTCCTCGCATGCACATCTATTGATGTATAGGGCTCTAATGTGTGTGCACCCACATTAGACTAGACATTGTTTATTCCACAAGGGATAGCTAGTCACTATCAAATAAATAATTCAAACCTGCTCTATAATGAGATAGATCACTCCATCACAAAGCACTCCCTCACAGAGTATGCAATGTGACCTCAATCCTTATTCATACTTATCCAAATCACATGACTAAGAAAGGTTGTGCAAGAACCTCGAGCCCTAATCACACCTAACCAAATCACATGGCTAAGCAAGGCTACAAAAGGGCCATTCACCACTAGCCAAATCACATGGCCATTTCCCGTGAGTGAATGTATCATTCTCCTTGGTCAAATCACATGACCAATCTGGTATAATGTATGCATGATGCTGCACCTTGGAGAAACATCAACATTTTTTTTTTCAAGCATCACATCCATTGTAGTTCCTATCTCCTTTACAGAAGTCATCCTGCTATCCTGGGATCTGAAGCCAACTCCCTCTGACAAATGAGTTTCTCTTGCTCCTTGTTAAGCCTAAACTCATCATCAATCTTGGAGTACCAAGCTTCCTCTTGATGTTGAGCCTCACTCTTACATCTTGGGTAGTTACTCCCTCTGAATATAGAAGTCTATGTCCATGCTATATTCCTCATCGAGCAAGTCTTTCGGTTTGAGTTATTCATGTCATCACTTTGAGTTGGAATCCAACTCATCCTTCATTCCATGCTTGAGCTTCCACACTGGATCTCCATGATAGGAGTAAACCAAAATTAATAACCAATTATGCTAATCATCAACAAAACATCGTCTTTAAGTAAATAAGGCTTATTATTCAAGACATTAAATACTTATACTTATTGTTGACTTCCTTTATTTGTAATCATTGTTTTAACATGGGCCAATACCCTCACAATTCCAAACCACTAACCAAACCTAGTGTTGACTTCCTTTATTTGTAATCATTTTTTTAACATGAGCCAATACCCTCACAATTCCAAACCACTAACCAAACCATTGGCTCTGATACCATGTTGATTTTTTAAAATTATTTTCAGATATTGATGATTACTACCTTATGATATAACATATATCATAGAATAACCATACATTGAAAATATCAACCACATATGCAATAGGATCACATAAATATAGCCAAACATAGGAGACATAATATTTATATTGAGATAATAACTCTATCATTCTTATCACTTCGTTGTAGTAGAGAGATGGATGAATTATTGTTTGGTTGTTATAATATCATACAATAATGAATTGACGTTTAGCAATATCTAAGTCTTCAAGGAAACTTCTACTTAAAGTAATGTCTTTACGTGATTTTACCTTTTCACTAAATAAATACATTATTAATAATATTATGAGCTTACAGGAGAATCTACATAAACATCAACAATTTTAAATACATTGTTAAATTGGAAAGAAAAAAAATAGATATATTAAATAAATAATAATTTAAAAAATACAATTTCTTTAAATAACCTTTAAAAAATTATAACAAAATAGTTAATTTGAAATTAAATTTTAATCTTTTATATATATATACCTTTCATTGAAATTTTATACAAATATATCCATACGCCACTACTCTCACTAAGTTATAGTCCACTTCTGTGTATATAGATCCAAGAGGACATCAACTATTACTTACGTTGAATATTATACTCAGGAACTTCTTGGACTTTCAATTTAAAAAACACTTTATTTTTTGAGAACCTATATATTCTCAAAAATTTCCAGAACCTTAAGTCGTGCACTACCTACAATGGATCATGAAATCAAAATGCTCTATTACTTAGAAAACGATATATAAAAAGATTATAGGAGCAAAATCTTATGCATCAGATATATATATATCTCAGAAGTGGGTTACAATCTCCGTTGGAAAAGGAACAGTGGACATCAAATTTCTACTTAAACATAGAGTCTAATAATGTGAAGGCTTTTTAAGGACTTGTCCTAGACATCTTTTAGAAAACAAAATAACACATTTGAGGCATACCTATCCACAGTGGAATTTGACGAGCAAAATGATTGTCATGAGGCATTTTGACCGTCAAATACGGTTAAAAATTTTTCTTAACCATCTTGTGTGAAGGGTAAATTTATCATTTAAATGTATTTTTGAAGGGTAATAAAATTTGTAAAACGTCATTATTTTACTAGTATCATATTACTAGTATTATTAATATTTTTGATCTTATATAAAACTATATTTTCCAAATTAGAATTTCCAAATTCCAACCATGCTTTCACTTAATAAATAGAAAAATATATTAAATTTGTATTATTTCTATTCTAGAAAGTTGCATTGATTTTTCATAGAAAAAGAAAAGCTCATTTAATTCAATGATGTTTCCAATTCCATTGCTTTTTTTATTTTTCTATTATTACAAATTACAATGAGCATCTAGATTCTACATTATACATACTACAAATTTCAATGCTCAATGATCATTGTCCATTGATTACAAATTTACAATTTACCTTAACATTCTACTGCTATGCTACAAGCCTACATGAACATCAACTAAATGACTTGAAGTTGGAAGTTCGTGGAAGTTGGAAGCTGGGAGTCGAGATTCGGGAGTTTGAAGTTGGTGCAGCTACATCTAAAGTCTTGGAGACATAATTTTGGAAAGCATTGTCATCATTCAGAGGTAATTCCTATAGGATCTTTTGGTATTTACTGGTTTATCTCATTATTTGAGTAATGTATATAGATTTAGATGTTGAAATTTAAATGGAAGACAGGTTTTCTTTGTATATTAACAATAAACCTAACAACTCCATCTATATTCTTTTTTATACATTCTTTTTGTAATATAAAGTTTATTTTCTGGAAAACTTCAGAGAGACATTACTGGATGCATAGTTTTATTTATGGTGTTTGTGTGAATGCCAACTGCACACAGGGCTTCCTCAACACCACTTTTACCCTACATGCTCCTCTGTTTTCTTGAATCCTGCCCAATGCCCATTACAGTCTCCTTTATTCTCATCAGAGATTGACATGATGGAAGTGTTCATTGATTCCATTTGTGAACTTGACAAAAGTATCGATTGGGGGTGCGATTGACATCAGATAAGTGCATGGAGTGGATTATTGCAAGCAGAGCCAGAGGAATATGGCAGGATTGGTGGATGAATAATATTTGCAGACTTTTGGCATGTGACAGAACAAGTGATATGTCGATGGATGTCGTCCTATAAGTTGGGCCAAAATAGCCCATACAAAGAAGTTTTAGATGGGTGGTTTGAGCATTGAAGTGGTCGCCTAAATACTATCCATACTTTGTTAGCCCCCAAACTTCGTGCCTTCACCGGCTTCCCATAGAGTAGAGTTGTTCCACCATTTTCCATCCCGCTAGATGTAGGGGCTGTACAACCAGCCGGCTTGCCCCAGAACCAGTACTGATCAATAGATATAGAGGACTCAGGATTAGCTTCATGAAGCGTTCCCTCATTAAACAACATAGTTGGGAGTTGGGATGTAGACCCAAATGGGGAATTTACCCAGCGTTGTAGTATACAAACATGTGGATGGGCAAATCATTTCCCAAGTTTAACATGTTCTCCTTTAAACCAATTCCAATTTTTATTTATAGACCAGTCTTTCTCTCTTTGAAAAATATAGAAAATCCATGGCCCCAAAATTCTTAAATTTATGTTGCTCTATTTTTCCTTTTTGATGTGGATTGAAGGTTTATAAGTAGCAAATCGATCCCAAGATTGGAATTTCAATTCTATTTACACAGTTTGCATTATAATACATCTATGGTTGTCTTGTGACTTGTAATTTGGGTGATTAATTGTTTATTTAGATAGCATGATCTATGTGGTGTTTTAGTTATTGGACTTAGTTCTCAAAGCAAGATGAGAATATAGAGATGGCATTCCCTATGCCAACGTTTTCTCTCTCTCAGTGCATGGGATTCTCAATCTAGAATGTGGCAAAGTTCTAAACTTTAGATATGGTGAAAAATGGTTTGTTTGATGACTTTTGTTTCCAACATCATACAAGTTTACTGTATGATGATGCGGTAAATTTTTTGGCAAGACTTCATTATTGAAGGGTAAAAATTTAAACAAAACGTTTCACGACGGGTGATATATACATCCAAAACGTCAAGAAAAGAACTTTGACGGGTACAATGAAAACCAAATTCCAGCACTGCGGCCATCCATGCCATATTGCAGGCATTTCTCATGCGTTTCCTGTATATTACATCTGCCATCTTTGCTAATATCAACACGTGACATTCAGTGTTTCACCACTGTTGCTCCATGTTAGCAAAGCTGCTGCTCTAATCTATAGCGTAGCCTCAAAGCTGAAGAACGAGGAAAAATATGGAAATATATTAGTGATTTCAAATCTTCAATGAAAATTTTTACAAGGTTATAACAAATAAATAGAGGTCAGCCTTCCAAAGCCTCTCTTTTGACAAGAGACATCAATAGTCCCATCCACAATTTATGTTTTTTACAAGGTGACAACAAATAAAATACTGGAGAACTTTTGGTTTTGCATGTGTAGTGCAAACGATTGGTAAGTCTATCAATATTTGTATTTGCATTATAGATTGTGTATTGAAAGAAGAAACAACAACAAAAAATTACTGATATTCATGCTATTCAAATTTTCTAGATACACCCAAAAACTCAAATGGTAGATACTGATAGCCAAATCTAAGCAATTGAAAACAGTCAAATTGCAGTCTTCAAACAAAAAAACACTACACATGAGGGTTCTAGGTAAGTTTCCCCAACTTAATAACTCTTCTCATGCTTAATAACTCTTCTCATGTCCTAAAATTTGTATCCCGCTCTTACAAAATGTAGACAATTTACTTGTTTTATGCTATACACTTGCCAAATCAAAATCAACATCAAATAGAACAAATTTTATAGACTTAATGCAATTCAGAAGAACAATCCATTGCATAAAATTGTTCATAGGTCAATTAGGAAAAGAGGCTACCCATCCATTTCTGGCATTTGAACATCAGTGAAACATGCATTGAAATTGTGTTGCTGTTGAATCATGGAAATTGTAGATTTCCCACTCTCTATGAAAATAACATTGGCACCATACTCCTTCTTCAGTGCAGCCATAGCCACTCGACCATTGGCAATGTTGTCATACCAACTCTAATTCGAAATGTTTGCAACTTGCTAATTTCTATGTTTGCTAATTCTAAATGTTTGCATTGTTTTATTTTTTAATATTATTATTTACATGGGTGTTATCCTATTTAAAACATTGTAATATAATGTAATTTTTTTTATTTTTAAAATTATTAGTTATAGGGCATTTTTGTATTTGAAACATTGTAATATGATCTAACTTAAGTGATAGACATTTATGCACTTGATGCCACCATGGTAGAGTACATGGAGAAGACTAATTGCAAGTGGCATGTGTGTCACATGTGGAGAAGATTGAGGGAAATGGAAGCTAAACATGACACGAAAAAATTGCAACTTCGCAGTTGATTTGAACACACATTTATTATACGAGTAGGTGTAGCCTCCATGCTCTGGGTTGGGTTTTGGGTTGGTCATGTTATTCCATGCATAAGAAACTTGTTTTACTGGCCCACAAGTTCGCCTCTCTAACAAAGTTGTGCCATGTAGGGAGATGCTCCAACATCAATCATCCAATTCAAAAGGTTTTTGCTTCTCCACTATTCTTCCCATGCACTTTCCTCTTCAAAACAAGTCCAACCGTGAGGACATTCATCAACCCAATTGATCCTAACTTCCTTTTTGTTGTGACTATTGTTGTGACCTTCTTATGTTTTGATTCTCGTTGTAATCGATTATTTGGAGATAATCACCCTTCCATTCCTTCGAGTCCCGGCTATAACAACCTTTGTGGTGAAGGATACAGATGTAGCAATAGAAGGGTTGTTCAAGATTGTTTGGTTGAGAATCCATATTTACACATGAATCTTAGCATGTAAGGCACCCTCGCAGACGAAGAAAATATCATTGTGACCGTCAATGAACTCGAATTCCACTGATGATATCTGAGTTTCCCTCATTTCACATTCAATCCCTAGGTATGAAGATTAACATATTTTTTCTCCTCTCTGTCTCTCGTTATTTCAAATTGCTTTAGCAAGCCTTTATACTAATTTCGGTTATGAGTCCAAAGTTCTCCTCTCTGTCTCTCGTTATTTCAAATTGCTTTAGTAAGCCTTTCTACTAATTTCGGTTTATGAGTCCAAAGTTCTTGTCATGGGCAATTTATTTTTTTGATAATATTTTGGGAATTTACATTCTTAATTAGGAAAATTTTCATAAGCAGCAAGAAGTTGATGACGCTTAGGGAGTAGCGATATTTCATACATTACAACTTGGTTATTCAACAATGAATATGCCATTTGGGAGCAATGGTATTTCATACCAAGGGAAGATTCTCGTATATAGCTACTATGGCTGCTCCATTGTAGGTGGAAGGTTAAAACGACAAAATGAAGGAAGATGATTAATAGTGACAAGAAAAGAATTACACAAAAGTACCAACATGCAGTCGGGTATAATTTAACTCCTCGCCTTATTTAAAATATGTCGCTAACATTACATCCCTCGAAGCATAATTAAAGTCTATTTTTTATAGAGTAGAGTAAACTAGTGAATGTACATGCCTATATTTCTTGTTAAATTTTGTTAGCCCTTTTGTATGAGCAGATCCATCCTATTGTTGTTCACAAATTCCCGTTGTTGTTGGTAATTTCTAGAGCCCTAATCAAGGGTAATTTCTAGCACCCTAATCAAGGGTTTAATTGTTCAAGGGAAAAGTGAAGAAACTATAATTCTCCCTTTCCAAAATCTTGCATAGCTTTTGAGTAAGTGAAAATGAGAGACCCAATACCCAATTGCTATAGATGATCAAGGGTATGAAGAAAACTAGAATTTCAATGAAGATATAACATCTACTCACACTTGGTATTAACATTGTATTTTTGTTTATATTATCCAAGAGGTGGATACAACTAATAATCAAATGAGAAAGATTGTAGGCATCGCCATTCATAATAATGATTTTTACAAGAATGTAAGGTATCATTGTTTATTTTTACAAACAATTGCAATTAAAACGTGTGCTTGACTTGCTTTAGATTACAACAATGGAGCTCATGAAAAAATGTTAATATTGAGGGATCGAGCAGTTGGGAAGCCAAGAATAAATGGTTTCAACTAATGATTCAAAACTTGGAAATGAAGTGTAAAAGTGGGGATGATATCAAAGCCAATGTGGAGGCACTATGCAATATTCTTTGAAGGAGAACAACTAAAACAACTCTCGTTTAACAATAATGAAAAAAAATTCAAGGATGAAACCCTTACGCAAAGTAATTACTAACTCATGCTTTTCATTCAGTTTGGACTTCAAATTTCAATAGTTTTTCCAACGTCAATATCTATAGCCTAAACTTTGATTTAACAATAATGAAAAAATTTCATTACAAGGATGAAACCCTTACATAGACCAAGTGCAAAGTAATTACTAACTAATGATTTTCATTCAATTTGGAATTCAAGTTTCAATAGTTTTTCCAATGTCAATATCTATAGCCTAGCCCGATCTCTTAATGCACATGGAATTGCCACGAATGCTTTTGAAAACTTTTCTTTCAATTTGAAGTCCTAATTTAAATTTTAATAGTTTTTCCAATGTCAAATTTTATAGTCTAACCCGATCTCTTAATGCACATGGAATTGCCGGGAATGGAATGGAATTTGTCGATTTTTAACTAATTGACGACACGAGTTGATGTCTCGAAGACTCCAATGAACATAAACAATGGTATAAACTGTTCTGAAAAAAGACATTACTATGACATCACATCACATCGATAATGGTAACATCAATCTTAATCATAATCATAATCATGCACTAGGAAATATGGAAATGGCAAGGATATGATGAAATTTAAAATGGAAAAATGGTGCGTAACATTTAAATCGCAATGGCATATTAATGTGTCAAATGGTACGATTATTAATTTTTCATGTCCGTGATTAGTTACACGGCTATTTGTGGAAATAAACTATTTTTAAAATTTTCAAATATTTTTAATTTCTGACAAATAACTTGCAAACGAGATGAATTCAATCATATCAATATATCCACCCAATCATAAAATAAAAATATACTTTTTAAAAATATTTTATATTTTCCAAATATTCACTTTAATATATATTTTCTTGAAAACCATTGAAAAATATAGAAATTTTGTTCTATTTAATAGCAAAAATTTGAAAGTCAAGCAAATTTGACTCTGAAGCATGTATAAAAATAAGATAACAAAAAAAACTAGCAATTGCCCCATAAGGTGCAAAGGAACACCGAAAGTAAAAATAAATAAATAGAAAATAAAGTAAATGTGATGAAATGAAAGAATAAAATAAACGGAAAGTAAACTATATGTGATGAAGTAAAAATAAGAATAGTGAAATAGAAGTCATGAATCCCCATGTCCTGCCCAATCTTGGGGAGCAAGGGTTGATCATGCCAGATGCAAACAAGAATATCATGTACATGTTGTCTCTTCTCACAATGATTAAAAAAAATGAAAATATCTTCCAAAATATATGAAGGAAAACAGGAAAAATCCCTCAACTTGAGTACTCTGTTGAACCTTCCTCCTGTCTCATCAACCCCAGAATCCTACCCATCCTAGATTCAACCAAAACTATCAATTTAGATGGTACTTTAGAACACTCCTCGAGCCTCTTCATAGGTGGAAAATGGGCCTACTTTTCATAGAGTGTTGCAACTAACCAGAGTGTTGCAGTAAGGCAGATCATGATTCTATATATGTTTCCCAGTTCCAGCAACTACAATCCCCATTCATAATAGATAGGACATCAATAAGTCATGAATTTTAAGCAAGTGTGACAATCATTAAACTAAGAAACTTCCACCTATATTTCCATAATGTACTTCTATTCGTAATAATAACCCCATTATTCTTCTCCCAAATAGACTTCAAAATGCAATTACCACTATACCTTTCTAAGTTCTATGAAGGAAATCAATCACCTCAAACAAATACCAAATACAATTAAAGAATTACCAAATGTTCACCTTAATTTCCATTATATAGCTTATTTTAGCTTATTTTTACAATAGCGTCATCTAGAGCCCTCCCTCCCTTGCTGACTAACCATTCAAGTGAAAGTACCCTTAACTTAGACAAAGAATCAATAACTCTTGGAATTTTTAGGAAAAGTAAGCATAGGATATGTTAAATGTACACCTTAAATCCCATTATGCAACACATTAAAAAAAACACCATGAGTAATTCTTATTTTATGAAAACAGACTCAATTAAGCTTGAATAATACCATGTAGCACAGAGTGGAGCTACGGTGAGGCGGTGGATATGGGGTTTACTGTGCGCAGTGGGATTACAGAACGCGGTGGGCTCTCACCAAATACATAAACGACCTGCTTCACTATTCTTCGGTCGGGCGCACGCGGTAACCCACATTATCATTTTTCCTTTAGGCATTTTCTGCTTTTGTTTGTGATCTTGTGGACTGCGACTAGTGCCCTGCAGTGGGGTTTTTTAGCTATTTTTGGGTTGAAGTGCTAGTCCCCGTTTTCTGAGCACGGGTGCTTAAAAAACTCCATCTTTATCCACCTGGGCTCGGGATACATGTGGCTTGGGGCTCCGGCTGGGCATATTGCACAGAGGTCTGGGGTTTAGTGACTGGGCCGTTTGATAATCTGTTGTTTTTTCGGGTCTGGCCACACTTTGCCGACCATCTTCCCCGGCATATGCCGTGACTCTGTCCTGGCCGGTGTGGGTGTGGGGTTTCGAAGGTTCTTGTTATCATTTTCTGGCTTTTTCACCTGAGGTTGCATCTGGGGTTTTACTTTCGAAGCTTCTTGTCATCATATCCGTGCTCAGACGCAAGCTTCGTTTTCCCTTTCTCCTGGGATTCTTGGCTTCCTATTGGTCTACGTGGCTCGGACTCTGGATCTGTTGGCATTTGGTGCTTTGTTTTGGCGGTTTAGGTGTTGATCTATCTGATGGGGGAACAGGTGGCGGCTTCTCCTGCTTTGGAGGATAATCCTATGACTGCCTCGGACTACCGAATCGAAGAAGCGGGCTTGTTTAAGCCGGATTCATATTTTCGGGACATGCTTCAGGGAAACGTCCACTTGCCTCGACTGGTAGACATAGGGCTCCACGTGTCAAACATCTGCCTAAAAAAGGCCACCTGCCATTGTATGGGGCTCCGGGGGTGACTCCAAGTTCGGATCCGTCGGTCGACAGCACTTAGGCAGGTCCCTCCCGTGTGCAGGGTAAGAAACCTCGGCATGTTACTAGGGTCGCCCATCGTCTTAGCGAGAAATTCTATTGTCGTCTTGGGGAGACCTGGTTAACTATGGGCCGGGATCTGGGTTTGGAGGAGCTGGTCGACTTCAATGTGACCGCTTTGGTGGGGAAGTTCTCCTATTTCGCTATGGACCGAAAGGATATCGTGGGGTGGGTGACTGAAAATTGGAGGCCCATTGTGGGTTATACACCGCAGGTATTTGCTCTTTCACGGGGATGGTATGGCTTCAAGTTTAACGAGGAGATCCATAGCTCAACCATCTTGAACGGTTTATGGCTTCATGGTGCCGGCAGTCTCATGCTACATAAATGGCATACGGATTTTGATTCGGATTTGGCTACTATTCGGCTGCGACATTTATGGGTTCTTATTCCTTGTCTGCCGCTTGCCCTTTGGAATCGTGGGGCGTTTGAAGCTATCGGAAATATTTTGGGCCGTTTCTTGCATGTGGAGGATGAGCATCTCACTGGGTTCGATCGTCGTATGGGGCGGCTATTGGTGGAGGTGGACATTTCATTGGGTCCCATAGATGTACTTCATATTAACTGGAGGGGCCGGCGTCTGGATTTGGTTATTGATTATTGGGGCATCCCCTTTCGTTGTTCAAACTGCAAACAAGTGGGTCACCTCTGGAGACAATGCACTCAACGTTTCTCTTCTGGTCGTCCGGTGGGGGCGGACCCGTTTTGGTCCTCTGACAACGGCAGCGATAAGGACGTGGATACTTCTGGCAAGCTTGATGGTTTCTCCAACAGAGTCCCAAATCTGGTTCACTCGTTAGCGGGTTTACTGGGTAAGTTGGAATCCAACAACCCATCTCTTTATCATTCATTGAATGAGTTGGATATTCAATTTATTAATGCATTGGAGCTTAATAATGGTAATAATGGAAATTATCTCAGTCGTTTTTACCCAAAGTCGTCAAATTCCTCTGATTTTGATAGTCTGCCTGATGCCACACCTGTAGATGTGGTCCCCTCTGCCGATAATACTCTCCCTGTGTCTACCACTTGTCCTGGAACCTCATCTGTCATCCCCATTTAGCCTATTGAGTCGGTGGATAGACACAGTCCCACGGTCATTTTATCCTCGGATAGTGAGGCTATTTTACCTATTCCTGCCCTGGGTGGGGCCGTCTCGCTGTGTGAAAATGTTGTGGATCCCTCATTTGTCAACGTACCTTTACAATATTTTCCTCCCTGCGCACTGGTGGATCGGGAACGGGTCATACTCATCCCTTCTTATTCTGAGATGGTTAAAAAGGTGCCTCTCCCTGTTTTTTTGAAAAATAGGGTGGTCGATGAGTGTGGTCCGGGGAATATTTATGCGGCCGGTTCCATATGTTTTGGGTCACAGACACCTAGTTTAGAGACCACGGTTAGCCACCTTTCGGACCCAACAGTGGACACGATTGGAACACAGTGTATTGTGAAGGGGGCTTGACAGGGAGGGCTTGCTACTGATTTCTCTCCTATAAAAACAAGGAGTGCTAGGAAAAATAAAATGGTCGAACCCCTGCGGGTTCTGGATGAAAGCACCTTGAAAACTTCCATCTCTCTTGATACCAGGGCTCTTAGAGGAATCAAAGCCCTTGCAAGGGGTCGATAATGATTTTTATCTCCTTAAACATCCGGGGTGTGGGGGGGATGCCCAAACAACTGGCCCTCAAAAGAATCTTACATATTGTGAATCTTGATCTAGTCCTACTTCAAGAAACGATGGTCTGTGGTGAAAAGGCTCGTTCTTTTTTCAACAAAATAAAGCCGGGATGGTGTATGTCTGTTACCGACGCGGTGGGCCTATCTGGCAGTTTATTGGCTGCTTGGAACCCGGGGGTTCTGAAATTAAAGTCTTATACTACTTCCCTGGGCATATTGCTGTCTGGAAAGTGCAGGGGTTCGGAAAAAGATATAAATATGATAAACTGCTATGGCCCTTTTTGCAACAGGGAAATTTTTTGGAATCGGGCTGTTTTGGAGCATTTACTGGCTCTGGAAAATTTGATACTTGCAGGTGACTTGAATTTTTCTTGGGGAGCTGAGGAGATATGGGGGCGTGCGACCAGAAGGGACCCTCTTGGGACTTACTTCAGGAATCTTTTTGCCACTTATTCCCTGATTGATGTGGAACCTCAACCTATGGCTCCCACCTGGTCAAATGGTCGCCAGGGTGAGAATCTGATATCCAAGCGCATTGACCGTTACTTGATTTCTGAGTCACTCTTAAGCTCTTTCAAAACATACAGGACATGGATACAGATGACTCATATCAGTGATCATTCTCCTATCATCTTACAATTTGATACTGAAGCGAAATATTAGGATTATCCTTTCAAATTCAATTCAGTATGGCTAAAAGAGCCAGATTATGATGTTGGTGTACGTACTCTTTGGGAAAATATTGATGTCTCGGGGGAACGATCGGCTATGGACAAGCTTGCTGCCAAACTATGTTCCCTAAAAGACTTCACTATGAGGTGGGAACGATCCAAAAAAGCTTTGCTGACTAATGAACTAAAAGAGCTTGAATTGGAAATTGCTGATCTCAGGGAGCAATCTTTGAGAATGGGGTGTGCGCAAGCTGGTCGTGCCTGACTTGCTAATATGGAGGAAAGAAAACTCAAAATTCTCATTACCCAGGAAGAATCGTGGTGTTTAAAAAGCCGGGCAATTTGGCTCAAAGCGGGTGATTTGAATACAAAGTTTTTTCATCGGTATGCTGATGCACGCAGAATTCAAAATAATATCTGGGATTTAAATGATCATGATGGGAGGAGGATTTATGGTAAGGAGGATTTGATGGCTGAGGCTTCTCGACACTTTTTTGAGTACTATACTGATCCAAAGTGTACATCTCTAAATGAACAGTTTAAGCTTATAACAGAATATGCTAGGATGTTCACGGATGTGGAAGGGGACAATATTTTTGAGGCTATTACTATTACTGAAATCCTGGATACCCTATGGGGTTTTACCAAGGATAAATCGCCTGGTCCGGATGGTTGGACGGTGGAACTGTTCACACATTTTTTTGAAATTATGGGCAAGGACCTTAGGGTTGCGGTAGATGAATCTCGGTCTTTGGGGCTGGTCTCTGGAGCGCTGAATTCTACCTATCTGACACTCATACCTAAAACATCACATCCTGAGAGTTTCAGTGATTACCGACCTATTGCTTTGTGCAATTTAGTCTACAAGATCATATCCAAGATTATTGCACAACGTATCAAACCGATCTTGTCAAAGTTCATTTCTATGGAACAATATGGCTTCCTGAATGGGAGGCAGATTCATGATGCGGTTGGCATGGCTCAGGAGGTTTTTCCACAGTATAAATCAGAAGAAGCTGGATGCTCTTGTTCTTCAACTTGACTTGGTAAAAGCTTATGACCGAGTAAATTGGACCTTTCTGAAACTGATTCTTATCCAAATTGGTCTTCCTTGGAAGGTTATGAAGTGGATTATGGCGTGCGTTACCTCTGTCAACTTTTCTGTGCTTATAAATGGATAGCCGACTGATTACTTTAAGGCTTCTAGGGGCCTTCGTCGGGGATGCCCTCTCTCCCCCCTGCTTTTTCTGTTGGTCATAGAAGGTCTGAGTCTCTCCATTCATAAATCAAAGAGTGTTGGCAATATTGTGGGCTTAAAGATCTCCACTGATGTTTCGGTAACACACACTCTCTTTGTGGACGATGTTATGCTTTTCGGTGTGGGCACATTGGAGGAGTGGGTTCAGTATAAGATAATACTTGATTTTTTCTGTTTGGTAACTGGCATGCTCATTAGCATGATGAAATCTTTTTTCCTGAAGCTCTCTTTGGCGGAGAATGTGGAACGCAGAATCTGGGATTCATTTCGTTTGGAATTCAAGAATTTATCTAAGGGCACTAAATATCTCGGCTACTTTATCAAACCTGCTAATTACAGGATAAATGACTGGATTTGGCTTATCAAGCGGTTTGATGAACGCATTGGGCATTGGAGCATGAAATATCTGTCTCTGGGTGGCCGGCTCACTTTGGCAAAGGCTGTCCTCCAGAATCTGGGAGTCTACTAGTTTTCCCTCAACAAAATTCCTGTGGCAATCATTCTCATTATCCGAGGGAAATTTTTCTGTTTTATATGGTTGGGGGGGGGGGTGGTGAACAAGTTTCACTTAATTAAATGGGACTCCCTGGCCAAACCATACACTCTTGGGGGTTGGAATGTGAAGAATTTGGATCTTTTTGTGATGGCTCTCCATGCAAAGAGTCTGTGGTGTGTTTTATTCAATAACTCCATTTGGGGTTGTATTATCAGGGTGAAATATCTAAAAAATCTCCCTGTTGCTACCTGGTTTTGGTTGGAGCGACATATTGTGACTGGCGCATCAAATATTTGGAGGGGTCTTATGGGTTCGTTTTCTGTAGTTGCAAAATGGCTTACTTGGAAGCCGGGAAATGGTCGGGACATAAGACTCGGCATGGATCCTGTTTTGGGGGGATCTCCAGATTATCTTCTCTCTCCCGAACTACTTGCTCATCTACGGGCCAGGGGGCACTATTGTCTAGCACATGCGGTTTCAGTAAATGGAAGGGGATGGATCAATGCTCGTCAACTTGGTATTGGGGGAATTATGGGGAAGGAATGGTCAGATTTTATCAGGTATCTCAGTCAAGCAAATATCAGACTTTGTGACTCACCGGACAAGTTGGTATGGTCTTGGGATACTATGTGAGGCGTGGTCACCTCAAAGCTGGCATATGACTCTTTTTTGTTGATTGTCATCCTGGGAAGATATGGTGGCACTCCAAGATTTGGAAGCTGGCCATACCCCGTGGATTCATTGCTTTGTCTGGCTGGCTCTGGGAAACAACATACTTACCTGGGATAACCTTTGTAGTTGGGGTTTCTGTGGTCCTGGTCGGTGTCCATTATGTGCCTCCAATGTGGAATCGGTTGATCATCTCTTCACGTCGTGCTTAATCATGCAGGAACTTTGGTCACTCATTGTTTTATCACTTGGCTCACCCATATCCTGGCATGCTACGACTTTGATTGACTCTTTTAGCAGATGGTTCCACGATCCACAAGCTTGCCGGTGGCTGGAACTTCCCTGTTTCATGATGTGGGAGGTGTGGAAGGCCTGAACTCGCTGTGTGTTTGATGGTATTACTCCTAATCTGGCTTGGTTATGTGGGCGGATTATTGCCTATTTTAAGGAGTATTGCTCCTTGTCTGGTCATGCGGGTGGTCGAAGTACCTCACCTTCAAGGCGCCCTGGATACCAGTTTTCTCCTCCAATACTTGTGTATCCTTGCGGATTTTTTGATGGGGCGGCACTTGGAGGTCGGGGTGAAAGCGGAGCGGGTGTGATACTGCATATAAATAACACCATCTCCTTTTGTATTCATTTGAACTTGGGTTATGGAACAAACACTCGCAACGAACTCTGTGCTCTTTGGCTACTCGTATATTTTGCTCGCTTCAAACGGGTCACGTCACTCGTTGTTATGGGTGACTCTTCAGCTATTATATCTTGGGCACTAGGTTCGTCCCCTCTCAATGTGATGCTCTTAACACATTGGTTGGTTGTTGTCATGAACTTCATTAATGGTTTTCAGCATATTCACTTTGCTCATGTGTACCGTGAGGTCAATTCGGAGGCAGATCTGCTATCCAAACAGGCTTTGGTTTCAGCGACCGGTATTATTATATGGGAGGAATGGCATGAGGACTTCCTTTTCTCCCAGGGCTCGGTTGATCTGTTTTGGTGATTTGTTTTTGGTGATGATTTACTTTTCTGTTTGATGGCATTATTGGTTACATATACTTGCTCATATGATCTATGCGGCTTTATATCTTACAGGTTCTTAGGTACTTCATCCAACTACTTGTTGGATATTTTGATTCGGTGTGATATTTCAGCTCTATTTTTGCTTATTGTCTTTTGGATATATTGACTTATGTGTCCAGGCCTCTGGCTGTTTTGGACTTTATTATTGTATTATGTCATTAGAGATTGTTGGTTATGTTTCTCCGCCACTATATTTCTCTTGGAGATGGTATTTTTTGGTCACCTATGATGGTTTTTGGATTATGTGTCGATGAGTATTATGCTGTAGTAGACATCCATTAGGTATAGATGGGTCTTGTCTTGGACTATGTGGATGATGTTGCTGCTTGTGGATGTTGGTGTGATATGCTTCACACCCATACATGTTTGCTGTGGTCATGATGTACTCTCTTCATTTACTATTTCGAGTTATTAATAGTAAGCTATATTTTCTTATGAAAAAAAAATACCCTGTAGCACATAAGTAATCATTAGATTTTTTAACACATATTTAAAAAATGCATATTTAGAATTGATGAATCCATGGCAGTGATTACATATTTAGCACATAAGTAATCATTAGAGTTTTGAACACATATTTAAAAATTACAGATTTAGAATTGATGAATCCATGGCAGTGATTACATATTTAGGACATAAGTAATCATTAGAGTTTTCACTATGATATCAGAAGCAGAACTATTGTATATGATTGATACCTTATACAAAAGTGAATTGTATATGAAGAGCATTAAAGTCAATAAACGTTCATATATATACCATTGGATCTATGGGCATATACATTCAACAACATATTGGCATATATTGTCATTAATGCTTTGTTGTTTGGTTCTTATTACTTGTAATTGGGAATTGTTTCCATAAAACGATTAGGAACTGTGTATTCTATTCAAATCATTGATAACATTACAATTAGAGGAAGTAATTTTGAAATCTAGCCACACAAAGATCTACCTGATGCAGTTATAGACCATTACACGATCTATAAACCACTACAAGATCTACCTGATGCAGTTATAGACCTCTACAAGATCTACCAGATGTAGTTATTGTATATGATTGATACCTTATACAAAAGTGAATTCAAGGAGAATGCATTTAGCCACTATTAAATCATTTCCAATCACCCACATCATGAGTTGAATACCTACTGACAAAATAAAAGAAAACATACCTCTTTTTAGTGGAGGCATTTTTATAAACACTTGGCATGACCCAAGGCAAATAATTAAAAAATATGTTTAACCAACATTCTAAAAGCATTATCACTCACCTAAATTGAAAGTTGACTTAGTGTGAGTTCATTGGCCATTGTTGTGTGTTTATAAGCATGCCAATAGTTTGGTTTATAAAAATAATAATTTTCAAACAATATCCCAAGCTATTGTGTCGGGATTTATGGAAAGTGATTGTGTAGATATTTAAATAGATTGACGCGTTTCGGGTGGATACTCCACCCATATTTAGGATCACAACTCATAAACACAATTATAAACACAATCATAAACACAATCATAAAGAATCATAAACACAATTAGAAGTATTCCAAACTCAATTGATTGTTATTCAATTTATTGTTGCCATTCACATATATCCATTTTATTCAATAAGTCAAAAACTAACATTCACATATCATAAATTTCTTTTTTTACTAAAAAAGAGGTTGATTTAATTAATTGAGCATCTCTAATAGCTTTCATATTCAAATTCTTTATTAAGCACGCGAATTTTACACTTTGTCATGCCAAATCACTTAGAATAGAGAACTACAACGAACTTCTGAAATGGTTAAACATAATCATTCCTTATAATAATCCTACGTGGCTTTATAGTTTTGAAATAGATATTATAATAATTTCCAAAACTTAGATAGAGGGGGTTATCTTCCATCCATGCCTATGCACTGCATTTATAACTTCCTCTATGGCTTGTATTATATTAATTATCCCTAAGATTCACTCATAGAGCCACTCCAAACTTAAACTTTCTAATACAACATCAATTATTTTTAAGCTTCTAACAAGTTCGCTCATCGAGCTTTGATAGCTTATCAAATTTAGAGGGAAGATCCTTCAAATACCCACACAATTGCCCCAACGAATGCAATAAAACATCAAAAGAAAAAATGTGTAAGCTTGTCATGTACACTAAATGATGACAAAAGTTGTATTTACATTTTGACAAAACAATAAAACACAAATTTTAGAATATTTTTTATTTAAAGATAAAACGTATAAAAACTATTGTGATGATTCTTAGTATTTATTGTTATATAACCTTCATATGAAAGTGTAGTTGTTTATATAATCTTGATATAACTTATGTCTCTTAATATAATTTTTTTTTAAGGGTTTGCATAATTGTTTTACATAAATAAATATATACAAATAAAAAACATACATAACCTTGTCTAAATCTTTATTAAATGATAATTATATATTATTATAACAAATTATAAAACAGTATTATATATTTTTATGTTTATCTATACATAAATTAATAATAAAATTAATTATTTTATTATTATTTATATATTTATGATTTTTTTTGCTTATTTTAAAAATTTAAAAGCGATATAAAAAGTATATTATATGCAATGCTTTTATACATGAATTTTTTGAACTTAATAATTTCGCATTCGGTATAAACAACACAACAACTGTATAAAATCTATTTACTATTTAAATTAAATTCAAACAACCGTATAAAATCTATTTATTAGTTAAATAAAATTCAAATTTACTCGAAAAAACTTTGTAAAATAGATCATTACAAAATAAATAGTATATTATAAACAATCTAGGAAGAAGTATGTAGGTTATCTTTGTTATATTACAACAATCTACGAAGAAGTATGTAAGTTATCCTTGTTATGTATGTAAAATAAATAGTATATTATAAACAATCTACGAAGAAGTATGTAGGTTATCTTTGTTATATTACAACAATCTACGAAGAAGTATGTAAGTTATCCTTGTTATGTATGTAAGTATTTAAGTGTTATTTATTAAAAACAAAATTTTATTCTCTTCCAACATATTATTTCTTTTTTTTTAAATTTAGAAAGTTAAACATTATATTTATATTTCAAAATTTTAAATTAATTAAAAGAATAAAAAACTTTAATATGTATTTTTATTAATAGATATAAATAAATGCATAGATTTATATTTCTTTGTTCAATGCTTTAGTATTATTTTAGAAAACTTAATTCTCTTCCATTCTACTTCAAATCTTCTTAATTATTATGTATATATATAAGTTAAATAAACTATATAAAGAAAAATATTTTAAAAATAAAAAATAAACATCGTATAAGTATTTAATTAATAAAATAGTATAAAAATGTAAACATATTTCATATATTTAATGTATTTAATTAATAAAACAATATAAATTATAAACTTATTTCAAATATTTTTATTACTTTTTAAAAATTAGATCTTAAACATCAATTAACATATTCTTAGAAATCGTTGTAAATTGTAAATAACAGTTTGTATCATTTAACCATTCAATTAATCAATATATAAATTCATATATTGTTTCATTGTATCATTTAAATTTTGAGATTTTACAATATATCTCTCTTTAAATAATGAATATATCTGAATCTGATTTAATTAATGAAAAAATATTGTTGTACTGTTTCTTGGTGAGAGTAATGAATAAGTTCCAATCGGTTCACATTTTTCTTGGTCTATTATTTTGATAGAATTCATATGTTATTATTTTATTTTTTCAGTGAAAAGTTATAGCTACAAAGTGTGTTTGGTTATGTTTGTTATGAATAGTAAGCTTTAGTGAATGTTGTTGCATTTTGCCAATCAATAATTTTGCATCCCTATAAGCCAGCCATCCATCCAAATGTTAATCTTTCTTCCCAAAGCATGTATAGTCATTTAAAAATATATCATCAACACAAGGAACAGAACAAATTTCGGAAACAAAAACTCATGATTATTAAGTTTGGTGAATGTTATTTCATTTTTCCAATTTGGGTTTGTAAACCACGCATCCATCCACATGTCAATTTTTCTACCCGAAGCATGGATAGTCATTTAAAAATATATTGTTTTTCATGACCATTTGAAATAACAGGAAAAATCCTGGACAACAGAATGGATAAACCAGTTTAGACACTATTTTGGCTTTGCAACTCTGTTGATGATTGATGCAAATTTACATTCTCTGGATGAACCATGTTACATATTTCCTTTCTTGTAGTGCTCATCAATAAGAGTATTTTATGTATCACAATTGGGAAGCGATCCATTTTCCTTCATGGGTTTTATTACAGTCTCTACTATCTCCATTTTTCCATTCTGACAGATCCCATCAATAAGCATGTTTTAACGAACTATGTCAAGCATAAATTCCTTACCATGATATCATCTAGAAGTTCCAAAGCTTCCAACAGTTTGCAAATCTTGCACAATCCAATGAGTGGTGTAAGTGAAACTGTGAGGAAACAAATATTTCAGCATGTCATCAACCATATTCAACACTTGCATTCCCCATCTTGTGTGAGCTCTTCACCCATGTCTAACCCATGTCTAACCCAGGCTCTCAAGACGATTTTCAATGGACTGAAGACAAGTACAAGAATGGCATAAACTCAGTTTAAACTTAGATGCAAATGGATCGTTACATTGGAAATAAATCTGCAACTTTAAATGACTGTTGAAAAACAACTACCATGGCAGGAATTAAAATTAACAAATTGAATAGGAAATAAACTCAAAATTTGGAACTTGGAACTTGGAACTGGAACCAGTAACTTTTATTACTTCTAAAATCTGAAAGCAATACTGAATTCTGAATGTCAGAGTAAAACAAAACATGGCCTTCATTTTGCTACACTGCAATGTTGAATGTACAGAGTCTAACTCCCCTAAGATGCTGAAAAGTAAACTAAAAGGTTAGCATGTTGCCATCCTAAGAACTAACTAGCTAACCTTTTTTTAGTGTAGATTTCCACAGAACATATTGTGTGTAATCTTCTAGATTGAACTGTGTTAGAGTTTAGTAGTCCCAACATTTCGAGTGGACACTTAACCCATCATGAGGGGTCTAATCAAATCTCATAGAAAGATAGCAAAAAGAGTGGTGTAGGTGAGATAAATAGGAGACAAGATATATGACTGTTGAGGATTAGTTAGGCATAATAAATTATAGAGTGGGAGAGGTTATGTAGGCATAAATAATGAGATTAAAAATTAATAAAGAATAAAATAAAGAAATTATGAAGGAAAAGTAGATAATAAGATAAGATAAGATAATTGTACTAGTGTCCAACTAATGACCACGAAAGTAGGTCAATAGGACTGTGTAGTACAATACAAAGTGGGAGCCCAAAAGTAGCTCCTATAAAAATCTAAAAGTAGAACTCAAACCTAACCCTAACTCCATAAATGGAGAGCCAGTCTCGTAGAAAATATACAAAAAGAGAGATTAAGAGAGATGATCCGAGAAAGGAAAATGTATAAGGGGAGTGGATCTGAGTGCTATGATGTAAAAAGGACAAAACCATCACTGTCATGGGGCACTAGAGACATTGGAAACACTGGGAGTATCTCTCCTATCATTTGAGGCCAAATGGAGGAATCTCATAGGAGAAATCTTGCTAACCTTCTTCTGACTGCTACAGATGCATCCTTAATCATTATCTACAAATAAAAATATTGTGCTGGTACTTGTTTTGGGCATCGAGAATGTTCCTAAATTGGCTATAGTAACTTTGTGCTTTTTCAAAATTACAAGTATATCACAGAAAATATGTGGATGATTCCATTCATGAGCTGGAAAAATGCTAAAAACTTGATCTCATGCTAGCTCTCATCAAACCACTGAGAATGATGCTTAGGGATCAACATGAAAAATTGTTAAATTAGAAAAACACCAACCCAATGCGGAAGGATCAAGTGAGGTGATATTAGCTCTTTCTAGCGTTGTACAGACTCCATTTTGGTCTTTTCTAAGGAAAGGAATTTATAGTCGATAACACACTACAACATAAAAGGTTATCATTACTACGGTGGTGGGGAACAATCAGTTCTCCATGGATCCTATCATCAATTCAAGAGCATAACCAACTAAAAGTTCAATATACAAATCAGGAAAATGATAGAAGACATAGAATGATCTACACATTCCCATGTACGAGGTAATTGTGTGCATAGGCAAATGATGTCCTACCAAAGTGTTTGTCTATAAACATCAGTACTTGGTGCAAAAGTTGAAAATATCCAATTGGAATGGTCTATTAATGTGCATTATGAGTCATCAAAGACCATGCACAACAACATTAAGCACATTTGTTTTGAGTGTTGTGATGGGAATCTACCCCTTAGGGCCAACAGTTAATGAACTATCGACCACTTGCACAATGCAATTTTGCCAATTTGGAGCAACTTTCACAAGCTTCTCCGTCACTTCAACTTCTAGCCAAACGCCATAGTTAAAAAAACCATATGAATTTTTTTGCATCTAAACAAATGATGTTGTTTTGACCTCAAAATTGTTAATAGTACTTTAATAGGACTGATAACTTAAAAGGATGAATATTGTGTGACTGACCATTATTAAATCATAGAAATGGATGGCAGATTTATCTGATAATCCTGTACTTAGGTTCGTAATTCTTAGCGCACTCCAATGAGTCATAAATCAGACCAAAACCGGATGATTTTACACTTCCAGTTTGGGTTCTGAACCCAAGAAAAATATTGAATGAGAATCCCTAACTTCATACAGCTTCTCGAGTATTGCATCCTGAAAACACAATGGTTGTCAAAAACAGGCTCATATGGTGGGAGCTTGCAGGCAGATTCTTAATGTAGAGATTGTTGGGACTCAGAAATGTCCTATTTTCATCCACTTTACCTTTCGCTATTCTTCACATTTCATCGTCCCATTAACCTTTCATCATACCATTTCCATACATATACTTGAGTTTCATCTTATTATTTTCCACTTTATTCATTTTAGTATTATAAGTGAATTTATGATTAAATATTGGAAAATAACATGTTTTTCACTAATATCTCAAGTATGGATGAGCTTTGTAATGTGTAGGAATATGGAAGGATCAATTCAAAGAAAGACTCCTCGTTTATCTCCTCCACCATTTCATGGAGATAGTTATTCAAAGAATATTCCAAGGAGAATATCATGGAGATTTGGTTGGCATATCTTATTTAGGATGTATGAGAAACATGTGGAGAATTTGTGAGAGACATGTGGAGGATTTGAATGGATCATACTTTGTAATAATAGGAAAGTTGAGAGTGGTTGAGAGAATAGTGGATCTATCATTATGAGATGGTTATCTTCTTCTCAAAGAAATTCATGTATAAAAGAGAGTGTTCTCTCTTCATTTGATGTAGTAGACTATAGTAGATTGATAGGAGATTAGAGAGTAGATTAGGAGAAGATTAGTCTTAGATTGTAGAAGTTAGTTTTGACTTTGTAATATGGAGAAGGGGATTCTTAGCTTTTGTTCATAATCTTAGTTTTGATGCTTTCATGATTTGTCATTGATTTGTGTGATGTAAATTAAGATTTCTTTATTGTTAATGTGAGCTCACATGTGTTGTCTCGTTGCTTTTCATATGTTGTCTTTCTTTTATGCAATTTACTTTCAACAGTGTGTTTCAGCTTCCAGCATTAGATTAGAAATTGTGTGTTTCAGCTTAAGGGGGAATTAGATGAGCAATTAGCCATTATCAAGGGGGGGGTAGATTAGCTTAATTAAACTTCAGTCCTGCATATATTTTGCATGTGCTTCGTAAGCCTACGAACCTCGGATTGACAAATTAAATGGTTGGGCGAATACTACAACGGAATTAAATGACAATATTTCCGCCCTACATTTTGGCACCGTTGCCAGGGAAGCACAATGGATTGAAGTGTAGATTTCAATTCCTGCAAGTGTGGTAGTGTAAATTTCAATTCCTGCAAGTGTGGTAGTGTAGATTTCAATTCCTACAAGTGTGGTAGTGTAAATTTCAATTCCTACAAGTGTGTTTTTTGCAGCTGTGAAGAGTAATGTTTTTTTTGTACAGAGTGTTTTTCTGGAGTGTTTTTATTTTTATGATTTTTTTTTTTTCATTTAGATTTGGGTGCTGTAAGAATCCCTTTTTCAAAATGATTTAACAATGAGTTTAAGCTTGGAACAACTCACTCAGATCCTTGCAAAAGTAGGGATCTCCTCTTCTCATGAAGAGGAGATCTTGAAAGCAACCGAGAGCTTAATTACTCCTCTAGAAAGAGATGAAGAATTAACATATGAAGAATCCTGCACATTAGATTATGAACAATTATGCGAGCAGGAGGTTGAGGAGGACAACAAGGAGTTGCAGCATGATCTAAGGAGTGAAAACTACACCTACGAAATCCCTATCGAACGATGGTTTCAAGCAAGTACGAGGTTAGAACAATTTAGTTTTTCTTTTTTTCTAGTTAATTCACAGTCACAGCAACTAATTTCACACATTTCTGTTTATTCTCATTTTTTATTTGCAGAATTAACATTGAACATATTTTTATTACTATTACGTGAATGGCTATATTGGATATTTAACTACACGTAACTGCTTTCTAAATTTTAATTAGTGTAGAGTAGGTAGGATTTTTCAATTTTTGCTTTCACCCATAATAAGTATGCTCTCCTCCGCGGTTCGTGCGATCTGAGGATCAGAAAGTAGGATGTATGTTTTTAACGTTTTTCAGGAATTAATAATTTAATGTTTTGCAAACATGCTGAATTGATTTTATTTTTAAATTTGCAATTCATTTATCTCCATTTGCTAAAACTTTTTCAATTTACAAAATAAAACTGGCCTGCAAATTCATGTGGGTCGCGAATGTATCCTTTGGAAATTCTAAGCTGAAACAGTCGCTGAAATTCCATGCTGAAACTGTCACTCCATGTTGAAATAGTGGCTGCAACTGTGTCACAATTGAATTGAGTCTGTTTTGGTCTGGTTTATTTCTGGTTTGCGTAATGTCATCTCTAATTCCACGCTAAAACAGTAACTCCAAAACAGTAGATGAAACAGTGTTACGCCTGCAAATTTCTCATTGATTGGAGTCACAATGCTGTTTTCTTTTTTCCTTTCATCATGTAGCTGCCTACAAACTAACTCTGCAATAATGCCTCAGCCAAACCATTTCTGAAATTTTCTGTATTTGCACACTCCATTCACCTGCAATTCCTTAAAAGATCCTTCAATCTAAAGAACAACCTGCAGCAACAATGAAACAACATGATAATTTAGATCTGCATGTTTGAAGGCGCATTGTCTAGATCGGGCCAAGAAAATAGTAATAAAAGTTGAAACTGTGATTGGGATTGATTGAATTACATTATTGAAATTGTGCAAAATCTTTCCCATTTGCATTCCAAAACAGATGTTCAAGGCTATTCACGATTTCCATTTGGCTACCATAGATTGTCGATGTTCCCATACTTAGAAACGGAAACTCTTTATTTCACAACTGCCCCCAACTGGTAATGAAACGGTTCCAACCAAAAACGCATGCCAGATAAGAACATATTGATTCCCGTAGCGATTTGTGGGGAGATGTAGAAGAATCGCGAAAATCGGGGACATGGGTTTTGTGCACAACAGCCTCATTTACTTGACTATGAGGAAATCGCCCAAAAAAAGCTAAGGTTTGAGCTATACAGTTGGTTCTCTAAACGTGTAATTCTCAGATTTACTGTTGCGGTCGATTTCCAAATTAGCAAGTTTGTTGAAACAGATCACAACAAACTTCCTGCCAATTCATCTCTTCCAGACTTAGAATGATGATTGTCATGTGAGATCCTCCATTGCCATCAACAAACATTTTTGTGCTTCTATATCCTACATTGGCCGTTGAAAACTACCAACAATCCAACCGAAAAAGCCAAGACGTTGCCTGCAAATACCACTGACAACGACAAGCTTATTCTACATGCTCTTTATAAGAAGGCGACTAATGGGAAATGCAATACCTCTTGTCCAGAAATATTTTGATTGACGGAAGCAATGAGAAATTTGTCACTTCATCCATAAAATTGTAGAGGTTGACATTGTTACATGGAGAAATAATTACATATTTGACTTTTCTCTTTGTTGGGTTATGAATGGTGTAAATCTGCTGCATGATATTGACTCTTTGTTGTGACATTGGTTTCAAGAGTTTGGTACTCGTGGACCAAAATGACAAATGCATAAAATTCAAATTGCAATTATCTATAGTCTGTATTAAATAATGAAATGCTATGTCTGCCTATTAATAAAGATATGAGAACATCGAGCCACAAGAAGGAATTTGAACTTCTGAGATTATCGACATTTATGGACTTGTGAAATTTGACAGTGCAGTACAAATTTGCTTGAATCTGCTTGACCGGTTAAAATCCTTTCATAATGCAATCTTCTTTTTGCAGATTTGCAAATTTGAATTTTGATTTTTTTTATAATGTTTTGCAGATATAATTGAACATGTGCATACCACAAGACCATGCCGTTAGAAGACTACCACAGATGTAGATATTGATGCTAACCATTTGTGAAATTATACTCATCAAGCATGTTTTAACTGCATATTTTGTGTCAGTGTGCATATTCTTTCATTTGACTACACCAAAACCAAGGGTAAGTTTGCAACACGACAGCATTGCGTTCAAGGTATGTCTTAGAAGAGATGATTTGGCTTGCAAAGGATTTTGCATTAGAAAGAAACTGGAAATTGTCCATGAGCTTTGTATCGATTCCTGTGCTTATGTTGGATTTTATGCAAAAAGCTTATTCTTTTCTCATGCTCACTGAATATCTCTATTACACACAATGTTTCATGACACTAATGTTTTTGATGCCAGAATCGTTTGCTTGACAACTGTTACTTGATGCTTAGAAAGCTAGAATTGAATTCTCTGCATATGCATATTCAATTATATTTGATGATGTACAGGTCTGATCATGCAAGGAAAACATTTGGAATTAATTCAACAATTTAATGAAGATCATACTCTTGCACAATTTCCAAATGTTTGATTTCCATAACTTTAGTGACAGGTATCAGCAAACTGTTACTCATGCACATGGGAAGATTTGATGAAGCCGAGACAGTAAGATTGTTTGTTGTTTTCCTTTAGCATAATTTTTGCATTTTTATTTCGGTGTGTATTATCAAAATAACACAAAAACCATAAAAATTATAAAACCATAAAAATTATAAAACCATAAAAATAAAAAAATTATAAAAATAAAAATAAAAACATTGTAAAAATTCAAAATTGCAAATGGACATTCCATAATTCTTGAACAAATCTCAAAACATGTTTTTACATTTAACGCTAATTTGTTTTCTTTAAGGCACCTTGACAACAATCAACGGGAAAAATAGCATACAAAAACCAGAGAGACTTTTTGTGTCATGTGTTGTTCAGGCATCATGATGTTTGCTGTTACACAACAACACATTTGCAAAAACACCATTGTTGGGTTATGACTTCTTTACTCGCATATTGGTCATCTTTGTGTAGAAGTCTGTTACAACCAGGTGTGCAACTCGATGTTGCAGCTGATTGTTACAGCTACAGTAATCAACGGCGAAACAAATGCACAACGGCAACAGGTATAAAAACACGTTTTATTTTTGAACTTTGATTTGCCGCATTCATATTTCTTTCTGCATGTTATGTCTTTCGAACTTCTCACGAATTTCATATAGGATTAGTACTAAGTTTTTCTCAGGTTTGAAGACAATCGCATTTTGCTGCTGAAGTGACTTTTCGAGAATCACATAACTTTTTGAGAAACATGCTTTGATAGACATCTTGAAGGAGTTGTTACTCATCATAAACATCATGACATTTGTTGTTACATAGAAACCATTCATAAACCCATTTGCGTCATGAATGTTTACCCACATATCTCCTTCAAAGCACATTAGTCATCCACGTGAAGTCCACTTTCAATTGCCTTATCTGTCATGACTTCACACAGGCCTATCTTTCTGAGTCGCATACATCCCTTTATCTTTTTTAGTTCATTTTTTTCCATTTCAGTCTACATTTTGAATAACAACATCTAGTTCCCTCTCCATAATTACATTTCCTTGCCATCAGCATTGTGTTAAGTTTAAACCAAATAGACAAGCAAGATCACTGAAAGAAACACAATCACAAGATAGACACACAATATACCCTGGGAAACCCTCATGGGGTAGAAAACCCAGCAAAGCTTTCCTCAATAAGATGATCAACCAAAATACAAGATGTGCTCCTTCCTTCTTTGTCTCCTTAACAGATCTCCCAGACAAGTGCGCACTCTTCCACAAGTGAGTGAGTGATCTAATGAGGAGTTCACCTCCTCTATTTATACTTGACTCTCAACTGACTAAAAGACCTTATGGGGCCGACCTCACCTGGAGATGTCTAATAACCCCTAAAATATAACTACAGGGCCGACCCACACATGGTGGGTCTAATAACCCTAGTTAATACTAACCCTCGGAGGAATAAACATCTCCGGATACATAATAGGGTTACCTCGGAGGGATGAAACATCTCCGAAATAATAAAGTACAAATATAATATTCTTTGAAGTTACAATATTCAACACTCCCCCTTAACGAGAAGGATATTATAACAGCATCTGCAGGAGCAAGGAGTCACTACACATGATACATCTATAAATCATCGGAAGCTTTCTTCAATTCGTCTTCATCAGTAACTCAAACAGTTACTGGTACATCAATGTCAACATCAACATCAACATCACGATCTTTAGCATCGTCTTCACACGATCAGCAGCATCGTCATCACACGATCAGTAGCATCGTCATCACACGATCAGCAGCATCGTCATCACACAATCAGCAGCATCGTCATCACATGATCAGTAGCATCGTCATTACACGATCAGCAACATCGTCATCACACGATCAGCAGCATCGTCATCACATGATCAGCAGCATCATCATCACATGATCAGTAGCATCGTCATCACACGATCAGCAGCATCGTTATCACACGATCAGCAGCATCGTCATCACACGATCAACAGCATCATCATCACATGATCAGCAGCATCGTCATCACATGATCAGCATCGTCATCACACGATCAGCAGTACAAGTATCCTACCGATACATCATCAATACAAGTATCCTACCGATACAAGTAACCTCATCATCAATACAAGTATCCTACCGATACAAGTAACCACATCATCAATACAAGTATCCTACCGATACAAGTAGCCACATCATCAATACAAGTATCCTACCGATACAAGTAACCACATCATTAATACAAGTATCCTACCGATACAAGTAACCACATCATCAATACAAGTATCTTACCGATACAAGTAACCACATCATTAATACAAGTATCCTACCGATACAAGTAACCTCATCATCAATACAAGTATCCTACCGATACAAGTAACCACATCATCAATACAAGTATCCTACCGATACAAGTAGCCACATCATCAATACAAGTATCCTACCGATACAAGTAACCACATCATTAATACAAGTATCCTACCGATACAAGTAACCACATTATCAACACCATTACTTTCTCGGAGACCATTCGTCTACGGATCAATTCAGGGACCGAAGTCCGGGGATGATACAATCCCCATCACGTACATTTTGAACTAGCAGTTCCGGGATGATGCAATCCCTATCACGTACATTTTGAACTATCAGTTCCGGGATGATGCAATCCCCATCACGTACATTTTGAACTATCAGTTCCAGGATGATGCAATCCCCATCACGTACATTTTGAACTATCAGTTCCGGGATGATGCAATCCCCATCACATACATTTTGAACTATCAGTTTCGGGATGATGCAATCCCCATCACGTACATTTTGAACTATCAGTTCCGGGATGATGCAATCCCCATCACGTACATTTTGAACTTATCAGTTCCGGGATGATGCAATCCCCATCACGTACATTTTGAACTATCAGTTTCGGGATGATGCAATCCCCTCAACTGTCCTTTAAGGACTTCATTCTCGGAGACCTCACGTCTACGGCTCTCTTTAGGACTGAGAGTCCAGGGATGATCCAATCCCCTCAACTGTCCACTAAGGACTTCATTCTCGGAGACCTCACGTCTACGGCTCTCTTTAGGACTGAGAGTCCAGGGATGATCCAATCCCCTCAACTGTCCACTAAGGACTTCATTCTCGGAGACCTCACGTCTATGGCTCTCTTTAGGACTGAGAGTCCAGGGATGATCCAATCCCCTCAACTGTCCACTAAGGACTTCATTCTCGGAGACCTTACGTCTACGGCTCTCTTTAGGACTGAGAGTCCAGGGATGATCCAATCCCCTCAACTGTCCACTAAGGACTTCATTCTCGGAGACCTCACGTCTACGGCTCTCTTTAGGACTGAGAGTCCAGGGATGATCCAATCCCCTTCTGTATTCTCATCTATACAGGTACAAGTATCCAAGAGCATGTAATACATCTAATCATCAAGATATGTATACATCACAACTAGCATGTATTCTTACTAATACATCAAAACATGTATACATCACACTTAAATATGTATACATCACAACTAGCATGTATTCTTACTAATACATCTAACATCAAAACATGTATACATCATACCAAAACATGTATACATCACAACTAGCATGTATTCTTACTAATACATCAAAACATGTATACATCAAAACATTTATTTGAAAAATAAAAGATATATAAGAGTTCTAAATCTAAATAATTTGAAAGTAGCTAAGAGCAACAAAAAAAATACTATCAAATACTATACTACTCCCCCTTTCGAGGAGGGTCCTTCTGGACTAAACCAAGCATGTCTCGGAAGTGTTCAAACTTCACTCGAGACAAAGGTTTAGTCAGGATATCGGCAATCTGATCCTCAGTGCTTATGTACTCGAGCTTGATGGCTCCCTTCTGCACCATGTCTCGTATATAGAAGTAACGGATCTCAATGTGTTTTGACTTATCATGGAACACAGGATTTTCAGTCATCTTAATGCAGCTTTGATTATCACACATAATCACCGTGGGATCCATTTCTAAGTCAAAAATTCCAGATAAGAGTTTCCGAAGCCACACTGCTTCACAGCTGGCAGAGCAAGCAGCTATATATTCTGCTTCGGCAGTACTGAGGGCCACACTAGATTGTTTCTTGCTGAACCAAGAGATCATGGCAGATCCAAGGCCATAACATCCGCCTGAAGTACTTTTCCTGTCTGAGATACTTCCTGCCCAATCAGAATCTGAGTAACCATGTAACTTGAGTTCATTACCTCCAAGATAGTATAGGCCAAATTCCACTGTACCTTTTAGGTACCTCATTATATGCTTTGCAGCTATAAGGTGAACCTTTCGAGGTTCTACTAAATACTGACTTAGGGTATTTACAGCAAAGCATATATCCGGCCTAGTGTTTGTCAAATACATTAATGATCCAATGATTTGTCTATATAGAGTTATGTCCACTAGTTCTGATGAATCATTAACTAATAGTTTCAGGTTGGAGTCCATGGGAGTGGCCATGGCTTTACACTCCAACATATCAAATCTTTTGAGAATCTCCACAGTATACTTACCTTGATTTAGAAAGATTCCTTTTGGCCCTTGCCACACTTCTAGGCCTAAGAAGTAGTGCATTAGTCCGAGATCTTTCATTTTGAATTCTGAAGAAAGCTTCTTCTTGCTTTCAATGATTTGATTCTCATTTCCGGTTAGAAATAGATCATCTACATACAACAGCAATATAACAGGTTCATCATTCATCACTTTAAGATAAAGGTTGGGGTCAGCTTTACTTTTGGTAAAGCCCATGCTTGTTAAGAAACTGTCAATCCTTCCGTACCAAGCCCTGGGATCTTGCTTCAATCCATATAATGCCTTTTTCAGTTTGCATACATGTGTCCTTCCGTCTTTGACCTCAAAGCCTTGAGGTTGTTCTATGTATACTTCTTCTTCAATTACACCATTCAGAAAAGCTGTCTTAACATCCATTTGATGCAATTTCCATTTCATCATGGATGCAAGTGCCATGATAGTTCTAATTGAAGTATACCTAGCAACAGGTGCAAATGTTTCTTCATAGTCAATTCCCTCCTTTTGAGAGAATCCTCTGGCTACAAACCTTGCCTTGTATTTTTCAATGCTACCATCTGCAGCATGTTTTATTTTGAAAATCCATTTGGAAGAAACCACACTTTTATCTCTTGGTTTGGGGACTATATCCCAAACATCATTTTTCATTATCGACTGATATTCTTCTGTCATTGCTTCTACCCATTCTTTCTTTTAAGCTGCTTCTTCATAGCTAGTAGGCAGTTGATCCACAAGATCACACATCAAGGCCATATAGTTGGACACTAGCTTTGGTTTCTTCCTTTCTCTAGTGGAGCCTTCAGGAGCAACATATCTTTCAGCTCCTTGAATAATATCTCTAGCCCATGCTGGTCTTCTTTTCCTAGATAATTCTGCAACAGGAGGTTCTTGTGGTTCCAGCATGTCATGATCCTCTGGTATGTCCTCTTCAGGGATGTGAACAGTTTCTGAGATTCTGGGAGATGTATCTTCTTCATAAACTTCTTCAAGTTGACACTTTCTAGATTTCTTGAGAGCTGCTTCCTCATCGAAGGTTACATCTCTACTTATTTCTATATGATGAAAGCCTGGTATGTAAATCCTGAAAGCTTTGGATGATTCACAGTAGCCAACAAATATTCCTTTCTTACCAGAAGGATCCAACTTGGTTCTCTTTTCTTTTGGAATGTGGATGTACACAGGACACCCAAATATTTTAAGATGGCTTACCTCGGGCTTCTTTCCAGAAAACACTTCTTCTGGAGTTTTGAAATCAAGAGCACTATGAGATAATCTGTTTTGAACATATACTGCTGTTCTGGCTGCTTCAGCCCACAGATACATGGGAAGATCCTGATCATGTATCATAGTCTTCACAGCTTCCATGATGGTTCTATTTTTCCTTTCTGCAACCCCATTTTGTTGGGGATTGTAGGGAGTGGTTAGTTCTCTCTTGATTCCAGCTTCCTTATAGAATTCTTCAAACTCTTTTGAAGTATATTCTCCACCATTGTCTGTTCTGAGAATCTTGATTTTCTTTTCTGAGAGATTTTCTATTAGAGCCTTGAACTCTTTGAACTTTCCAAAAACTTCATTCTTACCCTTTAGAAAGTATATCCAAGTTTTCCTTGAATGATCATCAATGAATGAAAGATAGTATTCAAACCCACTTAGAGAGGTGGTGGGCATTGGACCACATACATCTGAGTGTATTAACTCCAAGATACCTTTGGTCTTTGTTTCACTCTTTGGAAAGGGGTTCTTGACATTCTTGCCTTTCTTACATCCTTTACATGAGCCATCATGATCAACCTTTAAATCTGGTAGTCCTATGACCACCTTGCTTACATAAGGTAAGGCTTTGTAGTTAATGTGAGCTAGTCTTCTATGCCATAGCTCACTGGGGCTAGAGGTTTCATGAACAAGAGTAGCTTCCGGATGACCCTTGAGTTTATATAAACCTCCTTCCTCTTCACCAATAACAATTGCATCCTTAATGGATTTGCCTTTGGACCACATTAACACTTGTCCATCAATGAATGCAACTCTGTAGCCTTTCTTGTCTAAAGCTGAGATTGAAAGCAAATTCTTCTTTAATCCTGGAACATATAGAACTTCCTTCATCTTCATGGGAGTTCCAGAATCGAGTTTGTAGTTTACTTCACCAATTCCCTTAATGGGATATTGATAGTCATCTCCTAGAGATACCTTTTGGGGAGAATTCTTTTCTTCAAGATTTGAGAGAGTCCTCTTCTGTCCTGTCATGTGCTTTGAAGCACCACTGTCAATAAGCCATGTACCTTCTCCAGGGGTTATGGATCCAGAGAGTGCGGAGAAGAGAACATATTCTTCTGCATCTTCTTCTGTGTTTCTTCTTGACCTCCTTTTGAAGAAGGTCCTTTCTTCTTCTTCCTCTTCATCTCTAGGCCTTTTATTGTGAGACCTTTCTTTCTCTACTTCTTCTTCTTCACTATCATCTTCTGCAAGATGTGCTTGGTGTCTTTTGTAGTGATTACCCTTTTTCTTCTGTAGAGGGCAATCTTTAGCAATGTGTCCTAATTTGTGGCAAGAATAGCACTGGAAAGAAGAGTAATCCCTTCTTTGAGTAGATCCTCTTTTCTTATGAAATCTGTGAGGAGGATGAGACTCCTTGTGACTACCTTTCTTGAAGTAGGATTGACTCCTTCTTCTTTTGGTATGGGTAGCCAAAGCTTGGTCATCTTCTTTGAGCAAGGCTTCTCTATTTGCAACCCTAGCCTCCTCTTGTACACAATCCTCCCAAACTACATCAAACTTCATACTTTCTTTTCTGGCACACATAGTTTGAATGAATGACTCCCAAGGTCTAGTGAGACCATTTAGAGCTGTCATCACAAGTTCATCTTCATCAAGAGTATCACCAATGGAATCTAGTTTCTCTTTGATTAGATAGACTCTTGAGAAGTAGTCTTGAATGGATTCTCCTTTGTGCATCTTGGTACTCTTCAACTGAGTCCTTAGATTCATCTTCCTATTGATGTTCTTTCCTTCATACATTCTTCTTAGGGCATCATACATTTCCTTTGGAGTCTTCTTGGAAGACACTTGGGGAATCAAGTGGTCTTTAATAGAATCAGCTATGATTCTCTTTGCCCTAATCAGATCCTTCCTGTGTTTTTCTTTGGCTTCATCTTCTTCTGGTTCTGCAACTTCCTCCTTGATATAATGAGCAAGATCATTTTCCTCAAGAATTAGACCAATTCTGTATTTCCATGCCCGGAAATTCTCTATGCCTTCAAGCTTGTCTTCAAGCTTAGTATTTGGAGCCATATTCTCTTGGGGGAGTCCAAGAGACAGAGTAGACTTACCTGAAAAGTTACTTTTTACTTTTCCGGAATCTGGAACAGAATTTTATCGCACTTTTAGTAGAATTAGGGTTTGACTTTCCCGGAGTTCTACCCAACCAAAAAGTTCGATCTATAGCTCAAAAGAATGCTCTTGAGAAGGGCTATCCATCCATGTAATCAGAATTCAAAAATTACAACTTTTTTCTGAAACCAAAATCTGACGTATCGCACTTTTGGTAGAATTAGGGTTTGGATTTCCCGGAGTTCTACCCAACCAAAAAGTTCGATCTATAGCTCAAAAGAAAGGTATTGAAAAAATATATCCAGCCATGTAAACCAAAAATCAATAATACCAACTTTGGGCTGAAACCCTAACTTCACCAAAGAGAGAGAAAGAGGTATTCTTACCTTGTGAAAGATGTCCTATTCAGTCTAGCTCTGATACCATGTTAAGTTTAAACCAAATAGACAAGCAAGATCACTGAAAGAAACACAATCACAAGATAGACACACAATATACCCTGGGAAACCCTCATGGGGTAGAAAACCCAGCAAAGCTTTCCTCAATAAGATGATCAACCAAAATACAAGATGTGCTCCTTCCTTCTTTGTCTCCTTAGCAGATCTCCCAGACAAGTGCGCACTCTTCCACAAGTGAGTGAGTGATCTAATGAGGAGTTCACCTCCTCTATTTATACTTGACTCTCAACTGACTAAAAGACCTTATGGGGCCGACCTCACCTGGAGATGTCTAATAACCCCTAAAATATAACTACAGGGCCGACCCACACATGGTGGGTCTAATAACCCTAGTTAATACTAACCCTCGGAGGAATAAACATCTCCGGATACATAATAGGGTTACCTCGGAGGGATGAAACATCTCCGGAATAATAAAGTACAAATATAATATTCTTTGAAGTTACAATATTCAACACATTGTTGTTACTAAGATCTTTCCTATAGTCCTACTAATCATTTTGTAAAAACGTGCATTGACTGATGTGGGATTCCTTAAGTCCCACCATTCAACAAGTCTTGCCCCATCAACCTCAGCACCTTATCTGGGATATAGACTAGAGTTCTTTTTTTAGTACCTAGAGGCTTGCATTCCTTAATGGCAAGTTCTCTCGCTGAAAATCATGGGAATACATCAATGTCCCTTGATCGTCATATCTTGCAAGTGGCTCGACATCAACACATCTATTTCCACTTTGCAAGATGTACTCAAGTATCTTGGCACTCATTGACATCAATGGTGAGTTTGCCTCATATTGGTTAATGACATTCATCAATGGCCGGTAATCCAGTGACTTCTTTTCATGCTCGACATCGACACATTTATTCGCATGACTAGAATTGTACCATCAGGTTTTGTAGCGGGTGAAGACTATACACTTTTTCATGACTCCCTCAGCAGTTACAGCAGCATGACTCCAGCTATATGAGAGCACCATGGTTCCACTGTCTACCTTCGACATTTTCCCATGATCCAGTTATAGCTGCAGCAACATTTACAGTTACATTCTTATGATCCTACAGTAGTGACATCTTCCACGATCCAGTCATAGCAGTCACATTCTCCATAATGCAGCAGCGGCAATTTTAGTTACATTTTTATGATCCTGCAGCAATGACATCTTCTCTGATCCAACAGTTACAACAATTGTACCAACAACATCACCAACCACGCTCCTATTGCATAGTTCATCATCATTCTTGGGTAAGTGGAGGTATGTTGTTTTCTGAATTTTAATCATGCAATTCCTTACATGCTAGCAATGAATAATTTGGAAAATTCCCTCACCATGCTCCATTTCCTTTTTCACTTTCATAACCCATGCCAAGTTGCACGAGGACATGCAACAAGTTCAGTTGGGGAGGATGAGATAAAGGTTGTTGAACAGGATCTCAAATGCAATCATATTTTCAGAGGACAGGAAATCATTTGTGGTAGTTTATTCATTTTCTCATGCATATTGTTCCTTATATAAAAATGAAGAATTTGAATTGAGTATATCTCACAAACCATACATTGGATCCTCATGATTTTTGGACAGGGAATGGATAATATTATGATGAACAAAACCGGCAAAGTTTCAGCTCAATCCAATGCATGGATTTCAAAAAATTAGCCATCATCACCTACAACCAATTTGCAATTTTCTCAAAATCCATGATGTGGGTTTTTCTGATTTTTGGTATGGAGATGCATTGGAATTATAGAAACTTGCTTGCCAAATTTTAGCCAAACCCAGATCGTAGTTTGTGAGATATTAGCTCAGGAAGTTTGCTGCAACACCAACTGTTACTCCACCAGATTTGCCCACTTTCGCAGCTGTTACTCTAGCAGTTGTTACTCCACAACTGTTACTCCAGCAACTGTTACTCCACAGCTATTACTCCAGCAGCTGTTACTTCGCCAAACCTTCCATTTCACA
Organism: Larix kaempferi; assembly: GCA_027924585.1. NCBI lineage: Eukaryota > Viridiplantae > Streptophyta > Pinopsida > Pinales > Pinaceae > Larix > Larix kaempferi. The sequence goes on from BSBM01001431.1 coordinate 959,902, forward strand.
ACTGCAGCTCCACTAAACTCTCCATTTCACAGTTGCAACTCTGAACTATATTCACTATCATCATTTCCCTACCATCATTCCATTTTTTTCCACTGCCATCACTCCATTTTTCATCTCATTTATCATTCACCAACATTTCTTTTCCGACAAATCCTCTGTTGCACTTTGCTTCATACACATGGCTACACATATTGGCATGATTCATAGAGGTAAATAAAAGGCTTTCTTATACAGATTGATGCTTTCTCATGCACATTGATATCTTATTATTTCCAGTGAGTATATGGTTTAAATTTGCAACAAGAAAATAGATAATGAGATAAATGTTGTTAACACAAGAACCAACATTCTTTGTATTCATGGTTGTTACATAAGAACCAACCATAAGAAAATGTCAGCTGCTACTCACACCCTGGAAACATTCATTGTTGGAAAGACATCATCAACCAAAGCCAAAGTTCAGATGTCAAAAGTTCTTAAGAAGATCCATGCACGGTTGCATGAGGACATGCAACAAGTTCAGTTGGGGAGTATGTTGGGACTCAGAAATGTCCTATTTTCATCCACTTTACCTTTCGCTATTCTTCACATTTCATCGTCCCATTAACCTTTCATCATACCATTTCCATACATATGCTTGAGGTTCATCTTATTATTTTCCACTTTATTCATTTTAGTATTATAAGTGAATTTATGATTAAATATTGGAAAATAACATGTTTTTCACTAATATCTCAAGTATGGATGAGCTTTGTAATGTGTAGGAATATGGAAGGATCAATTCAAAGAAAGACTCTTCGTTTATGTCCTCCACCATTTCATGGAGATAGTTATTCAAAGAATATTCCAAGGAGAAGATCATGGAGATTTTGTTGGCATATCTTATTTAGGATGTATGAGAAACATGTGGGGAATTTGTTAGAGACATGTGGAGGATTTGAATGGATCATACTTTGTAATAATAGGAAATTAGTTGAGAGTGGTTGAGAGAATAGTGGATCTATCATTATGAGATGGTTATCTTCTTCTCAAAGAAATTCATGTATAAAAGAGAGTGCTCTCTCTTCATTTGATGTAGTAGATTATAGTAGATTGATAGGAGATTAGAGAGTAGATTAGGAGAAGATTAGTCTCAGATTGTAGAAGTTAGTTTTAACTTTGTAATATGGAGAAAGGGATTCTTAGCTTTTGTTCATAATCTTAGTTTTGATGCTTTCATGATTTGTCATTGATTTGTGTGATGTAAATTAAGATTTCTTTATTGTTAATGTGAGCTCACATGTGTTGTCTCGTTGCTCTTCATGTGTTGTCTTTCTTTTATGCAATTTACTTTCAGCAGTGTGTTTCAACTTCCAACATTAGATTAGCAATTGTGTGTTTTAGCTTAAGGGGTAATTAGATTAGCAATTAGTCGATATCAAGGGGGGGTTAGATTAGCTTAATTAAACTTCAGTCCTACATATATTTTGCATGTGCTTCATAAGCCTATGAACCTCGGATTGAAAAATTAAATAGTTGGGCGAATACTAAAACGGAATTAAATGACAATATTTCCACCTAACAGAGATCTTGTTTGCAATTCAAATTCCGAGGAAGTAGGGAGTGCCTGGTTGAGAAAAAAACCTACCCACCTCCAAAGCAAACCAACGAGTTGAAAATCACATTGCTTCAGGTCACATGTAGATGATGGTACATTTAGTGCAGAGGTCCCTGAGGAAGCACAAAGTAGAGAAATGTACAATTGCCAAATGAGAAAATTGTCAAGAATTCAGACTTGGCAAAATGTCTGCAAGCCTGATGAGATATCATCATGGGATTGATTTCAGTGATATAATTTCCATGTAGGAGATGAGTTTCATCTAATCCAAAGCAAGATACTCATCAAACAAACCTAAAAAGAAGGGCAAAGATCAATTTGAGACAAACATTTTACATATTGAACATCATTCCTTGACAACAAAATTTACATGTCCAGATGATCTGTAATTCCATTAGTTGTGCTAGTTGAAATTCATCACAAAATTGAAAAAATATTAAACAACTTGAACTTCTTGTTATATCCTCTACTGCTGAAATTTTGAGATTAATGCTCTAAAACTCAGCAATACAACTTTGTATTTAATGGAAATCACTAAAATTGCAAATAGAAATTGAAAGAAATGAAAATATTATGAACTCTAATCAGTAAACACACACATGGACAATGTTTTTTACCCTGGAGAAACCCTAATAGGAAAGATCTCAAGCTTAGAATATGGTCAGCCCTTTTATTCAATCAAAATTACATGTTCATATTGCAGAATGACAAAGGAGACACCGATCTACGAAGAAAAATGGGTGTTGTGGCTCTATTCTTGGACTACAACAGACCTCTCCCCTGGTCTTTTTTGTTGTCCAATTGCTTTCCCTTCTCTCAGCAGCTCATGGATCTGAATACCAAAAACTACCCCAAGAAAGGATATTTCCAAAGATAAATTCCCAAACTACCATAATCAGTCCTGACTTTGTTTTCCCATTTTGGGAATACAAAATGAATAAACATTGATCTTATTTTTGAAGGAAAAAGGAAATCAGGGATATGTTTCACGTTGATACAGTTTCGAGATCAACTTGAAATAACATCATTTGGCCAAGCTATATGATAAAAAACGTTTTCAGAACTTCTCTTTTTGAGGGGTTAAACGGACAAGTTCTGAACTAATTTTCATTGAGCATGTCGGAACCACGAGGCATCAATTTAAAACCCTACCTTGGCGTTTCACCTAGATATTTTAGCGATTTTAACAATAAGTAGCTCTTGGAATGAAATACCTCAATTCAGTCGATACTTTTGAACTTAATCCTTCACTGCTGTAAAAGGGAGTTTACAAAAAAGTGGCTTACAGATTCTAATTATGGTTAGTATCCAGATGCATATTTTTCATGAATTAAATAGCATCATAGCTTCGATGACTTCCATCGTGTGTTTGGTAGGAACAAGAGAGAAATCTGATTTTATAAGGATCCTACAGTTGTCATAGAAGACAAAGTTTGGTAGGATTGTGTGCAGAAATATGATTTTATAACTTGGATGAGGCTATGAAGCATTTTATGAACCACTATTGTCTTACAAATGTTATAAATGTAATTTTCTTATAAAAAAACTATTTATAGAAATTTACAGACACCCAGAAAATCATTGTCGTGAAAATCACCCAGAAAATACAATGAGAAGCCTTGTGAATGTGAAATTACAACGCTCTTTTTTTCTAATTTTCCACTATTTGGTACTCACTACCCCTTGTACTTGTCCTTTTACATTGAATATCACCAATGAAGCGGAAATTGCAATACAATATTACCCCAAAAATGCAAAATTCCATGCAGATCAAACAGACAGATACATAAATCTTACCCTCCTCCTGTTATTAGCGAAGTTTCCATTACCATTAATAATAAAAGAAGGCGACCTGTGAGGCTGAGGGACAAACTCTTCAGCTAAAGGATTCAGCTTAGATAGTAAATCTACAAGCTCTCGCATGTCGCCATTGAATCCTCCCCGATTTTCACCCAGTGGGAGATCCGAGGTTCATTTCCCGTAGCTCACCCCTTCAACATTCACATTGTTCTCCACCAAAGCCATTGCGGTGCCTTAGATCCATCAAAACCCTATGTTCTACAGCCTTTGAAGATATGCGTGTGTGCCCTGATATTAAAGGGAAAGATGCACAGAAGCCTCTATATGAAGGGCGATTGGGTCCATCCATAGGGGGGAATGTCCCTTATTGGGAAGGGGAGGCAACAGGGCATTTGTGGATCTCTTTCTATAGAAGAAGATTAACTTTCAATTTCATATGGTTCTTCACCATAAAATTCTTTAAAACTCACCATGTTTCCAATCTCTTGGGGAATGATTCCAGAAAGAGGGTTGTTTGAGACATCCAAAGACACAAACCTGCTTCGCTTCCCGAGCTCCAATGGAAAACTACCTGTAAGAAAATTGTTACCCAGATCAATAACCATGAGTTTTCTGAGGTCACCTAGTTGTGTTGGTATTCTTCCCGAGAGACTATTGTCACTGAGGTCTAGGTACCTTAATTCAGAGAGGGAGCCAAGCTCTATAGGTATGCTTCCAGTGAATAAATCGGTACCCAAGTCCAGCATCTCCAATTGAGAAAGCAATCCCAACTCTGGCACGAGCTTCCCTGATAAAATATTGGTGACCAAAACAAGCTCTTTAAGGTTTGTGAGACATTGGATGCTGTAGTGAATCTCTCCACTTAGAGAGTTCCCACTCAAGTCAAGATATTTTAGCTTAGTGAGACCCCAAATTTCTCTTGGAATGTTTCCAAACAGAAGATTGTTGATTAGGTTCAAAAGCTCCAAATCCTTAAGCTTCCCGAGCTCTAGAGAAATGAGGCATTACAGTTCCATATGTACAAGAGAGAGAATTTGCAGCATCCCCCTACAGCTAACACCAGTTCACTCGCAGGAAGACGAGTGATTCTACCAGTTTGCAAGTCCATCAGGGCTGCTAAGACCCTTCTTGAATGCTCATAGTGAATCAACATCATAGCTTTCAGCTTGGCTTGTTGCCCATTAATGCCAGTAGTATATAATGGCAGATTTGACGGAGGATAAAGATGAAGGCCGCCCATGAAACAGCTTGACGAAACCAAGGGGCGCATGAAACAGCTTGGCAAAACCAAGGGACAAATGTTGGAACACGGTTGGCTGCAACGATGAGGAATCTTCAACAGTGGCATGGATTGTCTTTTGCTGAATGAACACCTACGATGTAATTAAATAAACAAGTATAAAAATAAGATAACAAATAAAATTCATTTTTACAATTTCCACTTTAGGGCCATGGAAAATTTGGGTTAGCCCATGCAGTCACTATATGTTCTATAGAGACAACATTTTTTATGAAAATGAAATCTATAATATCAAAACAATATTTTTAATTAATCATAGAAATAATATTATCAAATTCTAAAATGTTCAAAATATTTTCTTATTTTCAAATTATTTTATTTAATACATTGTTTTCTTAAAATTCATAATTCATTGTTATTTGACTTCGAAATAATTACAATACAAGAGCCACGGGGTGGCAATGTCCCCGACATTGTCAATAGATGTTTCTACAAGGTGGAAGCTATAGAAACAAGAATACAAATGTGTTGCCAATAGATGTTTCTATAAGACATAAGCTATAGAAAGAAGAATGTAGACATAAAAGCATGTTCAAATTAGTTTAAAACTGTAGAAGGTAAATGTGATCCATTTGTCATGCAATTTAGGTTAACATAAACCAATTCCAATGGGGATCCATTTGCTGGAATATATGTAGAGATAATAATATGTTTCTAAAGTCGGATGATTATCTTTCAATCTAGGAATTGAATTGTGAAAATATGCCTTCAAGTGAAATATTCGTGAAGAGATAAATACTTGTCAAAAATCTCTCTAGGAAAATAAACAAACGTAAACATTATAGTCACCATTGGATGAATATTGCAAAATTCCAAAAGAAGATTGGTTCACTAAACGCCTAGAATATTTATAAAGGCCTTGACTCTTTCAATTATGGCATGCAACATAGACATAGATGATAAATCCATTCATGCCAAAAAGCGAAACCCCTCCCATGGAAGTTATTGTGACTTACAACTCCTTAAGGAGATGCAAGGACAACATTAATTAAACAAATTGAACTCATAAAAAGAATAATGCCTTCGACCAAATTAGAGTAAGTTAAACTTATTGGGCTAGTAGGGAAATTGGCAGGTTATCCAAGTATCATGTCTTCTCAAACTGCATCTAGTGAATGTCGCATTTTGTCCCTATCCATCAATAAGTCAAGGTCTAGCCTCTGGTTCCCTTGATTTCAGTTGAAAATGCTAAGTTCGTAAGTAGCTCTTCTTTTGACGTTACTTAAAGCCAAATATTTAAAAAACATATAAATATATAAATATATAATTTTAAAATTATTTTATATGATTTTAAAATAATTTATTGTATTTATTTTATAAGGCTTTTGATTAAAAAAATTTAGGTTTCATTGCAATTTCAAGTTATATTTATTTTATAAGGCTTTCGATTAAAAAATATTAAGGTTTCATTGCAATTTCAAGTCAAGCCATTGGTGGAAACCTACCTCCAAGTCACAACCGAACTATACCAACTATAGTCTAAGTGGCCGAGTCTGGGAGTCAAAGTGAGCGCACCCATAAATGCACCAAGGGAGATCCCACGAGGCATGCATTGCACAATGCGTCGCTTAAGCGTGGAACACTTGTGGATATAAACACTTTAAAGCACTTTCACCTTATACATGTGAGATATTCCCACTACATGCAAAACCAAAAGTGACCAAGTGTTATGGTATGTGTGCACCAGGTAAGCGCGTCCAAAGGAAGATGTTAAAAATGTCCAAACGTCCTGTTTAGAAGCGCCCACGAGGAATCACTGAAGACGACGAGCCATCAAGTGAGTATTTTTAAATGGAGGATGATGTGATTATGGAGCTCAAGAAGAATTCTCAAATCTGTAAGGTTTGGTGAAAATTTTCTCAGATGCAAGATGTTGATGAGGTTTTGTTGTAATTCGAGGAGTGATGCACAATGTTTCTGAAAGTTTTCCCTTGTGGAAGAATCATACACAGTGGCTTTGCGTTGTAGCTTATTCAATTCAGAAACCAGTATTTTGATCTTTTAGGCGTGGCAGGTATTTGAACAATGGCCAAGCTTTCAACATTATGTTGTTTGATCGCAGTTCTCGCCTTGTTGGGTGTTGCTAATGCCCATGACGGCCATGATTTTGATGTAATGGGAAAGGTTTATTGTGATAATTGTGCTTGGGGATTCCCCACGGAGATCTCTCCCCCTATTCTCGGTAAGCAAACTATTGTTTTTCATAGATTTCCAAATTGCTTTTCATTTTTTGAAGGTTGTTTTCATTTCAGTCACTGCATTTTCTTGATCTTAAGATATGAAAGACTAGATCAGGTGTTGAAGAGTAGATCTGGTATTGAGATTCTTTGTTTAGAACGTTGTTTGTTTTTTTTTGGATAGATTTGTTTCTATGAGGAATAGACTTCCCCTTTTGTTCTTGTGCACACATTTCTTTAATTTTTTTCATTGTTTTTCTTTAATAGAAATATTGCTCTCGTATATGGGTATTTCTGAGTGTAGTGTATATTCGGGAGAAAGCACATTTAGGCAAAATTTTGGTTAATAAAACAATGTTCAGGTATTTATTGTATTTATTTACAATCATTGTAGCCATGGGTCTACATGAATGGAAGATCCTGATTAATTTTGAAGGTTGTTTTGGTGGACTGGGACTACTGTACTAAATCTAATACCTTCATATTACCATAATTATATGCACCATCTATCCAACTAATGTCAAACCCATTCTCTTAAAGGGTTTGAACTGAATATCACAGACTGTGTGAGATCATTCCAAAAAATGCATAAGTTTACAAATACACAGCTGGTAGAATACATGGACTAAACCTCCTATAAATTCATTATATTATTATTTTATTAGTTTCTCTTGACTGGTGGAAAACCTATGGTTTGGATAGAGTTGAGTTAGGATTTACAGTTAGGTTTCCCATCTAACTCCTTATCTGCCATACACTTCTAATATATTTTATTCTTTACAACCCAAAATGGATTTGGGCTGGTGCAAGGTAATGATACCCAATTATGACACGTTAGTTGCAATGACATTCTAGAAAAAGCCAATTTTATATTTTTTTAAATTACTGAAGTCAATGAAGCCCTAAAACAACATGGTCAAGGTTTGAGCCACCATATCATGGTCTAAAAATAATCAAAACACTTTTTTTTTAGGTTGTAGGTATTTTCGTGCTCTTGTTTGGGTTCTCTTCCGTTTTCAAAATAGGTAAGCCAATCAAAAGTTATAGGCCAAATAAACGACCTATGTTTTTTACAAATTTGACATGAGTCTAGTTAAAAATGAATTAAAAATAGAAAACAACAACAGATCTATTAAAAAATTATATATTTAGAATTTGCGCAAAGAGCTCGACAAGCATGTGCAATTTCATTTGCAGTGCACTCGTGGAGCTTATGTGGAAATAGTTGTGAAAACCCGAAAGTTACAGCATTTGATGTTTTCTGCTATAAATTAGGGATAAATCAGACCGAGCCTAAAGGTGCAATCCAAAGTTAATTCCAAGCCTGCAAGGGCGCCAAAAACAATTTGAATTCAAACACGCGCGCGCGCAACTACGCGCACATGCAAACACTCGCACGCGTGATTGACAGCGTGCACACGTAGGTGCGCACACGTGTTAAGATGCATCCTTGCACATACACGCTATTGTATGCCTTTGTATGGTTTATTTAATTTCCTTTGTCAAGGGGATACATGAAGTTGATGAAGATGTGATGATGAAGAAGATGACGATGATGGAGATGTTGATGAAGAAGGGGGAGATGACAATGATGTTGAAGATGTGATGATGAAGAAGATGACGATGATGGAGATGTTGATGAAGAAGGGGGAGATGACAATGATGTTGAAGATGTTGATGATGATGAGATGATGGTGATGGTGATGATGATGATGATTACAATGGTGATGAGGATGATGGTGATGATGATGAGATGATGGTGATGGTGATGATGATGATGGCAATGGTGATGAAGATGATGATGAGGATGATGGTGATGATGATCATCATCATCATGATCATGTTGTTGAGGATGATGAAGATGAAGATGATGATGCTGATAAGAATGATGTGCTACATACTCGTCATCTTCTTCATCATCAACATCATCATCATCATCATCATCATCTCCATTAGTCATCATCATCATCATCACCATCTTCATCATCATCGTCGTCATCATCATCATCATCATCATCATCATGAATAAGGATGATGGTGATGACGAGTATGATGAGGATTATGAAGATGACTGTTATGATGACTATCATCATCATCATATGATCATCATCTTCATCATCCTCATCATCATCTGCATCCTCACAATGATGATGAGGAGGAGGAGGAGGAAGTTGATGATGATGATGAAGATGTTGATGATGTGCTGCATATTCCTCGTCATCTTCATCATCATCATCATCACCGTCATCATCATCATCATCATCGTACTCATATTCATCATCATCCACCACCACCATCATCATCATCCTTATCATCATCATATCATCACGACGAAGACGATGATGATGTGTTGCATATTCGTCATCATCTCCAACAACATCTTCGTCATCATCATCATCATCATCCTCATGCTTGTCCTCACAATTATGATGATGACGATGATGATGATAATCATGCTATGTATCATGTTGTGGATGATGATGATGTGTTGCATATTCCCCATCATCTTCATCATCAACATCATAATCATCATCATCATCATCATCATCACCATCATCTCCATTAGTCATCATCGTCATCATCCTCGTCATCATCATCATCATCATGATCTTCATCATAATCATCATCATCATCTTCATCATCATCATCATGACGAAGATGATTATGATGATGATGATGATGATGATGACGATGAAGATGGTGATGATGATGATGATGATGAAGATGGTGATGATGATGATGATGACTACTGGAGATGATGATGATGTTGATGATGAAGATGATGACAAATATGCTGCACATCATCCTCATCCTCATCATCATCTTCATCATCATCTTCATGATGATGATGATGATGATGATGAAGATGGCTATGACGAGTATGATGAGGATGATGAAGATGCCAATTATGATGATGAAGATAATGATCATTGTGACCATTATCATATGATGATGATGGTGAGGGTGAGGGTGATGAATATGGTGATGATGATGACTAATGAAGATGATGACGACGAATATGATGATTTTGATGATTATGATCATATTCATCATCATCATCATCATCTTCATCATCATCCACCACCATCATCATCATCATCATATCATCATCATCATCATCGTTGTCGTCACCATCCTCGTCCTCACAATGATGATGATGATGATGATGATGAAGATGATGACGCTGATGATGGTGATGATGATGATCATGTTGTTGTTGATGATTAAGATTATGATGAGGATGAGGATGATGTGCTGCATATTTGTCATCATCTTCATCATCAACATCATCATCATCATCATCATCTCCATTAGTCATCATCTTCATCATCATCATCATCTTCATCATCATCATCATCTGCATGCTCTTCCTCACAATGATGATGATGACGTCGATGATGAAGATGATGATCATCATCATGATATGGATCATGTTGTGGATGATGATGAAGATGATGATGATGTGCTACATATTTGTAATCATCTTCATCATCAACATCATCATCATTAATAATCATCATCATCATCATCTCCATTAGTCATCATCATCATCATTATCACCATCTTCATCGTCATCGTCATCATCATCATCATCACCATCTTCATCATCATCATCATCTTCATCACCATTGTCATCACCATCATCATCATCATCATCGTACTCATATTCATCATCATCCACCACCATCATCATCATTATCATCATCCTCGTCCTCACAATGATGATGATGATGTAGATGATGACAATGATGATGGTGATGATGATGATCATGTTGTTGATGATGATGAAGATGATGATGAGGATGAGGATGATGTGTTGCATATTCGTCACCATCTTCATCATCAACATCATCGTCATCATCATCATCATCATCATCATCATCATCATCATCATCATCTCCATTAGTCATCATCATCATCACCATCTTCATCGTCGTCGTCATCTTCGTCATGATCTTCATCATCATCATCATCAGATCATCATGATGAAAAACCTTATTTTATTGCAATTGTGATTCCACTTACAGCAGATGAACACTATTCGTAAAATCTTCCATGATGAGGCAGCCTTCCATGACTACTTGATTAGATCCTTTACATCTCATTATCTTCATCCTACACTGAGACAAAAAATAACAGGTGCCTTAGATTTTGATCAATACAGCAATGTAAAGAAGAGTGCTCTACATATTGCATGAAGCCAAGCTTATACCTTCTGTGCTATGCTTTGCCAGCCTTCCATAGGGGTGGGAGTATCAAGACCGTTATCCTTCCCCATAAATTAACCGAGCAATTATTTCCCAGCAAATAAAACTAACCATCAAAGTGCATTTTGTCACATATACATCGCCCTAAGAGAATAAAATCTGATGGTAATTATGAACAAATCTGACATACTGCGATCTCACAATAATCGCACCTCCGAGCAGTCTTTATACAACATTAATATATATCTACTATGTATTTAATTATTCTTGATGTAATACATATGTTTCTAACTGAAAATTAAATTAATGTTTTGAAATCAAAATACACAAATTTGTAAATATACCCTTAAACCCCCAAACACCTAGAAGCACTTAAATGCACTTAGGGATTATGGGTTAGAAGAGGTCCTAAAGGCCTTTATGGGGAGGGCTCTAGGAATAACCCGACACATTTATATCTGTTGGGAAATAAATACAATGAACGTTACCCACCAACCATTACAACGTTAAGCAAGGATGCACACGCGCCAGAAGCGTGTGTGCGTCCCTGTTGAACATAAAATTTAGAAAATCACCCGTGTTCTTTCTCCCACATTTTTTTCCTTATTCATCACGTTCTCTTCGCTGGTTTCACACACAGTCCAACAACCATTTTCATGGTAGATTGAATTCATACACCATTTGGATAAAATACACAATATTTGGAGCTCTATTTATCTCTTTGTATTGAATACACACCTATTGGGCTCTATTTGGATCAATTTAGTGAATACACAACAGTTGGACTCTATTTGGCACCTTGGATTGAATTCTCATGCTACTTGGATACACATGAAGTCTTCTTACATATAGTGGACACATCAAAAGAGCATTTGACATTTGAAGCAAAGAGCAATCATAATCCTTGAGGTATGGTGAAAATTTGATCTTGTTAAATGTAATTTAGTCTTCATTCACTTGTTTGAATGGCATCTATTTTGGTTTTTCCTCATGAATTGTATGATAGATCTATTTTAGTCTTCTTAATCTTAAACGTAGACAATAAAAACATCCTACCAAAAAAAAACTACAACATGCACCAAGCAATGCATTCAACCTTTCATGAAGATAATAAAAACAAATTACTTGCATCACCACCAATAACATTTCATAATCACATTCCTCCTTCTAATAGACAAACATTTGTTGAATTCCTCATGGTTTCACTACAACAACTCACACAAACACTTAAACAATTGAAAACTCTTAGTCTTTTGGGGCTATTTTCCCTCATCCATACCATGAAAATGAAGTGATATGAGCTTCTCCCTTGTAGGGAATTTGCTGGATTACTAACATCCCATGCCACCATCCAATACCATCGTACTGAGTTCCTAGATGTGATGTTGTACCTTTATATGTAGGGCATTCCCAATAGCTTTTAAGATTATATGAAAACATTATAACTAGATGTTGTTGTACATATGCTACATCGAGCTTTAATAATCATGCACATCGACTTTTAATATATTGTTTGTTGTTCATTCTTGTAGGGGTCATATTTTTGTTTTTCCAAAAGTGCATTGATTATGGGAAACAGACGTAATAATCAAATAAATTCTAGAAGGACGCAGCTGCCTCCTGAAAAGGCCCATGAGATAAGAGAAAAGGGCAGGTTGTACATGCAAAACCGTAGAAATCAAAATGTTAGTGGCTTAGATCCATCAACAAGCAATGATGAAGTGGTTGAAGTCAATCAAATCTTTCCTGATGTCGAGTATGAAGGGATGGATGTTGAACAATTTCTTAACTGGAAACCACCCCAAGAAGAGCACCCACCTGGCGAACACACTCCATTGCAGGACCAATTACTGAACGAAGGGCCACAACAAACCGTTGACGAGACTCATACTTCCTTGCCGACTCCCTTGCCTCAACTATCAATCGGACGACGAAGAACTCCCAGACGTATTCATGTGGATGAAAGTTCATTTTCAGGACTTGAAGGTAAGATGCCCAAATGCACTATTGATTTCCATTGTAACAAGATAATCAAAGATTTTTTTGAATCCAAAACCGATGCAGCAAAATGTCAATTGTTTCTTGCTTTGTTAAAATCACATTGTCTAGCTCATGTTAGGAGAATTTTGTGCATAAAGGTAGTTAGAAGTTCAGAGGCCAACAATCATGTTGTTAGAAATCTACAATCTGCATTTAATTTGATTGGAAAAACTTCTCGCACAAAATATTTTAATGCGGCTCGTCGTGTACTTTCAGAATCGATTGTAGACAAATCCACAAGGCAATGTCGCCTACTATCACACACATGTAAAATATTTAAAGTAGATAGAAAGACTCTTCAAAAGTATTCTTCCATTAGAGAAAAACTTGAGACCCCAGGCCAAAAATATTGTTGGGCCTTTGTTGGTAGGTTACCTCGTTCAGACAAGAAGCTCATTGATGTTGTTAAAGAACTAGTGCAAAAGTTTTGGCATGATAACACTAGACCGTCATCGAATCAAAGAGATGTTTTAAAGTTGAGAAAGGGTGTTAGGGGGGGTGAACCCCATGTCAAGCACTTCCTTGACACCACACAAACAGAACTCTATGAGAGGTTCAAGAATGAGCACACACAATTGAACTTTGGCTAAAGGTCCTTCGAATAATGCAAACCCTGGTATGTTAGAATTTGCATTGATCGCAGTACATGTTGTTGTAGATACCATGTAGAATTTGAGTACTATTATGATACATATAGACATATATTTTGTGGTTTGCATACTAACATTGTGCAGGATTTACCTTTGTTACAACCACTGAATGCATCCAGAGAATTTATACATAGAATATGTTGATGTATATGTAACTTTGGAATGTATTTCATATATATTTATTGTACCCTTATTAGAGATGTGTCGTTCCTCTATAAGGAAGTGTCATCATGTGGATTGACAAGTGTCGCAAGTGTGTGTACTTGTCGATGGGTTATTAGACCACCATGTGTGGGGTCGGCCCTGAAATATATATATTATAATGTGGATGTACCTAGCTAGACAAGTCGGCCCCATAAGGTCATTGGGCAAACAGGTTAGTATAAATAGAGATCAAGTGATCTCTATTTATATCATTCAGAAACTTATATCTCTCTCACTAAGAAAGTGGCGCACTAGTGAGGAGGAGGATCATCTGCTACTAGGAGACTATCTCAGTGTATTTTGGTTGTACTTTGGTTGAGCCATTGCTCTCTCTATCTCTGAGGAAGTTGTGGGGTTTTTCACCTTAGGGTTTTCCCCATGGAAACTCTGTGTCTCTTGTCTCTCATGCTTTTGATTCTTGTGATGCTTGTCATGCTTATTGTGATTGTTATGCATTGATATACTGTACATGCTATTCTCTCAATAAAGATCCTAGAGTATTGTGAATTAATGCTCAAAATTTAACATGGTATCAAAGCTAACCTGAGAAGAAGACATTTTGCAGTGATGGAAACTTGAGTTTCTTGTTTATTGGGTTTCTCTCCACATATTTTGGAAAAGCAGTATAGTAGATTGAATATACTCATCAAGGCGCATCTATCTATCCAATCAGAATTCAATTCCGAGCATTTTCAGATTTGGCCCTAAAAATTAGGGTTTCCACACAAATAGGAATTTCTGAAATCTAAAGACATAGATGGAAGCTCCTTTCAAAAATCAAAGTTTAGAGCTTTGGATCGAGATTTTTGGCTGGGTAGATCTCCAGGAAACTCAAACCCTAATTCAAGGCTCTCCCTAGTGAACCCGGGAGGACAAAAAGGCAAATCTGAAGGGTAAAACTTTGTTGATCTAAAATTCTGAATGCACCAGGCTGATCAGCTCATCAAAGCGCATCTTTCTATCCTTTCAGAAAATTGAAATTCACATTTTGAATTTTTAGGGTTTTTTCGACAAACCCTAATCCGAGACCAGATCCAGTTTTCAGCATTTCAAGTGGTAAGACCTAAATATTTTCTATTTCCATTTGAAGTACTCTTTAAGATGTCTCACCACACCAAGCTTAAGAATAAGCTTGAAGGGGCTGATAACTTCCGAGCTTAGAAGTATAGGATTGGGTTAATCTTGGAAGAGAATGAGTAGGACTCATATATAAAAGAAGACATCCCTATCCCAGAGGATGAAGAGGCCAAGGTATTGCATAAGAAGAACTTGGTCAAGGCAAAGAGAATCATTGCTGATTCTATCAAAGACCATCTCATACCCCATGTGTCTTCTCTAAAGACACCCAAGGAGATGTTTGACTCTTTGACCAAGCTATTTGAAGGGAAGAACATAAATCGGAAGATGACTCTACAGAATCAATTGAAAGGGGTCAAGATGTTGAATGGAGAAACCATTCAATCTTACTTCTCCAAGGTCTCTTAGATCAAGGAGAAACTTGAAGCTGTGGATGAAGTAGTGGACAATGGTGAAGTTGTTATGACCACTCTGAATGGCCTACCTAGGTCATGGGACTCCTTTATTCAAGGAATATGTGCAAGAAAGAAATTGATCTCTTTCAGTAAACTATGGGAGGAATGCTCTCAAGAAGAAGCTAGACTTGTAGCTCATGAGGAAAAGATGGGAGGTGAAGATCAAGCTCTCGCAACTCACACCAAAAGAAGCAAGCCCAAGAATGAGCACTCTCGCTACAAAAGATCCTATCAAAAGAATAAGAAGGATCTAAGATGCTTCACATGCAATGAGAAGGGTCACTTTGCTTCAGATTGTCCCAAGAACAAAAGGGATAATAACAACAACTTCATCAAGAAGAAGAAGGGCAGCAAAAGAAAGTTCAATGCTCATGCTTCCGAGGATGATGAACCTCCAAAGAAGAAGGCTAGGGCAGAAAGTGATGATGACTCATCAAGTGAAGAAGAGTATGTTCTAATCTCTGCTCTCACAGGTACTATCTCCCGTGGTTGTAATGATTGGTTGATTGATAGTGGGGCTTCCAAACAAATGACTGGGTTTGAGGAATCCTTTGTGAATCTATCAGAACATGAATCACCTCATAAAGTGAAACTTGGGGATGATTATCAATACCCAATCAAAGGAAGCGGTGAAGCCTCCTACAACCTAGATTCTGGAAAATATTTGAAGATAAAAGAAGTCCTTTATGTACCTAGGCTCAAGAATAACTTACTCTCCATCTCTGCATTGGATGCAAAAGGTATGAGGGTTGCATTTGTAGATGGCCAAGTCCTAATGTGGCCACAGGGTAAAACAATCGATGATGCAGTAGTGATTGGAGAGCAAGAGGGAGGTTTGTACAAATTGAAGGGACAACCTGAACATGCCATGGTGACATAAAGACAAAGATTCATCCATAGTCATGGATCACATAGAGGTATGTATAATTTGTTTTTGCAAAAGTTAACTAATGAGTTATGTAGGTCATTGAAGAGAACAAGAACACATTGCTAGATATAACTAGCAAATATGGTGACTAGGTATGTGTTTCTTATATCATAGGATCTATGATATAAGTATGCATGGCATGATTGATGATGATTGTTCATAAAGTCATAAGTTTGAATAATCATGGGAATATGCATATTATGTGGCTTACCTTAATTAATGATATGACTAACCAGAAGATTCATAGGTTTGAGTAATTACAGGTTTAGACATGTTATGTTTCTTATGATATGAAAAACCATAAGAGTCCTATATAAACCTTGAATGCTAATGCTTATTATTTCTGTTTGAAATGATCATGACTATACATGCTTGAGATTATTGTGTTTTAATAGTATACTAATGAATGTATGATTTTGTATGAGATCACAAGGATAACACAATCATGATACTAATAAGCATGCATAGGGATCAAGGTTGAATATGAGTTCAAGAACAGGTAATCCAGGAAGCAAAGATCAAGAGGGAGCACACTCCAATGGTTTCTGCAAGGGTGCAGATATTCAGAGGGAGTTGTCCATCTATCTACATTCCACAAAAGAAAGGTGTAGAAGGACTCCAGCAGCTCCTGCAAGGAAGAAAAGACTCAGAGGGAGTCCACCCAACAAACAAACAAAGATAAGTATTTTAATTATCATTTCTTGCATATTTGTTTGCTTAAATAAAATTGTTCAATGATGTATATGCTCATGTTCCTAGACTTAGGATATGTATTGTGCATATTAGAATAATTGCATTAATGAATAATATACTACTAATATGCATGTATTGGGTAAGTGGCCTATGGCACTGTACAACATTCCATTGCTACTTATCTAGAATGAAACCTCTTTGCTGACATGTTGGGAGTAGTGCAAACTCTTAACAATGTTCTGGTAGAGACTGGAAGTCATCTAGAAAGTTATGGAACATGGATCAATGCTGTATTGAAGCATTGGCTAAGATAACTGCATGATTGCATGACATATTTCTTTATGTGTAAAGGATTTTGTTCTGAAAATTATGAAATGTTTCTAATCATGCAATTTAACTTGTTTTGTAGGAAAGACTGTATATCTTCACCTACAAAAGAAGGACTACAACATTTGTTCCAGCAACAAAGATATCTATTGAAGATATTGAAGTTCCCAGGATCTGGGATGAAGAAATGGAATGCCATGATCCATCGATCATGAAGAATGATGTTTGGGATGTAGTCCCAAGACCTGAGGGGAATTTTTGTTATGACTTCCATATGGATCTATCAGATCAAGCATGCTGCAGATGGCAGCATAGAGAAATATAAAAGTGATGAAATAGAAGATACACCAGATGGATTTCAAGACTACTTTCTTGAATGGTGCAGTTGAAGAGGAAGTATATGTGGAGAAGCCACTCGGTTTCGAAATACATGACAGGGAGTCATATGTGTGCAGATTGAAGAAAGCCTTGTATGGCTTGAAACAGGCTCCCAGAACCTGGTATGGTACGATGGACAGTTTCCTATCTAGTTTGGGCTTTACGAAGAGTAAAGCGGATTCCAACCTTTACTACAAGGTTGAGGAAGGAAATCCAGTGATACTACTTTTGTATATGGATGACCTGTTTATTACAGGTGAAGATAGATTGATTGCCGACACGCAACGGAAGCTTGCTGCCGAGTTCAAGTTGAATAACTTGGGGATGATGCACTATTTTTTTTGGCATGGAGGTGTGGCAGAGTGCAGATGGAATCTTCCTTGGACAAGGGAAGTATGCAGTATAGATCTTGAAGAGGTTCGGGATGATGGACTGCAAGGCTATGGACACACCTATGGCATCGAACCTGAAGCTTCTGTGTGATGCTTCATCTGAGCCGGTTGATATCACTATGTATCGTCAGATGATTGGGTCCTTGATGTACCTGATGAACACGAGACCAGATATTTTCTTTGCGGTGAACACATTGAGCCAGTTCCTGATGGATTCGAGGAGTGTTCACCTAGTTGTTGTAAAGCATATTCTGAGGTACCTGAAGGGCACAGTGGATTATGGGATCAAGTATGAAGCGAATCAAAAGTTTAACCTACAGGGTTATGTTGATTCAAATTGGGGTGGCAGTGCTGCAGATGGAAGAGCACATCTGGGTGCTGCTTCAGTATGGGATCAGGTGTGATCTCTTGGTTCAGCAGGAAGCAGTCCTGCGTAGCACTGAGTACAGCTGAGGCAGAGTATGTTGCAGCCTATTCAGCTAGTTGTGAGGCAGTATGGCTACGGAAGCTACTGTCTGAGTTATTTGATCTCCCATTGGATGCTACTGGTATCTTCTGTGATAACCAGAGTTGTGTGAAGTTGTCTGAGAACCCAGTGTTTCTGAGAACCCAGTGTTTCATGACAGGTCGAAACACATAGAGATCAAATATCACTATATTAGGGATATGGTGCAGAGAGGAGCTGTGAAGCTCCTGTATGTTGTGACGGATGAGCAGATTGCGTATGTGCTGACGAAGCCACTAGCCAGGGTGAAGTTCGAGTACTTCAGTAAGAGGCTTGGTGTTCTTCAGATTAATGACACTTCGAGGAAGAAATGATGGACACATTTGCTGAAGCCATTCCAAGCATGTTGGAAGGAGGATCCTTCACATGGCTGTGGATGTAACCGCTGGATGATGAGCATCAGGATGATTTTCTGGTTTCTGCTTTATATGATCAGTTGGATTATTTTTATATGTATGTATGCATCATGTTGGATGCTGGATATGATCAATTGGATCATTTATATATGTATGTATGCATCATGTTGGATGCTGGATATGATCAGTTGATTCATTTATATGTATGTACGCATCATGTTGGATGTTGGATATGATCAGTAGGATCATTTGTATGTATTTTGTATATGCATCATGTTGAATGCTTGGACCATGTATCTGTATATGTATCAGGTGGATACATTGTATGATCAAGTGGATCATGTATGGTGATATATATCATGTATTTGTATTTGTATCAGATGGATACACTGTATGATCAGGTGGATCATGTATGATGATATGTATCAGGTAGATACTTGGTATGCATCAGGTAGATGCATTGTATGATCAGGATGATCGTGGATGACGACCTTCAGGATGTTGCTCCATATGACATGCAGCAGGATGTTGCAGTGATGATGATTAGGATGATCATGTGTACATTAGGATGATGTATGGTGAGTATCAGGTTGATACTCTATGGTCGTGGATCAGGTTGTGAGATGAGCATATAATTTGGCCCTGGGAGATTTACAGATAGTCTTTCAAGGTTTTCCTATGGCATATAATTTGGCCTTGGGATATCTAGAAAATTCTCTTTCGAGGTTTTGCTCTGGGAGGACATATAATTTGGCCCTGGGAGATCTGCAGATAGTCTTTTGAGGTTTTTCCTATGGCATATAATCTGGCCCTGGGATATCTAGCAGATGCTCTTTCGAGGTTTTGTCCTATGGCATATAATATGTCCTTAGGAGATCCAATAGGTTGGGCTGTGTGCCCATAATAAGTCCTGGGATGCTCTTGCGAGGTTTTTCCATGACCACATATAATATGTCCCTGGGATATCCTATAGGTAGAGCTGTGTGCTCGTAACAACCTGGGATGCTCTTGTGAGGTTTTGTGGTGACCACATATAATCTGTCCCTGGGAGATCCTATAGGTAGAGCTGTGTGCTCATAACAGCCTGGGATGCTCTTGCGAGGTTTTGTGGTGACCACATATAATATGTCCCTGGGAGATCCTATAGGTAGAGTTGTGTGCTCGTAATAGCCTGGGATTCTCTTGCGAGGTTTTATGGTGAGGTCACATATAATGTGGCCCTGGGAGATCCTATAGGTAGAGTCGTGTGCTCGTAATAGCCTGGGATGCTCTTTTGAGGTTTTGTGACGCACGTAATAAGTCCTGACGATTCCACAGTATGGTCAGTGATGACGAAGACCTGCAGGTGGTGGGCCTACATCCAGTATGAAAAAGGACTGGCTCTGTAGAACTTCCTATGACGAGTAGAGTCAGAGATTGGTTGAGATAGCAGCAGCAGTGACGATGACGATGATCCTGAGAAGAAGACTTGTCTAGCAGATCTGTGTTTAGAAATACCTTCCTAGTTAAGAGGGAGTGTTGATGTATATGTAACTTCGGAATGTATTTCATCTATGTATTTCATATATATTTATTGTACCCTTATTAGAGATGTGTTATTCCTCTATAAGGAAGTGTCTTCATGTGGATTGAAAAGTGTCGCAAGTGTGTGTACTTGCCGATGGGTTATTAGACCACCATGTGTGGGGTTGGCCTTGAAATATATATATTATAATGTGGATGTACCTAGCTAGACAAGTTGGCCCCATAAGGTCATTGGGAAAACAGGTTAGTATAAATAGAGATCAGGTGATCTCTATTTAGATCATTCGGAAAAGTATATCTCTCTCACTCAGAAAGTGGCGCACTAGTGAGGAGGAGGATCATCTGCTACTAGGAGACTATCTCAGTGTATTTTGGTTGTACTTTGGTTGAGCCATTGCTCTCTCTATCTCTGAGGAAGTTGTGGGGTTTTTCACCTTAGGGTTTTCCCCATGGAAACTCTGTGTCTCTTGTCTCTCATGCTTTTGATTCTTGTGATGCTTATCATGCTTATTGTGATTGTTATGCATTGATATACTGTACATGCTATTCTCTCAGTAAAGATCCTACAGTATTGTGAATTAATGCTCAAAATTTAACAGCATAATGTGTCGAAGGCCTGAAGGACAAAAATATTATAAAAGATCATGTTTATATGGGACGTGTTCCAGTTGTAGTGGATTTGCATTATTGAGACGCTGCATCCACGCAACTGCGAAGCACGAATTTGGGAGGATGTTAGTAGAAATGCAGAACTTCCAGTACATAACATATCAAGTAGATAGTTCGAAGGAAAGCAAAAAAATTGCACTGGTGAAGTCACAGGTAATCTAAGTTTGCATGATTTCATACTGTACATGTTGAATTTGTACATATATATTCAGATTGAAAATGTCACGTTGTATTAATGCCCTTGGTTTTGTGGCTCTAGGTACAAATTTGTGATTTCATGAAGGAATTCTACCAAAAGACCGAGCATTATGTACAGCATGAACAGTACAGACAGTGCAGGGACACCTTTCCCAAGGGCACAATATTGTCAGTTGTGGACTTTGCGGAAAACTATACCCTACAGCCACAGAATGAGATTCAAATTCAATACTACCATTTAGACCAAGTTAGCATAATGGTCCATATCATGTACAGGCACGTGCCAGAGAGAAGTAGCGACATGAGGATAATATTGAAAGAGACCAACTTCTACATCAGTGACGATAGGTGCCACGACCTGCATTATATGTAGCATTGCTTCAAAATTTTCTATGATCAGCTGAAGGAGAGAGGGATACATATGGATCAGCATTGGATATGGTCAGATGGTTGTGCAAGCCAGTTCAAAAATGCACGTGTTTTCCAGTGGTTAAGTATGTTGCACAAGACTTATGATGTGCTGTAGGTATGGAACTATTTTGAGACCAGGCATGGAAAGGGAGAGCACGATGGGGCTGGAGCATGTCTCAAAACTACCCTACGAAGGGAGGAGATGAGGTGCATGGGAGGCCCTCATATTTGGAATGTTGAATCCACAGTTCGATGGTGCAAAGAAAAAATGTCAGATCGAACCACGGAGCAACACATACCAACAGGTAGAGGACATGTTGTCAGAAATGTTTGGAATGTAGTTGATATAGATCGATCGCATTCTTATAGTTGTAGTACTGTGCAAGGTACTCATGGATTTCATTCGGTTCGAAGCTCAAACAATCCTTTATTTGAAATATGGACGCAAAAACTTGCATGCTTTTGTGGGTCTTGCAGCAATTGTGAGTGAGATGAGTGCGAATCAATGGATTGGGTTGATGAATGGGATCATGTATCACTTGTAGTGGACCGACATGCGGTTGCTGAAACAATCCAGTTAGAGGAAGGCCAATCCTCTATTTCGAATGAGTATGATCATATATCTGATCTTGTACAACTAGGTAAACATTTCTGCATGCATATCATGGTTCCCTCCTTGTTTTTTTAATTATCCAAGTTATCAAACCACTGCTTGTTGGAATATGACCTTAAAATGCATTTTTGCAAGACACATCTACGCAGTTGTCACCCCGACAGACAGTGCAATTGGGATGAATTATTGGTTGGCACGATGCATCCAGGGGAAGCAAACCCTCGTCGCATCATTAACAGATAGTGAAGGCATTACCTTTCCGACTGGCTCTATGGTTGTTCAGGGGGAATATCTTACAGTGGATGGAAAGGGACCAAAGAGCAATGGCTACACATATACAGATTATAGACTAGGGTCTTGGGTGTATCACTTTATGCACTTGATCGTGGGTACAAACATCCAACTACAGACAATGTCAACAAAGTCATCATACAAGGTATGCTACTTACTACCTCATGCGGAGCATGAGAGGTTGCTCGAGACAATAAAAAACCGAGAGGATCCAGAAGGCCTAATTGACTGAGGTACATAGTATAGCCATGTGATTATTTATTCATGCACGGTTAATGTTATTACTGTTCGATGGTTTATTTGATATCGTTATCTTATATCGTTTATTTGATGTTTGAGTTATGATTAAGTTATGATTTATAGCCATGTGATTGTTTATTCATGTATGATTAACCCTAGAAGCACTAATATAACCCTACAAACATAATCTAGCCCTAGAAATGCTAGCAAGATAAACTAACCCCAGAAACACTAATCTAACCCTCAGAAACTAATCTAGAATCCTAGAAACATAATCTAGCCCTAGAAATCCTAGAAAGCTAAACTAACCCTAGAAACACTAATCTAACCCTCAGAAACTAATCTAAAATCTTAGAAACATAATCTAGCCATAGAAATCCTAGAAAGCTAAACTAACCCTAAAACACTAATCTAACCCTCAGAAACTAATCTAGAATCCTAGAAACCCAATGTAGCCCTATTAACCTAATCTAGCTCTAGAATCCGTGACCCACCACGCATACCCTCAATAGTGGGTATTTGGACTCCAAGTGGGATAGGATCACTATTAGAAGGGTTTGTTACCCAATCTATTAAGGGCCCAAGTCACATTGAATCATTTCCAGTCTTATATAGCCTATATGCCGCTAATCAAATGCCAAAAATCCGGCTGGGAGAACACTTGTTATCTTACACACTCTAATTAACCTCTAGGCAAAGAAACGGCCATTGCTCTACAACCTGTGAAGGCTGCGCAGGAAAAAAACTAAGTGCTACTAATCAGAGGAGGGTAGTTGTCACTAGATTGGGAGTAGTCACTTCCTTTGGTCATGATCCAGGTACTTTATAGCGAAATCTTCTTCAGGGATAGAGTGGTATTGGTGATATTGAGAGCTTTGATTGCTCTAATTTTGCAAGTGTAATTGGCGTCAATGCGATTCATTTGCTTCCTCTCATTTACACCTCTTTTGAATTTTTCTACTTGACTTGTAAATGTGGAATAGTCCACCACGTCAAAGGGTTTTTTCTCATCATGATCTCACCAAGAACCACATACACAAAAACCATGCATCATGTACAAAATAAACATGCAAAAGCCTTCGGGTCAATGCTTCATCAGTGATCTCCACCATGCATGATTCACTCAAGCATGATTCTCCTTACAATACATGCAAGAGCTAGCAACAACATTCAACATTGCCTTCACACAACCTCTATGACCTATATTCCTTATGTAGCTCAGTCTCCATGCTTTATGCACTATGGTCATAATAATCATAGCAATTGTCTAATAATTAACAAACACATATGATCAATCATGACAACTCAATCCATCATGATGTCACATAAGTAAAAACAAATGAGACGAAGACTTCCTTGGGACAAAATATTGTTGATTCATATCTTCAACCCCCCCATCTATTGCAGTTATTCTTCACAACTACAAAATACGAACAATGACATAATAATTGGGAATCACATTCAACTCAAGCACATCATTAGTAGTACTTATTTGCAACTTTTGCATGATAATTCTTTCATAAAACATAATATTAGTAACATCTTGTAGAATATTTTCTCATTATACGGTGCATTGCATCAAACCAATAGACAATGACAACTATTTTGCAACAAATAACATCCAAAAAACATAGAACCGATGACATCATAGAAAAACCATAGAACATAGAAACACACTATGTAGCATAATTATCAATGAAAAATATACTTTATTATATGTTAATCCTCTTATCCTACAATTGAAACTTCCCAATATTTTGTTGCTTCCAGTTCTCTTGTCAGATTTATTAGAAAATATAGGGAGATGTTTTTCAACAAAATTCAATGCAACTGCACATTTATTACATGTATATGTACATTAAGGACATGTAACTACTTCCTTAACAAAAATAGAAGTTGAGAGAAAATCTCTTAATAACTTAACACTCAACCTAAACACAAAGATATTATAAAAATTAATCATAAAAATACTCACCTAACACATACTTAGCTGAGAGAATATCTCAATTATATCAACATCCACTTAGTTAGACTCATAACAACCACATCCACCCTGTGATACCTCATGTATGCATCCACTTAACTTATGTGCACAAACTTCAACCATATGTGAACCCATCATATAACACCTTACCTAATCTAGTAGATCAATCACTCATAATAACCATGAAGTAATAGGTCATAGTATACATATGCAAAATTCTTCATATTTGCACTTGTATCCTCATCCATTAGCATACACCAAATATATTTGAAAACATTGCATTATCAACCCTCACCCAAACCCTAACACTAAACCATTTCCTTCATCATCACCATCACCATCGCCATCACCATCTCCATCATCATCATTGACTATAACTCTAACCCTAATTCAATTTCCTTCTATAACCCTATCCCTAACCCTCACCCAAACCCTAGCACTAAGCCATCTTCTCCATCCTCACCATCACCATCACCGTCACCATCAACATCTTCATCATCACCATCATCTCCATCATCATCATTGACTCTAACTCTAACCCTAATTCAATTTCCTTTTATAACCCTAGCCCTAACCCTCATCCAAACCCTAGAACTAAGCCATCTTCTCCATCCTCACCATCACCATCACCGTCACCATCAACGTCTTGATCATCACTGTTGAAATATTATAACTTCAAAGAATATTATATTTGTACTTTATTATTCCGGAGATGTTTCATTCCTCCGTAAAGATCTTATTGTATATCCGGAGATGTTTATTCCTCCATCGGAATGTGGTAACATGGGTTATTAGACTTCCCTAGTGGGGGTCGGCCCTGTATGTGTTATGTGGGTCAAAGGGTTGTTAGACCACCCTAGTGGGGTCAGCCCAGTCAGTTATAATAGGGTATTTAACCTAATGGTTAAATACGAGCCTACATGTACTTGTGTAAAAGATATGTTAGAGTAGTGTATAAATAGAGGAGGTGTGTTCCTCATTTGACACACTCACTCACTTGAGAGTAGCGCACTTGTGGAGGAGAGGTCTGCTATGATGGAGGAGGATTTCATGTCTTTGGTTTGCATCTTTGTATATTGCTGGTCATCTATATTGAGGAAGCTTTACTGGGTTTTCTACCCCATGAGGGTTTCCCAGGATAAATCTGTGTCTCTTGTGTTTATGCTATGCTTGTTGTTTCTTCAGTGATCCTGTATATGCTATTATTGTTAAA
Source organism: Larix kaempferi (assembly GCA_027924585.1). NCBI lineage: Eukaryota > Viridiplantae > Streptophyta > Pinopsida > Pinales > Pinaceae > Larix > Larix kaempferi. Next base: position 986,132 of record BSBM01001431.1, read on the forward strand.
TGGAATGTAATGATGCTATTTTTGTCTTAGCATATTGAATATTAACATGGTATCAGAGCTAAACTGAAGGAAGGCAAGGTATGGCACTTACGACACTTGCTTTACTTACGACAATTTGAAGGTTAGGGTTTTATATAGAAAAAACCAGTCATCGTGGAACTTTCGCTATAAATCCATTTTGGTGAAGGTTCGGGATCTGAAACCTTTACAGGTCGTAGATAACATCCCCAGGTATCTTTTATCCAAAGGGAACCCTCATATTCGTTGTACTTTGTACGTTATGATCAGTACACGTTAGGGTTTCTGCCTCTTCCAGATCTCAGTCAAAATCAGGTGACCTAGGAAAAAAGGTCATAACTTGGGCTAGGAAGCTCCAAATGAAATTTTGTAAACAGTAACAGGTAGTAAACAGACTGTACTATCTCAAGAAACTTTTTTAGAGGCCGAAGCTGAACCAGTGACACGTGGCATGCCATACAAGTTCGCTCTCCTGTTTTATCCCATAAACAGGTCACGTTGTGACACAAGGCATAACTCTCTCGCAGAGAGTCCAATTGAGGTCAAACCTGTCAGGATGGAAATATAACAGGGCAAGCTATCTCAGGAAAAGTTTTCAGAGGCCGAAGTTCAAACAGTGACACGTGGCACGCAGTGCAAGTTCGCTCTCCTGTATTATCCCAAAACAGGTCATGTTGCGACATTTGGCATAACTCTCTCTCAGAAAATCCAATTGAGGTCAGACCTATCAGGATGGAAATATGACAGGTCAGGCTACTGCAGGAAAAGTTTTCAGACCCTGTGGAGTGAAAATTTCAGAGTTATAGCAGAAAAAATCAGGTACATATTTCTGTCAAAACAAAATTATTTTTGGAGCACCTTTTTTCATGGCTTCCGGAATTTAGGGTTTCGAAGAAAATTAGAATTTTTGGAATCGGAATCCACGGCTGAATGCTACTCAGGAAAATCAAAATTTAGAGACCAAGATCGAATTTTTTGGTTGGGTAGAATACTGGGCTTGATTAAACCCTAGCTCGGGATTTTGATCAGAAAGATGGAAAATTAGGGCTTCAACAAAAGTTGGAATTTTTTAAGTTTATAACCACGGCTGGAAGCTCCTCAGAAAAATAAGAGTTTAGAGCCTTGGATCGAACCTTTTGATTAGACAGAAAGGTGGGCTTCATCAAACCCTAGTTCGGGTTCCTGTCCAGAAGATCCAGAAGTTTCGAAGGCAATTTTGAGGGGTCAAATTTTGGAGATTTCAAAATTGAAGTATGCTAGTTTGATCAGCTTAAAAAGACACATCCTTCCATCCATTCATAAGTGTGAAAGTCAAAGATTTAATTTTTAGGGTTTCTCTAGCAAACCCTAATCAAGCTCCAGATCAAGTTTCAGGGGGAGTTGAGGCTAAGGCCTTACATAAGAAGACTACAAGAAGTCTCAACAGGTATGACTCAAGGAGGTTCAGGTATGTCTTGAAATCTGATTCCTGATTAAATTCATAATGTGTTTGTCTTCATATTATTTGTTAGTACACTCTTGATTAATGTTAGACTTATCTTATCACCCTAGTAACAGTATGAATGCATGTGAATGATCGAAGACATTCATTGATTAGGGCTATATGATTGTACTAATGCATTATGGTGTTGTGTGAGGTTGATGTTGTCTACTAACAAGATTCAGGTACATCACGAAAGACAAATCAAGTTCCACATGAAGACAAAGACTCATCTATAATCTTTGTTCTACTTACGAGGTATGTATGACTTTGATATATTATGCTTAACCTATGAGACATGTAGGTTCTAGCTCAGGATCTCTAAATCATTGAAGAGATTGTTTAGGTATGTTGTACATAACTAAGCAGGTATACTAATCCAGGTATGTTTTCCTATGTCAAGTTAGAATCTTACCTTGTGTTAGGATCCCCTATATAAGTATACTTGGTATGATTGGTTATTTAACTAACCAGAAGAGTACTATGATCAAACAAGAATATGCATGAGTAAAAGAAGACTTCCTTGAAACCCTAAATACTAATGATCATGACTATACATATTTAAGATGATTTAGAATTAGAATGTTTTGAGAATATACTAATGAATGTATGTTTGTGTATGAGATCATGAGGATGACACTAGTGCACACTTGAGCATGCACAGTGGTACAAAATGAATAGAAGTTCAAAAGGCATACAGAAGATCAAGCGGGAGGCAACCATACAAACATAAAAGATAAGTATTTGAGTTGTTATTTGAAATAGTAAATGATATTGCCTGTAATAGGTTGTATGCATAGAATATATGATGCTGAGTGTAAACATTCATAGAGCATTGAACAGTATACTACTAATATGCATATGATTGGTAATTTGGACAAACATTCCATTGTTGCTTGTCTAGAATGAAACCTCTTTGCTGACATGCTGAGAGTTGTGCGCACTCTCGATAGTATGTTCTGGTAGAGATGCACAGCATTTAGATAGCCACTGTATGCATACAGGATATGGGAAAGTGTTGTGCCAAAGTATTGGTAAAAATAAGTTGCATAACTATGTAAATGATATCTGTATGCATAATAGGTTATCATGATTTGATGATTATGAAGTATTACTAATCATGTACTTAATTTTGATTTGTAGGAAACATCATGATGAATGATGAACACTGAACAAGCGATGGATGTTCAACAAAAGGATTTACAAATCAAACACGCTATAGAAGGCTCACGGCCAGAAGATTCTCTTAGAAAGAGGAAGACAATCATGATGAAATGTTTGCTCCAAGTGGCTAGATAAGACCATTCTCTTAATGGTGTAATTAAAGAAGAAATGTGAATCAGGTTTTGTATGGGTTCCCAGGATCGATAATCAATTGATGAGTTTAATGATCACCTTGGGTGATGTGGATCTCAACCTTTGCTACAAGGTTGAATATGGTTTCTATACACAGATGACATGGATGCAAGAAGAAACTCACCACAGAGTTCGAATGATATTGAGGCTCACATCAGTAGACCCATCTAATGAGAGATGGCACAGATAGATATGCAGAAGATCATTCAATGCAGAAATGAAAATGAAAGATCTCAAATTGATGCATTACTTCCTAGGTCTGGAAGTATGGGATGGCTCAGAAGGAATCTTTCTCAACCAAGGAAAGTATGCTGAGAAATATTAAAAGGACTTGATGTGTTGGGATGGCCACTCTTGAAGTTGTTAGCAGATGACTCATTAGAGTTAGTGGATAGAACTCTGTACAAACAAAATATTGAGTCATTGATGTGTCTAACGAATACTAGGTCAGATATATGCCTTGCTGTAAACACCTTGAGTCGGTATCTAGTGGAAACTAGAAGTGTTCACCTATTAGTTTCAAAGCATGAGATGAGGTACCTAAAGGATAAATTAGACTTTGATCTATGGAGATCATGAATTCAGATGGCTACACAGATATTGATTGAGCAGAAAGTGTATCAGACAGGAAGAGCACATCGAGAAGATGTTATTGTCTGGGATCAGCCATGATCTTGTGGTTTAGCAGGAAGCAATCTAGCACAAGCGGAATATATGGTTGCTTCCTCTGCTAATTGTGAAACGACATGGCTTCAGAATTGTTTGACTTAGAGATGGACCCAACTGTGATCCTATGTGACAAACAGAGTCGTACTAAAATGGCAAAGAATCCAGTGTTCCATGATAAGTCAAAAGCACATAGAGATCTGGCATTTCTATATACGAGATATGGTGCAGATAGGAATCAAAGTTCAACAAGTTACTAACCAAACCTCTACCGATCCGATGTACTAACCAAACCTCTACCTAAAGTAAAGTTTTTCGAGACAAACTTAATATAGTCCATAAGGACCCTCCTCGAAAGGGGGAGTGATGTGATCACTTATGATGAGATTTCCTGCATCCACAGTGAGGTCGATGATGTGAATACCTATATTGGTGATGCCGACAGAGAGGTTGGTGGATGGTCCTTAGACAGGGTCTAAGGTGACAAGGGGATTGCATCATCCTTGAACACATGTTCTAAAAGAAGAGCCGTAGACGTATGTCTTCGAAAATGAAGTCCTTGGTGGACTTGAGGGGATTGGATCATCCCTGGACTTCAGTCCTAAAGAAGATCCGTAGACGTATGTCTTCGAAAATGAAGTCCTTGGTGGACTTGAGGGGATTGGATCATCCCTAGACTTCAGTCCTAAAGAAGAGCCGTAGACGTATGTCTTCGAAAATGAAGTCCTTGGTGGACTTGAGGGGATTGGATCATCCCTGGACTTCAGTCCTAAAGAAGAGCCGTAGACGTATGTCTTCGAGAATGAAGTTCTTGGTGAACATGTGAGGGGATTGGATCATCCCTAGACTTCAGTCCTAAAGAAGAGCCGTAGATGTATGTCTTTGAGAATAAATTTTTTGGTGAACATGTGAGGGGATTGGATCATCCTTGGACTTCAGTCCTAAAGAAGAGCCGTAGACGTATGTCTTCAAGAATGAAATTCTTGGTGAACATGTGAGGGGATTGGATCATCCCTGGACTTCAGTCCTAAAGAAGAGCCGTAGACGTATGTCTTCGAGAATGAAGTCCTTGGTGGATGGTTGAGGATTAAGTCATCCTTGGATGTAGGTCCTAAATGTACGGTTGAGGATTAAGTCATCCTTGGACATGGTCCTAAATGTACGGTGAAAGATTAAGTCATCCTTGGACGTAGGTCCTAAATGTACGGTTGAGGATTAAATCATCCTTGGACGTAGGTCCTAAATGTACGGTTAAGGATTAAGTCATCCTTGGACGTGGTCCTAAATGTACGGTGAAGGATTAAGTCATCCTTGGACGTGGTCCTAAATGGACGGTTGAGGATTAAGTCATCCTTGGGCGTAGGTCCTAAATGGATGGTTGAGAATTAAGTCATCCTTGGACGTAGGTCCTAAATGTACGGTTGAGGATTAAGTCATCCTTGGACGTAGGTCCTAAATGTACGGTTGAGGATTAAGTCATCCTTGGACGTGGTCCTAAATGTACGGTTGAGGATTAAGTCATCCTTGGACGTGGTCCTAAATGTACGGTGAAGGATTAAGTCATCCTTGGACATGGTCCTAAATGTACGGTGGAGGATTAAGTCATCCTTGGACGTGGTCCTAAATGTACGGTGGAGGATTAAGTCATCCTTGGACGTGGTCCTAAATGTATGGTGGAGGATTAAGTCATCCTTGGACGTGGTCCTAAATGTACAGTGGAGGATTAAGTCATCCTTGGACGTGGTCCTAAATGTACGGTGGAGGATTAATTCATCCTTGGATGTGATCCTAAATGTACAGTTGAGGATTAAGTCATCCTTGGACGCGGTCCTAAATGTACGGTAAGGATTGGATCATCCTTGGAATTTGGTCCTGTGAACTAAGCCGTAGACATGAGGTCTCCGAGAATTGATAGGACTGGATCGTCCCTGGACTTCGGTTCAAAAGGTACATGTTAGGACTGGATCGTCCCTGGACTTTGGTTCAAAAGGTACATGTTAGGACTGGATCGTCCCTGGACTTCGGTTAAAAAAGGTACATGATAGGACTGGATCGTCCCTGGACTTCAGTTCAAAAGGTACATGACTGGATTGCATCATCCTTGGACATATGTCCTAAAGAGAGCAGGATTGATCATCCTGTAATATGATTGTATTGATGATGTGGTTACTTGTATCGGTATGGATACTTGTATTAATAATGAGGATACTTGTATTGGTATGGATACTCGTGTGATGACGATGTTGATGATCGTGTGATGACGATGCTGATGATCGTGTGATTATGATGCTGATGATCGTGAGATGACGATACTGATGATCGTGAGGATCCAGATGTTGATGTTGTTGTAGTTGTTCAAGTGCTGCAGAAGATAAAGACTCAGTACTGAAGATGTTGATGTTAAAGTATTGAAGATGTTCCAGTAATTGCTTGAGTTACTGATGATGTTGAGAAAGCTTCCAATGATTTATAGATGTATCATGTATGATGTTGATGACTCCTTGCTTGTACAAATACTGTTATAATATCCTTCTCGTTAAGGGGGAGTGTTGAAATATTGTAACTTCAAAGAATATTATATTTGTACTTTATTATTCCGGAGATGTTTCATTCCTCCGTAAAGATCTTATTGTATATCCGGAGATGTTTATTCCTCCGTCAGAATGTGGTAACATGGGTTATTAGACTTCCCTAGTGGGGGTCGGCCCTGTATGTGTTATGTGGGTCAAAGGGTTGTTAGACCACCCTAGTGGGGTCGGCCCAGTCATTTATAATAGGGTATTTAACCTAATGGTTAAATAAGATCCTAAATGTACTTGTGTAAAAGATATGTCAGAGTAGTGTATAAATAGAGGAGGTGTGTTCCTCATTTGACACACTCACTCACTTGAGAGTAGCGCACTTGTGGAGGAGAGGTCTGCTATGATGGAGGAGGAGTTCATGTCTTTGGTTTGCATCTTTGTATATTACTGGTCATCTATATTGAGGAAGCTTTACTGGGTTTTCTACCCCATGAGGGTTTCCCAGGATAAATCTGTGTCTCTTGTGTTTATGCTATGCTTGTTGTTTCTTTAGTGATCCTGTATATGCTATTATTGTTAAATGGAATGTAATGCTGCTATTTTTGTCTTAGCATATTGAATCTTAACAATCACCACCATCTCCATCATCATCATTGACTCTAACTCTAACCCTAATTCAATTTCCTTCTATAACTCTAGCCCTAACCCTCACCCAAACCCTAGCACTAAGCCATCTTCTCCATCCTCACCATCACCATCACTGTCACCATCAACATCTTCATCATCACCACCATCTCCATCATCATCATTGACTCTACCTCTAACCCTAATTCAATTTCCTTCTATAACCCTAGCCCTAACCCTCACCCAAACCCTAGCACTAAGCCATCTTCTCCATCCTCACCATCACCATCACCATCACCATCAATGACTTCATCATCACCACCATCTCCATCATCATCATTGACTCTACCTCTAACCCTAACTCTAAATCCAACTCTAACTCTAACTCCAGGTTCCTCATCAAAGCCTCCATCATCATCATCTTCATGACCATCTCCATTTCCATCACCATCACCGTCAACCTCTTCATCATCATCACCATCATCATCATCATACGTGCCCGATGGAAATGGTGGTCAACAAAACCGGGTTCTGGGGAGTCCTACAGGTGTGTCTAGGAAGGTTCCGTCCAGGAATGCTAGCCACAAGTGTCCAATGGGTGATTTTTCAGAGTTGACCCCCGTGTGCAAAAATTACACACTCCCTCACTGAGCAAAACCCTAGTTTCCAAGATGGATGTACAAGATGAGGGTGGGGCCACTTGGCCGGAGGGGAGGGGCACCCCTAGCACTATACCGGTGTGCTAAATCCAATGGAGTAGACAGTTCGTCGATCCGAGCCATGATCTTCATTCTATGGCGCGTCCCGTCTCGCATTCAGAAGGTATTCAGGGACACCTATTGGATACCTGCCGAGCGCGTAGAACTCCAACCGTGCAAAAAAATCAGGTTCCCGGGAGTCTTGCAAGTGTGTCTAGGCAGGTTCCAGCTGGGAACGCTAGCCACAAGTGCCCGGTGGGTGATTTTCCAGAGTTGACCCCCGTGTGCAAAAATTGCACACTCCCTCACTAAGCAAAACCCTAGTTTCCAAGATGGATGTACAAGATGAGGGCAGAGCCACCGGGCTAGAGGGGAGGGGCACCCCTAGCACTATCCTAGTGTGTTGAAACCAACTGAGTCGATGGTTCATTGATCCGAGCCACGGTCTTCATTATATGGCTCATCCCGTCTCGCATCCAGAAGGCCTTCAGGGACACCTATTGGATACCTGCCGAGGGCATAGAACTCCAACTGTGCAACAAAACCAGGTTTCGAGGAGTCATGCAGGTGTGTCTAGGCAGGTTCCAGCAGGGAATGCTAGCCACAAGTTCTCGGTAGATTATTTTCCAGAGTTGACCCCCATGTGCAAAAATTGCACACTCCCTCACTGAGCAAAACCCTAGTTTCCAAGATGGACGTACAAGATGAGGGTGGGGCCACCGGGTCGGAGGGGAGGGGCACCCCTAGCACTATCCTGGCGTGCTGAATCCAACGAAGTTGACGGTTCATCGATTCGAGCCACGGTCTTCATTCTATGGCTCGTCCCATCTCGCATCCAAAAGGCCTTTAGGGACACCTGCTCGATACCTGCCGGGGGTGTAGAACTCCAACTGTGCAACAAAACCGGGTTTTGGGGAGTCCTGCAGGTGTGTCTAGGCAGGTTTCAGCTAGGAACACTAGCCCTAAGTGCTCGGTGGAATATTTTCCAGAGTTGACCCTAGTGTGAAGGCCATGCCAAATTTGCTAACGGGGGCCATTTCTCGACCGGAGGCCCCCGGGCATGCGTGGTCACTGTGGACAGGTCTGCAATGGCCAGGTGGACCTGTGGGAGGTGACATAATCGAAGTCCTCTCGCCGGTTTGGGTTCCGTGGCCGTGGGTCAAATCCTCTAAGTGTCCCTGAACAGCCCCGGGTGCCCGACTAGAATTCCCGCAGCACCCGAACCATGGCTCGGTTTGTGAATCCGTCAATTTTGGTGGGTTCGAGACGGCGGGTTTCAGCTAGGGGACCCCCCACAACATCCCCCGAAGACCCAGAAACGGTGCCAATGAGCCATCTCTGGAGCTAGGGTTTTGCTCAGTCAAGGCCATGCCAAATTCGCTAAAGGGGCCATTTCTCAACTGGAGGACCCCGGGCGTGCATGGACACCGTGGACAGGTCCATAATGGCCACATGGACCTGTGGAATGTGATGGAATCCAAGTCCTCTTGCCAGTTTGGGTTTCGTGGCCCTGGGTCAAATCCTCCAAGTGTCCCTGAACAGCCCCGGGGTGCCCGACTAGAATTCCCATAGCACCCGAACCATGGCTCGGTTCGTGAATCCGTCGATTCTGGTGGGTTCGAGACAGTGGGTTTCAGCTAGGGGATCCCCCACAGCATCCCTCGAAGACCCAGAAGCTGTGCCAACGGGCCATCTCCGGAGCTAGGGTTTTGCTTAGTGATGGGGATTTGCTCTAGGGCCACGGAACCCAAACCGGCGAGCGGACTTGTATTCCGTCGGATCCCACAGGTCCACGTGGCCATTGTAGACCTGTCCACGGTGGCCATGCACACCTGGGGGCCTCCGGACGAGAAATGGCCCCCTTTAGCGAATTTGGCATGGCCTTCACTGAGCAAAACCATAGCTCCGGAGATGGCCCATTGGCACCGCTTCTGGGTCTTTGGGGGACACTGTGGGGTGTCCCCTAGCTGAAACCCGTCGTCTTGGACCCACCAGAATCGACGGATTCATGAACTGAGCCATGGTTCGGGTGCTACGAGCATTCTAATCAGGCACCCGGGGGCCGTTCAGGGACACTTGGAGGATTTGACCAGGGGCCACGGAACCAAAACCGACAAGAGGACTTGGGTTACGTCACCTCCCACAGGTCCACCTGGCCATTGCGGACCTGTCTACGGTGGCCACACATGCCCGGGGACCTCCGGTCAAGAAATGGCCCCTTTTAGCAAATTTGGCATGGCCTTCACACTGGGTTCAACTCTGAAAAATATTCCATTGGGCACTTAGGGCTAGCGTTCCCAGTCGAAACCTGCCTAGACACACCTGCAGGACTCTCCGAAACCTAGTTTTGTTGCACGGTTGGAGTTCTACGCCCTCGGTAGGTATCCAGCAGGTGTCCCTGAAGGCCTTTTGGATGTGAGACGAGACGAGCCATAGAATGAAGACTGTGGCTTAGATCGACGAACCGTCAACTCGGTTGGATTCAGCATGCCGGGATAGTGCTAGGGGTGCCCCTCCCCTCCGGCTCAGTGGCCCCACCCTCATCTTGTACGTTTATCTTGGAAACTAGGGTTTTGCTCAGTGAGGGAGTGTGCAATTTTTGCACATGGGGGTCAACTCTGGAAAATCATACACCAGGCACTTGTGGCTAGCGTTCCCAGCCGGAACCTGCCAAGACACAGCTGCATGACTCCCCAGAACCCGATTTTGTTGCACGGTTGGAGCTCTACGCCCCTAGGAGGTATCCAGCAGGTGTCCTTGAAGGCCTTCTGGATGCGAGACGGGACGAGCCATAGAATGAAGACCATGGCTCGGATCGACGAACCATCGACTCCATTGGATTCAACATGCCAGGATAGTGCTAGGGGTACCCCTCCCCTCCGACCCGGTGGCCCCACCCTCATCTTGTATGCCCATCTTGGAAACTAGGGTTTTGCTCAGTGAGGGAGTGTGCAATTTTTGCACACGGGGGTCAACTCTGGAAAATCATCCACCGGGAACCTGTGGCTAGTGTTCCCAGTCAGAACCTACCTAGACACACCTGCATGACTCCCCGGAACCTGGTTTTGTTCCACGGTTGGAGTTCTACAGCCCCGGCAGGTATCCAGCAGGTGTCCCCGAAGGCCTTCTGGATGCGAGATGGGACGAGCCATAGAATGAAGACTGTGGCTCAGATCGATGAACCGTCGACTCCATTGGATTCAGCACGTCGGGATAGTGCTAGGGGTGCCCCTCCCCTTCGGCTCGGTGGCCCCACCCTCATCTTGTATGTCCATCTTCGAAACTAGGGTTTTGCTTAGTGAGGGAGTGTGAAATTTTTGCACACGGGGGTCAACTCTGGAAAATCACCCACCTGGCACTTGTGGCTAGCGTTCCAGGCCGGAACATGCCTAGACACACCTGCAGGACTCCCCAGAACCTAGTTTTGTTGCATGGTTGGAGTTCTACACCCCCGGCAGGTATCTAGCAGGTGTCCCTGAAGGCCTTTTGGTTGCGAGACAAGACGAGCCATAGAATGAAGACCGTGGCTCGGATCGATGAACCGTCGACTCCATTGGATTCAACATGCCAGGATAGTGCTAGGGGTGCCCCTACCCTCCGACCTGGTGGCCCTGCCCTCATCTTGTACGTCCATCTTGGAAACTAGGGTTTTTCTCAGTGAGGGAATGTGCAATTTTTGCACACGGGAATCAACTCTGGAAAATCTTCCACCGGGCACATATGATGATGATGAAGAGGTTGACGGTGATGGTGATGGCGATGGCGATGGTGATGAAGATGATGATGATGGAGGATTTGATGAGGAACATGGAGTTAGAGTTAGAGTTGGAGTTAGAGTTAGGGTTAGAGGGAGAGTCAATGATGATGATGGAGATGGTGGTGATGATGAAGATGTTGATGGTGATGGTGATGGTGAGGATGGAGAAGATGGAGAAGATGGCTTAGTGCTAGGGTTTGGGTGAGGGTTAGGGTTATAGAAGGAAATTGAATTAGGGTTAGAGGTAGAGTCAATGATGATGATGGAGATGGTGGTGATGATAAAGACATTGATGGTGACGGTGATGGTGATGGTGAGGATGGAGAAGATGGCTTAGTGCTAGGGTTTGGGTGAGGGTTAGGGCTAGAGTTATAGAAGTAAACTGAATTAGGGTTAGAGTTAGAGTCAATGATGATGATGGAGATGGTGGTGATGATGAACACATTGATGGTGACGGTGATGGTGATGGTGAGGATGGAGAAGATGGCTTAGTGATAGGGTTTGGGTGAGGGTTAGGGCTAGGGTTATGGAAGGAAATTGAATTAGGGTTAGAGTTAGAGTCAATGATGATGATGGAGATGGTGGTGATGATGAAGACGTTGATGGTGACAGTGATGGTGATGGTGAGGATGGAGAAGATGGCCTAGTGCTAGGGTTTGGGTGAGGGTTAGGGCTAGACTTTGGGTGAGGTTGATGGTGATGGTGATGGTGATGGTGATGATGATGGTGATGGTGGTGAGGCTGATGGTGATGGTGATGGTGATGATGGAGATGGTGATGGTTCCATCTCGCATCCAAAAGATGGAGATGGTGATGATGACGAAGATGGTGATGATAATGAAGATGGTGATGGTGGTGATGATGGTGATGGTGGTGAGGTTGATGGTGATGGTGATGGTGATGATGAAGATGGTGATGGTTCCGTCTCGCATCCAAAAGATGGAGATGGTGATGATGACGAGGATGGTGATGATGATGAAGATGGTGACGTTGATGATGATGGTGATGGTGGTGAAGTTGATGGTGATGGTGATGGTGATGATGAAGATGGTGATGGTTTCGTCTTGCATTCAAAAGATGGAGATGGTGATGGTGATGAAGATGGTGATGATGATGAAGATGGTAACGTTGATGATGATGGTGATGGTGGTAAGGTTGATGGTGATGGTGATGGTGATGATGAAGATGGTGATGGTTCCGTCTCGCATCCAAAAGATGGAGATGGTGATGGTGATGATGATGAAGATGGTGACGTTGATGATGATGGTGATGGTGGTGAGGTTGATGGTGATGGTGATGGTGATGATGAAGATGGTGATGGTTCCATCTTGCATCCAAAAGATGGAGATGGTGATGATGACGAAGATGGTGAAGTTGATGATGATGGTGATGGTGGTGAAGTTGATGGTCATGGTGATGGTGATTATGATGAAGATGGTGATGATGATGAAGGCATTGATGATGATGGTGATGGTGATGAATATGATGATGAAGATGATGAAAGCGTTGGGGAATTTATTTATATCCAATGTATTTGACTCTAAGAACCTCTCATATGTGATTACAAAAAAAATCAAGATTCCCTCAACCCCCAAACATGCCCTTTCAAAGATTTTTTTATCTTTGAGTGTGGTATGGGTGCCAACATGAGGTTTTGTCTACTAAGGATGTATCTTGTTATCTTGACCATTGTTGGGGTGATGACAATGAGGTTCATATGACTCCAATGAATCTTCCATGGATCATGGGGTAAAATTATCTCTCAATTATTATTGCATGTGAACTTGCATGTACCAAGCTACAACAAATCTTTCACAGGAGTGGATTTGTCTGTGTGAATAGATAAGTGAAAAGATTTTAGCAACAAGACCTATCAATTTTAACTTGGAAGTATGGGAAATGTTCAAAGTGGGATTGAGAGGCTTGATCATGATTGTAGTAGTGGGCATGGTATTGGTGAGAATGATGACATGATAGTGGAATTAAACATTAATATGGTGACCTTGGAGCTTGGATCCTAGCCTAGAAACACGAGAGCCTAGCCTAAAAACCCTAGTTGGTAGCATAAACCCTAGTTTGTATTCTAATCATAATGAAACCCTATTATGTATCCTAAGATCTAGCCCTAAATTATAATACATGTAAAGATTAAATAATTTTCATTGTACATATATATTCATCTGCGTGCATTTGAATCCAAACCACTATACACATATATGCATACATAAAATTAGATCGTTATCACATAATGATAAATTAAGGAAGTCCTAATTGTAAATGGTAGTGGATGTGATGGTCATCAAATCAAAGGTGGCTATATCTGTGAGTGAGAATTAATGAGCTAGCTATACATCATGCTCAAGGTTGTCCTATTTGTATGGTGACAATTGATTAAGAAATGATTCCATAACTTGGTTATTAATTTGTTGCATGATCTTAAGTGGACAAAATGGTCAAAATAAATACTAGTGACGACATTTCATTATGTAGAGTATGGCCTTTTTGGATCTCATTATGTAGAACTATTAAAAATCATGTTGGATCTCATTTTAACCTTTTGACGACAATGGACATTTTCTATTTTTAAGTGTTCTTTTCCTAGTACTCAAGTTCCCAATACATATCTTATGTGCCATGAGGTGTTATTTGTCCATCCATTTATTCCATTTGTTTTTAGATTAATTCTCACACATGATTTTGTTTGAGTTAGCCTATGTTTACAATGTTCTCTTAACATAGATACCATTAGAAGCTTTTACATGTGGAAAGATAAACCAAGCTGAACTACGATATCCAACTTCTCTTCTAAGATCTAGGTAAAACCCAAATTTACACAACATCACATCATGATACACACAACATGAGACAACCACATTAGACAACGAGATATATAAATCACATAACTAAAAATCCATGTACATCAAGGCTACAAAACTCATCCAAACATATACAATTTCTGGCAAATAGTGGAACATGGTACCCAATGTACGTACAATGGTAACTCGTGCCCTACACAAAATGTGACAACTCATGCCGTAGATACAAAATACATGGCAACTCGTGCCGTAGATACAAAGTACATCAAAACTGGTGCATAAAAGTGCCACATCGTGGCATGTCAAGCATTGTGACCACCGCCGTCACTCCCAGGTGCAGATCCAAAGTTGATCTTCCTACTCTTCAAGCTACCGATGCCTCAGGTCTTGGTCCGTCTAGGAGTAGACCGTCTCTCCGGGCTCTGGAACAAATGATATAAGATACCATCATTTTCAAGCATTTGCAACATTTACCACATTTATAAAACAAATGTAGAATTTGAATCTTAAATAAATCACCTCTGACATGAGTGGGAAACATTGGACAGGTGTCCTGGATCAATGGAGCCTCTCAGGAATTCCAGCCTACAACATTTAAAACAATCATTTCATTGAAAAGTCATAATTGCTTAAATTAATTTTTGTTAATGCATCAAAATATTTTCATAAATTAACTTGATTCTCACTGTGAACACCTTCGATGATGGACATGGCTGGCCTTTTGGGCTATCAGGTGGAGTAGATGGCCGAACAACCAACTTTGATGTAGTGATGGGGGGGGGCGCAGATGTAGTGGCAACCAGTACATGTGCAACCATTGGAGATACCGATGAGGATATTGGAAGAGTAGATGCCACAATAGTAGCGGGAAGTGGGGATGATATGGTGGGAGAAGACACAGTGGTATGGGGTGGAGGAGGACCATGTGGACGATGAACCCCTGCCGACTGTAGGATAGAGGGTATCGAATAGAAAGGGATAGGGACGGTGTTGAGGGATGGTGCATGGGAGGGAAGTCCTGCATGGAGGGAGGAGGATGGACAAATGGGAGGTTGTGGATGAAGAGGGGAAGGTGGAAGGAAGGGGGGGGCATGGACGAATGGGGGAGGATGGATAGACATGGGGGCGTGGATAAATTGGGGGGGATGTATGGACGTAGGGGGGTGGGCAAGTGGGGGAGGATGGATGGAGGGGGGAGTATGGCCGGAGAGGGGGGGCTGGATGGAAGGGAGGGGGTGGACGTAGGGAGGGGTCTAGATGAAAGCGAGGGAGGGGACTCATGGGAGAGGGTGGATACACAGGACTAAAATGCGGATACATAGCTGCTGGTGGAACCTACATATACATTTGTAATATCACAATTTAGTAAACAAACAATAAATTAAACCATAGTAAGTTGTAACAAATCAAATTAAAAGCATGCTTATAACTACACATTGTACCTGTGTATATGGTGATGTGCCAATCCCTGGCGGGGGTGGATGATCACCGTAGTCACGAAACACTTGTGGAAAACAAAATGCATGCATGTTATGAACATGTTAAACAAGTCATTATCTAGGAAATCAAGATATTCAAAAACATTGTACGAACTATCAACGTGTATGCCATAAATATAAATACTTGAGTAATATAAATGACATAAGTAATAACAATATTGTGTCAGGTATTGAAAATACCTCTGTGTGGGGTGTCGCAATTTCAGTTGTAGCTGCCATTGCTGCATCCAAGTTGGGAGATCCTACGTTCTCCCATCTTGGTGTATCAGCCCTGAATAACTGTACATTGAAATAATAGTTTGAGTCAAACAAAAATACTTTAAAAATAATTTACAAGTTATCAAGTGATGATTGAAAACACATTAAAAAAATTGCTGACCTGATCCATATAATAGCCCTCGATCGGGCCAGGGCAAATGTGCCCGCAATGGGGACAAAGATGTGGCATTGTCCTCGTTGAAGTGGAATGCCTAGCATGGCTACCATCGGTCATGGGTATACCCTGGCCCTGTCATGAAGGGCCTGCACCTATATCTCTATCAAGGTCACCTGACCTCTCCACTATAGTCGCTACTACAAAGGAGGTGTGTCTGAGGAGACCACATGGAACATTCCTGATTGCCACCTCGATCTGATCAGGCTTATGGGGAAAATGAGGTGGCTGGGGAGAGGGGTTGGGTTCATGCCTCGGAGTTGGTGGCCCTCTTAGTCAGTTCCTCTTGGCAGCAGGTCGATCTTTGGCAGAGCCACGCCCAACACCCTGGAACTCGGTTATGTCAAAATAGTTGACATGTAAACTGAGGCAAAACTCAGCCCACAGTTGGCAAAAGAAGTACTGTGGAACCTCCCTATTATTGCAGGGAGGTTTATCATACACCATGAACCACCTCTGCATCCAATTGTCCCTCCAGGGTTGGTAATGACACCAATCCATGCAGACACGTGGATTTGTAATGTTCGGTGGTTGGTTTGTTTTCGGATCGGTGAACATACTATATAATTGGGATTTTGTAATGTTCAAATCTTTTATTGCTTCCTTGGAGATGCCCGTGGAGTAGTACTCCCGCATCCTAGCTCTAAATTGAGTCATGTCGGTCAATTGTTAGTGTGCATGGATGAGGGAATCAATTGAATTCTCAATTGACATGGCAAGAGAAAATCGAGATGGTTCCCCCGAGTTTCTAAGTTAGCGAGTGTGCACTCGCATTTCATTTACATAATGGTTAAGGTCATCTTGTTCAAAATTAGGTTGGGGGTTTTGGTTTTGTTCGGCATTTGGATTGTGTTCACGATTTTCTTCGGCATTGGGTCCAAGGTTTGGGTTTTCTTGTGTTCCACCAGACTCGGGGTTAACATCTTGTTCACTCATTGTCTCAGTTTACAATCTGCAATAGAAAATGGTTCATTGTTTTCAAAATTTGAGAATTATTTACAATTAAATAAACAAAAAAAATCAAAAAATTGATACAAAGAATGAATAAAATGAAAACAAAACTTGATATTTACCTATCAATCGCCCTGTTGATGAGTTAGTGGGTGTTGTGGGGTGGTTTTGAAGTTGATTTGGGCAACTTTGGTGGTTGAATTGATGCATACGCGGAGGTGCAAGTCGCGGTCGGCCGGCCCAATGGAACAATGCGAAAATTGGGAACTGTTTTTTTATTTTTATTTTAACAGAGGCATGTGTGTGCCACTGTTGCACGCACACGCTAGGAACTCGTATGCGCCATATACGCGCATGCGCCTTGGTTCGGTATAGAACCTAGTGGTGCGTGCGCGCTTCCTTAGGTGTGTACGCGCCATTTTTTTTTCCGCTAGCGTGCCCCCATTGCAACGAAAATGGGGACCATCTTCGTGCGCCTACCCATTTATGTTGATTGAAATTCAAATGGACTTGATTTGATAACATAAATATTTGATTTTTGTTTCCTTCCTATGCAGACACATTGATGATGCATTTGAAGTTTCTGACTCTGTCAGGACAATGTAATTAGTCTAGACGTTGGGAGGTTCATCCAGTCATAATAGTCCAATGGAGAATGAAAAGAGAAAGGACCAAGTTTGTAAAACAAGTTATGCCAAAATAACGTAAACACCAAGCTATTCATTTAAATAAGGTGTCGCAGTAGGACCGAGTTCATAAAACAAGTTATTCCAAAACAACGTAACCACCTAGCTATCCATTTAAAGAAGGTGTCACAACAGTACTTTAGCACGCGTACTGTTATTCATCATATGCCAAGGAGGGTAACAAAATCAGTGCCAAGTGCAGTCACAATTTGTGATCCACTATTATGATAGTCGATGGCTTGATTACATGCCTTTTCAGCTTGTAAGTTGGCAAGAGACAAAACCTACAGTGTTTTTGCTGCTGCCTCTTCAGAACTCGAGAAATTAGAATTACATGATACATAGAACCCGGGGAATTAGAATTACATGATACACTATACATAGAATTTGGTAAATATAAGTGTCATGTTAAAGATGTCCAATATTATTATAGGTTTATAGCTACAGGATCTAGAGTTGGAGGCTTATACAAGCTGGATACAATAAAGGGAATTCATCAAGCATTGGCATCTTCAGCTTTATCAAATGTTGAATTGTGGCATCAAAGGTATGGGCATCTCAATCTCAACGACCTTATGTTATTGTAGAAAAAGTCTATGGTTGAAGTTCTTGTTGGTATCAAAGATGGTCATATAGAATGTGTTGCATGTGCACTTGGAAAACAACACAGAGAGGAGTTTCCAAATCATGAAGAGAAGAGACAGATTGAATTGCTTGAGTTAATTCATACTGATATTTGTGGACCTATGTACACCAAATCACTTGGTGGTTCTTAATACTTTCATATTTGTTGATGATAGATCTAGGTTTACTTGGGTTTACTTCATAAGAAGAAAAGGCAATGTCTTCACATACTTCAAGGAATTTAGGACCAAAGTTGAAAAACAAATAGGTAAATGCATTAAAATTCTCAGATCGGATCAAGGGGGTGATTACACTTCTAGAGCATTCAAAATATATTGTATAGACAATGGAATTCAACAGCAATTTATTGTGCCTCATACACCTCAGCAAAATGGAGTTGCTGAGAGGAAGAACAAAACACTGGTGGAATGTGCTCGTAGTATGCTTCAAGGTAAAAATATTTCTAATGTTTTTTGGGATGAATCCATTAATATTGTTGTGTATTTAAAGAACATGAGTCCAACAAAGAAATTAGATCTTCAAACAGCTTTTGAAGTTTTTCATGGCTATAAACCAGAAGTCAGCCATTTAAGAGTATTTGGTTGTAGGGCGTTTGCACACATTCCAAAAGATGAGAGAATAAAATTGGATGCAAAATCTATTGAATGTATCTTAGTTGGCTATTGTAATGATCATAAAGCATACAATTTATTTCATCCTAGTTCACACAAGCTGATTGCAAGTAGAGATGTAGTGTTTCATGAGAATATAGATATAAGTAACAGGTTGAATAATTATGATGAAGGGCATATCTCTGATGATAATGTCAAAATAGATAAAATTGTTCAGAAGGTACAGGTACAACATGTTAAGGAATAGGGTGATAACATGAGTGATACCTCCTCAGATGAAGAAACAACAAAAAGCAGAAGAATCATGGACGGAACTCTAATAGGTATTGTAATACCTAAAAGGTCAAATCGACAAACTCAACTTTCTATAAAGTTTAAAGATTATGCTTTGATGAATAATGTAATGAATGTCATAGAACCATTGAATTATGATCAAGCCAAAGATAATGAAGAATGGGTGAATGCAATGAATGAAGAGTACAATTCTATTATGAGAAATAAAACTTGGGAATTAGTAGAATTGTCCAAAGATAAAGTTCCCATGGGATCTAAATGGTTGTTCAAATCTAAGTTCAAAGCCGATGATAGTATTGACAAACTTAAGGCAAGACTAGTTGCAAAGGGTTATTCTCAACAAGAGGGAATTGATTTTGAAGAAACATATGCACCGGTAGCTAAATTAAACACAATCAGATTGCTTGTTGCATTAGCTACAAAACATAATTGGTGAATACACCAATTAGATGTTAAGTCTTCTTTCTTGAATGACAAGTTAAAGGAGGAAGTTTACTTAGTTCAGTCGGAAGGTTTTGTGTAGAAGGGACAGGAGAATCTTGTTTGCAGATTGAAGAAAGCTATCTATGGCTCAAAACAGGCCCCTAGATCGTGGTATATAAAGATATAAAATGATTGCAGATTGAAGAAAGCTATCTATGGCTCAAAACAGGCCCCTAGATTCTCTCTTTAAACATCAAGGTTTTGTGAAAAGTAAAAATGATTCAAGCCTATACATTAAGAGATATAAAGAGGGAAATGTTTGCTTGATATCTTTATATGTAGATGATCTCATTATTACAGGTGGTGCATATAAGTTGATTGCAGAAATTAAAAGTCATATGTCTCGAGAATTTGAAATGAAAGATCTTGGTGATCTGCATTATTGTTTAGGACTTGAATTTTGGAGAGAGTCTGGTAAGACATTAATCACTCAAAGCAAGTATGTAAGGGAAATCCTTAACAAATTTAAAATGAGTGGATGTAAACCAGTATCAATTCCTTTGGATCAAAATGTAAAATTGTACAATGATGATGGAAATCAAGAAGCAGATGGTACTTTGTACTGTCAACTAGTGGGAAGCTTGAATTATCTCACTACTACAAGACCAGGCATATCATATTCAGTTAGCATTCTTAGTCAATTTTTGGCTAAGCCATGTGAAACACATTGGAAAGCTGCAAAGCAAGTCCTGAGATACTTGGAAGGAACTATTAATTTTGGTATTTTATATACTAATGCATTTGATGTTTAGTTGGCAGGTTATTCTGATTCTGATTGGGCAGGAAATCATGATGAGAGAAAATCTACTTCTAGATATCCATTTCACATTGGTTCAGGGGTCATCTCATGGAGCAGTAAGAAACAACCAATTGTTTCTTTGTCATCCACATAAGCTGAATATAAATCATTGACCAGTGCTACATGTGAAGCTATTTGTTTGAGGCGCATTCTTGAAGATGTTTGTACAAAGCAAGAACAAGCTACCAGAATTCAGTGTGATAATCAGAGTTCAATCAAGTTGGCACATAATTCAGTTTACCATGCAAGATCCAAACATATTGAGCTGCAACATCATTTTGTGAGAGAAAAGATTGAGTCTAAGGAAATTGATTTGATTTACTAAGCGAGTTGGCAAACTTCATTTTGAAGTCCTTAGGAATAAAGTAGGTGTTGTAGCAAACCCATTTCTCCATTAAGGGGGAATGTTGGATATAATGGCGAAATACGTGAGACTGGGTTGTTGTGTGACTTTTTAAGTTTGGTATTCGAGTGGTTTGTGATCCAAAATTCTAGGAGGTTGTTCCCAATTTGTTGTGTGAGATTTCAACTATATATTGTAATGTATTTTCCTTAATTAATCGAATTGGTTTTACCATTCTTGTTTCTGGACTCAGTGCTCTTCCTTCTACCTCTGTGATATTTAAATTTTCCAACAATCAAATGACTCTCAAGTGATGCTTTTTGTTCGTGTGGAGAAGCATGACCATCTTCTTGCACTTCATGTCCATTGCAGATAATGGTTGTCTGTGTGCAAAGTTATCTTTACTTGGCTCAGTGATGTCTTTATTGTGTAATACAATATCCACTGAAGTTGTCTTGGGCGAAACAAAAGCAGTAGGAACACCAACGTGTAGCCTTGATATATCCTCAGTTTCTCGAACTTCAGAGGCCATAAATCCACTTGTTCTATTGTCCATATAAATTATCTTAGCCTTCTACATGGAAGAAGTCGGTTTCTTGTTATATGTATGTGCCATATTTTCACTAGTCTTTGGTGCCAGTGAAGATGATAAAGGATCCGAATCCTTTTCTCTCTCTGACTCAAGCTTGCTGACATCTCTGTAACACTTACCTGAGCATCTTCTGAAGTTTTTCTTTTCTTGACATAGTCATTACTGTTCTCCATTTCCACATCTATGACTGGAAACTCCACTCCCTTGACACTTTTATATCCAGATCCTGACTCTTTCAAAAGCACATTATTTTCATCACGGCTATTATCTTGAAATTTGGTTAGAGATTTTCCTTCGTTAAGCACATCCGCAGTCTGAGACTTTTCTAGAATCCGTAGAGAATTGGCTACTGTCTGTTCATTGTCATGGCTTGTCAATTGCACTTCATCCAGATGATTATCTTGTAAACCCTCAAAATCCTGCTTATGAGGATTCTCATTAATACCAACCAAGGGTTTTAAAACGTCTTGCATTTCAACCATTGTGATGTTTTCTTCGGTTGACTCCACAGCATGCTTCTGTGGAATTGATTGACTACCTTCATCCAAAATTGAACCGGACATTCCTTGCATTTGACTCTCTACGACAACATCTTAACAAGCACCTATAAAATTCTTCCCTACTTCGTATTTCTCTGCCAATCGATCAGGCATTTCTTCCATTTCCTCCTCGAAAGCTTATGAATGTTTCACTAAATTTTTCTCATGACATGCATTCAACGACATTCTTTGTAGATTCACTGTTGTGACAACTTCATCCAGGGCATATGTAGTATGCCAGCATTCTTACATCTTTATCAACGATCTCATCTAGTGAAAAATCCAAAAGTATTATTTTTTCCACTGACATGGCATTTTTCACAATGCTTTTACAGGGTGAGAAATCCAAAACTCCTTGCTTTTCCACCAAAGCAACAATTTCCTGTAACACCTCTGTGCTATGCTTCCCCCATTATCCATGTCTGTCCCACCAACTAATAACTTTAATGTCCCCTGAACTTCTGCACATCCAAAAACAATTTCTTTTTCTTGAGAGGAACTACCCATATTACAAATTCGTGCTTCCACATTCAGAAAATCCCCAGTTATTGGATACTTAATAATCTACTCCTTTTTGTTCATCCCCTGGCTCACACAAATCATGTCTGCCCTTCACTTCTTTTTTCTCATCCAACATAAAATTCGACACTGAACAAACTGCCTCAGTGTTTGGATTCTTACAGTCAACCTGTGTCGCATGCATCTCTACCTCAGTTCATCATTTACATCAAGAAAGAGTTAAATTACGGAAACGTTTTTACTGTCAAAGTTTCCGGGTCTCTGTGGATATGACGGTAAAGTGTGGCACAGAGGCTTATTCGAGGGCAATCACAGATGAATCGGTGGCGTAGAGGTTTATTAGAGGGCAATCACAGATGAATCAATACTGACCTATTGAATCCATGAGCATGGAGCAGCAGTAAAGGACAACACACAGGTGATCAGAATCAATTGTTGGTTCCTGGAGCACAATGTTCCGTTTAGGTGAAGGTAGCGAGCACTCCAATGCTCAGACAAACGTCAGCATAATGAGTAAGCAAGTTAAAAAATAGTTTAACAAATGATTTAATAGAAGTAAAAATCAAACTATGTGAGTAAATGACAACACACAGTGATAAGAGCCAATCGCAAGTTAAAAAATAGTTAAAAGAAATTATTTAATAGAAGTAAAAACCAAACTATGTGAGTAAATGACAACACACAGGTGATAAGAGCCAATCGCCGGTTCCTGGAGCACTTCAATGCTCAGACAAACGTCAGCACAATGAGCAAGTTAAAAAATAGTTTAAAAAAATTATTTAATAGAAGTAAAAATCAAACTATGTGAGAGGCAAGTATAAAAATGAAAATAACGTCATCATCCTAGCATGAATTATTGTTGTACTTCATAGTTGTTTATTTTGTCGGGACGTGGATCACCGAAAAGGAATCAGTAATCGAGGGTTTTCCTTTTTTATTTTTTAAGCCACAAGTCAATTTATGCTTCATAAGTGGGAAGGGAGACCCGTTCTCCCAACAAAAGCAAAAGCACATCATTATAAGTAACATAATAACTACCTTACTTTAAGGTCCACTTTCATTTCGATTTTCGAACTCTCATTTTTTAGTGACTATTTTAATATTTGATGGAAATGGGATATTGACAAGTGGATGGTTTTCTTTCTTCGTAAATGGTATTTAGATTCCCACAGCTTTTATTTTCCTTCCCACATAGCAAAATCCCTTTCGGTGGATTTTCTTCAACGACCTGCAACTTTCCTTCGTATTAATGATTTTTTAATATTACATGTGGCATGATGTTATTTATCGTTAATGGACGAATTTGCAGAGAGTAAAGAGCATTGGGCTTTTGGATTTTGATACTTCTTATTTTGATTGTTAATTTCCTCCATCTAATTAGAATGAAAAAACGTCTAACTTTTAACCTTGTTACACTTTTAATCTTGTTTCATGACTATTGGATAGAGAAAATCAGCAATCAAAATAAGCTCAAACCTCTTAATTAACATAAACAACATGAGCGAGCGATGAATACTGTTACTATTACAGATGGTACAAGTCTATCTTAATCACTTATAATAGAAAACATCACTAGACGCGGGCATGAGGGCTCCATAGGTAACTTGAATCAAATAATTACTCTATCTTAATCACTTATAATAGAAAACATCACTAGACGCGGGCATGAGGGCTCCATAGGTAACTTGAATCAAATAATTACTCTTCCCTCGCTCTTCTTAGTCCTATAATGTGCTATATATATTTCACATTCTGCCTTCCATCTTTCCATGAAATTTCCAATGCTTCGTCTACTTCGGTCATGGAATTTTTCTTCCATGCCTTTGGAAGGTTTTCGTTCTCAACGGGGTTGTTTTAATTCATTTTGCAGTGTGACTCTTGTGTTTATATCTGTGGATTGTTTGGATGCATTTTAGTTCAACTTACATTATAGTCAACGATGGCTTCGTACTTCACTCCGTGTTGTTTGATTACAATTCTTGGAGCTAATTTCATCAAAACCATTAATGATGCAGTCTTTGCTGGCTTTTGAGTTCAGTTTGATAATTCTTTTCTGTACGTCTCTTGCTTTCCATGTAATAATCATTTTAGCTTTAATTCAATTGATCAGCAACACAAGCCTGACCTCTTACGTATACCCCAATTATATTGCCTACGGTTAATGTGTCTTCCGTATATTTATTGTTCGCATTCTAATTATCCTAATGGTAGAGATGCAGACAGAGATTAGTCAGAGCAAACCCAAAAGTGAGAAGCAGCTTATCTCCGCAGATTGCCTACAATTAGAGGCGGAGACCCTATGGAGTCGGCTTCCGGAAGAATTGATTGAAAGGATATTGCTGTGCTTGCCTTTGGCCAGCACAGTTCAGTTTCGGAGCGTATGCACAAAATGGAAATCTCTGCTCGTTTCAGATGCGTATTGGAGGAACAGATACCGGAAGAAAGCTGCATGGTTCTTCCTCTGCACAACGGGTAAATTCTCATGTGCCTTTGACTTCGAAATGGAGCGCTGGCACAAGATACCCAATCCTGCCATCCCTCGCATGTCAATTATTACTGCAGCAGGCAGCATTTTATGCCTCGGGAACCTCGTTGCAGACTGCAAGGTACTATCCATCTGCAATCCAATTACAAAGACATTGAAGCAACTGCCTCCCACTTCTAGAGTTCAGCTCATACACAAAGCAAGCATGTGTCTGAATAAGGATGCCCGGTCCTATAAAATTATCGTAGCAGGAGAAGAGAATAACATCATATCTGCTCTCATGAACTCCAGAGTGTATACACTTTATACGGAGATTTATGATTCCAGTGCTGGCTATTGGAAAATGGCAGGAGACCCTTTACCCCATGCAAAATTTGGGTCCGATCCAGGAGTGTGGTGCAATGGTCTGTTGTACTGTATCACAGAGATGCCATATGGAGTTGTTACATTTGATCCGGAAAATGGCATTTGGACTGAACTTGATGCAGCCATGCCATGCTCTATTTCAACTCCGTCTCTTGCACAAAGAAATGGCCGCCTAATCATGGTTGGAAAAGTGGTTAACAACCTTAATAAAGCTATTGAAAAACTACTCATCTGGGAATTGCAATACATGGGTAGTGATATCATTGCATGGACCGAGCTTCAACAGATTCCTTTGAGTCTCTACTCAGAGTTCATGGCTCCTCTCAAATCTTATTCTCCATTGGCATGCTCTGCAATTGGGGATTGGCTGTGCATTGCTACGCATCTAAGCTCGCATACAATTGCTTTCAATTTATATAACAACACATGGAAAAGTCTTCCGATTGATCCTCTCTTTCCGGGAAACAGGAACTTTCGTTTGTTGGGTTTGTGTTATAAGCCTGCAGTAGCAGACTGCCATTTATAGGAATAGGAGTGTTCTGTCTCTTTACCATATCATAGACTTTTCTCGAGCTCTGCCATCCCTTCCATGCCTTTTTTGTTGTATGCAACTTGCATATACGTGGAATCAACTTTTTTTAATTTGATTTAATATGACAATGATGGATTGTATTTTTATTAATTTTTCACATATGGAAGAAGTAAACTAAACTCTAGGATGAGTCGTGTACTTACCCATGTGAGGATACAAAAGCCCTCTGCACATGTGAACGTCCAAATGAAATATATTCATTACAAAACAAGATGTGGAAATTCTAATTATCTATCACACCGCGACCTTAAGATCGAAAGATTTAAAATATGGCCATTGAGTAACAAGGGCACGCCAAGAAAAATTAATGGAACACTCCTTACCTTTCAAAAGTAGCGGTGATGATGGAGATATGCTTGGCAATTTTAGCCATGTGGATTTTATAGGAGATAAATAAGCAAGATTTAGATATGTAAGTTAGCAGTGCTGATGGAGATATGCTTGGCAGTTTCACCTATGTTGAATTTTAGAGGGGCATAAATAAGCGAGATTCAGGTATGTTTTGGGTCTTTTTGATGGAAGAGTATCCTGTTGTGCTAGCTTTACCCAATAAAGTTCTTATGTTTGGTGATTTCCGTTCCGAAGGATGCATTGTTGATGTAAATGGGCTTTTGAGGTCGATTCCTTTGCATAATTTTAAGGGTGGTTTTTTTAATAAATAAAAGTTGTTTATATAATAATAATATTATAAGTGGAAATTTATTTCATGGTATATTAGTAAAGATAGTGTTAACACATTAAAGTGTAAACTTGAAGTTTAAGTGTGATGTAATTTTGGAGTTTTTAATTCTTTAAGAATCAATTAAAAGTAAAACATATTAATTAACAAAAAGTGAAAGGGTGATCGATAAGTATATTTCATATCACAACTACTTACTTATAAATTTACAATTAATTAAAACTTGGCAAACAAATTTACAGTAAATCCTTCAAAAGGAGAGCTTTCCTTTTTATTTTTTGGCATTTATATTTGAAGGCTGTGGTATTTTTTGGTATTTATATTCAAAGTCTGCTTGTGTTACCATCCACATGCAAGTTGGACTCTTTGGGCTGCAAAAACCCATGGGTGATGAGCTAATCTGAATTGTTTTTGGTAATCTTAATCACGTTCCAAATCCTTAAAATAACATGACAAACTAGAACACATACAATGTACATCAAATGTGAATGTGGAGTACAACTCACAAAAATATAATAGAGATGAGTTACACTACTCTTTATAAATTAGGAGAACCTCCTTCAAATAACCCCAATACATCCATATATCCAAATCATATGTTCATGTCTACATTAATGTTTACATTGACCTTTATTTATATTTAATATTACCCATTGCACATGTGGGCCCCACATTAGGCTGATCCCTATTACATGTACATTCAACCCCATTACTATACATTCAATCCCATATATGCCTCCCATATATGGGATTGAATGTATAGTACCCTCCAAAAAGCTTTGTCCTTAAAGATTTACAGTTAAGGGTTTTAGGTGTGATGAAACCAAGCAGGGATGACTTCTTTATATTCTTGTTCTCTTGCTGCCACCCATGATGATATTCAACCAAATTCATTTTTTTTGGTATTAATCCTATGCGCTACCATTGTAACTTCTCCAATTTATTTTATGATCATTGATTCTATGCGCTACCATTGTAACTTCTCCAATTTATTTTATGATCATTGATTCTATGCACTACCATTGTAACTTCTCCAATTTCTTGTAGTTATTCGTCTTTGTTAATATCCCATTGAATCAATTTTCTTTGATGCCATATTCCATGAATATTGTTGATTTTGCCATCTTCTTCATTAGTAATGAGAATGTTGATATGTACCTTGTATTTCAAGTATGCTTTCTTGGTGACTGAGAATGTCTATAAGGTTTGACCTTTGAAGGTTGTCCTTCATCTTCCACCCCTTTATTCTTAATCTTTTTTCTGGTACAATGACATTCTCTATCCCTTGTGTTTGATCTTCATTACTTCTTTCTTTCAAGATGAATTCCATCATATTTTACCTTGACATTCTCAAGTTGGAGCTCAAATTCTTTGACTATTTTCTAGGGATCTTCTTTGATCTTGTCTTCCTTCTCCTTTTGAAGTTGCAATGTGATGTCAAAAATCACCATTGATACACCACTTACCTTCTCCCGTATTACATAATTCATATCAAACACCAAATGGATGGTTTTTTTTCATTTAGTGACTTTTTCCAAGTACTATTCCTATATGGTATATTCCACCATACATCTTGCCATATGGGCTATCAAAATTGTCTCTAAATAGTTGCGGAATAGAGTCATTTCCGCCATAAGTCGTGACCAGTTGAATGCACCGGCTGGAATATATCTATATCATATGGAAAAAATATCCCAGATACCCTTTGGTGAAAGTGTCTGCCCCAACCTTAAACATTTCTCCATCTATTATTGTCATGATCTGGTGAAGGTTGGAGCACTGCCACCAATGCTAGTAACTCTGAAATTTTCCAACATTTTGGTTTTGTGTGTCGAGATTTGGCACATCTTAAAGAATTTGTTAATTTGGCAAATGTTGGAACATTTTTTAGTAGCAAAAGTGTGGAAATTGATGGGGAGACTGCAAAGATTTTGAGTAGCAAAAGTAGAAATTATGGAAATATTCTATTATTCATAGATGATTGGAGATTTTAAAAGGGAAGTGTAAGATGTGGAATGCAAAACTTTTTGGTGTTGCTTGAGCAGAAAGGAAAAGGATGAGTTGGAAAGGGAGCGTAAGGGAGATCATTTTATCATAATTTCACCAAGGATCCCATTTGGCTCATAAATTTTGGCAGAGATTGAAAAGTGATACTCAATTGAATTGGAGGAATGGGTTTAGAGACAGAAAACTATGAATGGGACATGTGTTACCAAGACATGTGTTATCTTATAACATTCTACCGATACAACCACCATCCTTGATAGCTTGAATGCTAATGGACCTTCTCAGTTTCTGCTTGTCTTGTTGCATCTTTTGAATGCCCTTGTTTAGTCACTTTTAGATTTTAATTAGCTTAATGAGGTGTCTTATAACATTCTACTGAGACAACCACCATCCTCGATAAGGAGGCAGCTTGGTATTGCACTGCTAATATTAGATATCCATTATGGATGTTGTATTAGAGTCATCATTTGTCAGTGCTTTTAGCACTGAATATTGGAGAAGTTAAACCTTGGTTTTTTGTTTGTATGGTTGACTTTGTTGTGACTGGTCTGCCTATTATGATGCAAGAATACTTTGAAATTGATAGTATAAATTTTAAACTTATGGCATCAACACATGTATAAAGTTGGGGACTGTAATAAATATAGCTTTTTTTGCTAACTTTTAAATTGATGGCATCTAAGCATGTATAAAGCTGGGAAATTTAATAAATATAGTTTTTTTATTATTATTTATGGTACAAATTTGAAATGAATGACATCTACACTTGCATAAAGTTGGGGATTCTAGGGTTGAGCCTTATTTTGCACATAAAAAAATAAATTTGGTGTACATTTAAAAAAGAATTTTGATTTTATTTCATCTTTAAATTCTTAATTGTTTTATTATTTATAATGTAGATTACTAATTATTTGATATTTTTAGAATTTTATAAATATTTAAAATAAGAGAAATTAACCCTTTAACTCCACAATGAATATATTACAATAAATATAGTTTTATTATTATTATTTATGGTACAAATTTGAAATGAATGACATATATACTTGCATAAAGTTGGGGATTCTAGGGTTGAGCCTTATTTTGCACATACAAAAAAAAATAAAAATTGGTATATATTTAAAAAAGAATTTTGTTTTTATTTCATCTTTAAATTCTTAATTGTTTTATTATTTATAATGTAGATTACTAATTATTTGATATTTTTAGAATTTTATAAATATTTAAAATAAGAGAAATTAACCCTTTAACTCCACAATGAATATATTACAATAAATATAGTTTTATTATTATTATTTATGGTACAAATTTGAAATGAATGACATATATACTTGCATAAAGTTGGGGATTCTAGGGTTGAGCCTTATTTTGCACATACAAAAAAAAAATAAAATTGGTATATATTTAAAAAAGAATTTTGTTTTTATTTCATCTTTAAATTCTTAATTGTTTTATTATTTATAATGTAGATTACTAATTATTTGATATTTTTAGAATTTTATAAATATTTAAAATAAGAGAAATTAACCCTTTAACTCCACAATGAATATATTACATTTGAATAAATATATTTTTGATTATATTTAATTTTTTATAAATTTAAATAATAACATAAAGAAAAATAATAGTTTATCTCCACATTGATATATTAAATTTTAATAAAACATTTTCATTAAATATTAACTTAACACATTCATTAAAAACCAAGTCAAGCTTCTTAATAAATCTAAGACTTCAAAAAAGGAAATCATGGTAATTGATTTATAACCAAATAAAATTAGAAAGTTAAAGATTATATGATTGAACCTTTGATATTTTTTTATAGGAAATAATTCTTTTAACATCAAAAATAACTTTTCAAAACTTGATAAATATCAAACATTTCATGAATAGCACCAACATATCCTAATTTGAAGGATGGATTCCATCACAAAAATGCCTTCTTCCGTATTTGTGACCTATTTGTGATTGATTTGTGATGTACTCAAGGTATAAGGCCATGTCTACACCAAACTTTATTCTATTACTTTTTGTTTTTGTTTTTTCCTAAAAAACACTAATTGTATTTTAATTCTCCTTCTCAGTTTTTTCACACACCAACAACAACTTATCGACCTATTATTGCAAATTCTTGGACAATTGCTAGTTATTAATTTTTCACATATAGCAGAAGTAAACTAAACTCTAGGATGAGTCGTGTACTTACCCATGTGAGACCAGGCTGATCCAAAGCATATTCCTTAGTTTGGTGAAAACCGTCTCAATCGTGAGTTATTAGGAAAGCAACGCATATCCGCATGATGGTTTCACGAGTCAATTTGAGTGCAATAAAAGTAAGAGAATCTATAATGGAGAGGCATTGTCACCCCGCACTTACAAAAATAAGGTGGTGGGCATCGTGTACCGAGTCCCGCGTCCCGAGGAATGCTGGGCCACAATCAGTCTACTTTGATTTTCCGATAGCGCCACCTCATCAACTTTAATTATGTAAATGGTTCCATTCATTCACTTGCTTTATATCTGAAAACGACTTATTGGAAATGTAGTATGATTCAGGGATCATATTTGGAGGGCAAGGTCCTATTTCATCTCGACGGGTTGAGAAATATTAAACACTTCAATGTTGACATGTTAAAAAAATATACTTTAAAACCCTTTAATGTTGACATGTAAAAAAAAAATACTTTTCATTTGAAAATATGAAATATTAAACCTTTAAATGTTGAAATGTAAAAAAAAAATACACCTTTTTATTTGAAAATGTAATAGTATTTTAAAATTTCAGTATAAATAAATAGTAATGTAAATTAATTTCAAGAAATTTAAAAATTCCTCAGATTGAGATTGGTATAACTATATATAGAGAGAAATCTTGTTGTGTTCTTTAGACTTCAATTGCTTCTTAGTAAGTTAATCATCCCAGCCATGTTCATCCTCGGTTCAGCTGATCATTTGCAAGTTTGTCCTTTTCTTTTTGAGATCATACGGCCAAATAGTGTAAAGATCAAGATTTTCACCTTTTTCCTTCTGATCATGAGGGGCCGAAAATATAATACAGACAAGATTTAGTGGTTTCATCATTGTCGATGGGCATTTTATGAATAACCTAAAAAGCTAAAATACGGTTAATGTCAGCCGTCATGGACAAATAAGCAATCAAATCTGTACATATCAAGATGCTTTCCAGTTTCCCCTCCAACTCCTGAGATGCATCCAAAATGGGAACAATCAAGGATGAGAGAAGTGCATAAATGAGCTTTGGCTGGCCCCGAAACAGAAGAGGATCAACAAAGTATGTTGATGCAAAGAATGAAGGAGTTAGTGAGGATGGAGGGAACCTCCAAGGAGTTTAGATGGAAGACGAGGGGGCAAGCAGAAAGCGAACATCATACAGACTTAAAGAAGACAACATAAAGTGGGAATCCTCCATCACACGGAGTCTTCTCACAGAGATCCTGGTCCCCATTCCCTTCTGCCATATCAATACATTAACTATCAATCAATCACTGAATGATCTTTTCTTTTTTAACCAGGATTTTATTGATAAGACCTCTTTACAGCGTTGTAAACTTTGATTCGACACCAACGTTGAAGGGAAGAACAATCTTCCCATGACTATCTATCTATTCCTTCCATTAATTTCAAATATCTCTTCCAAATTCTCACAGAGATCCCGATCCCCATTCCCTTCTGCCATATCAATACATTAACTAATCAATCAATCACCTATGATGTTTTTTTTAATAAGGATCTTATTGATGAGACTTCTTCGCAACACTGTAAACTCTAAGTCGAGACCGACATTAAATGGAAGAACAATCTGACCCTAACTATCTATCTATTCCTTCCCTTGATAATAATTATAAGCTATGTATTTAGAGTCCAGACCCAAATTCCATTTATCTTCTCTCAGGGATTCAATGAACCGACACGGTTTCTTCTTTTTGAACATGCAAACCACTAATGGAAAATGACAAAATAAAAAATAGTTGGGGTCATATATCTCGAGAGAAAGCAGTGGGCGAATACACGTGATCTTAATGATAAGATTTCAGCACAATTTTTGTTTAAAGAACGTGAAAATGCATGGAAGCTCACAAGGTCAAAGCTCGACGACTAATAACAGACACGACCTTAAAGCAGACAGACTTAGCTACTTTCACCAAATTATGAATTTGGGGGCATACATCTCACAGTCACATGGAAGTTGATTATGGAACACACACACATAGTTCATAGCAGAATTGTCAAAAGAGCTGCAACAATAAAATGTGAAAAAACCTATTACTCTCGACATCTCACATAAGGACAAGACAACATGTGCAATAAATTAAAAAGGCCCAACGTCTTCACCAACGAATGCAAGAGCAAAAACAACATCAATATCACTGTATCAGAATGCATTCTCCTAAGTCCTGATCCTATTCACACACATTTGAAGAATAAATTGCTCTTTGGCAATGCAGGCGAAGCGCCCATTAAGTAAGACGGTAATTGATTTAAGTTATATTACACCCACATCGAATTTAACATATAATTTGATTAATTCCAAACTTTTGTGAATTTTTCATAGGGGAGCT
This sequence comes from Larix kaempferi, assembly GCA_027924585.1. NCBI lineage: Eukaryota > Viridiplantae > Streptophyta > Pinopsida > Pinales > Pinaceae > Larix > Larix kaempferi. The sequence goes on from BSBM01001431.1 coordinate 1,019,172, forward strand.
GAACAGGGCATATGGAAATCATGGACAACAGTTGCTTACCTACGTCATGTGTTCCTTTCATGTGAACTTTCGACCTCGACCTCCATGCGTTTGCTTCTTACATCTGTTTTCTGCACTTCCTTAAGTACCAGTGGATGTCTTTCAAAGTTCCATGTCGTCGAGCACACGACTTTGTTGACTTGTAGTTGTGCCTACTGCCGAGTGCTAATGGTTTTGTTTCCTTTTTTGTCGTTTTCGTTCCTTCTCTCTGTGTGTCCTGGTGGCTTCCACGCAGGCTGAAGAGAACCTTGGTCCTTGAGTAAATACGACAGCTACAACTATTGAATAGAATGACGCCAAAAACTCGATGCAACTTCTCTTTTTTATAAACTTACATGATAAACAAATTCGTTCATAGACTCACAACATTACGAGTTTACGACTAAAGGATTTAGGGTTTATGACATTAGGGGCCATGACACTGCGGCAGGTTACAACAAATTATAAACCCAACTTCAATATGTCCTTTTCTCACCCCAATCTGATGGCGATCATTGCGAATCTACGATGAGTCATGACGAAGACAAGTATTTCCACATGGAAGAAGATCTCAAGTGTAGCATCTGAGTCTCCAACTCTCCGAGAACCTCTCAAGCTTCAACCTTGTCCAAAAACCATCCTGAATCCCTAATCCGACAGATACTGTGGAAAGTTGTAGGTAGAGGCGGACCAAATCCCCATTTACGATTCAGAAATATCAACAACAAAAGTAGCCCAAATCTCAAGTCTGCACGACATGGTAAAATGAATAAAGCTCTAGGCTTCCAGCTTGTAGCTACTTCTAGTTCCATCATATGCATTTAAGACTAGGCATTAATGCCAACAATGAAACTATTAATCTGCAGACCGCGATCAATCCACATTAATGAAAATCCATTATCCAACCTAACTCTGCAATGCCCATCTACTAGCTTAGTAGCTGAGATATGTCATAGGAATATTTTAAGCATGTCGACTGGCCCATCAAATTGACGACGACTTAAATTAATTGGACATCGCTGACAGCCTGTGTAATGTATCATTATTTTTCCTTGTTGGGAACTCCAAAATATCGCCCACTAAGTTGCCAAAAAGAGAACTACATTTGAATAACTACTCACCGAGTCACTACCCAGTGCTGAGTCAAACCCCCGGGGCCCAGTCCCACTGGAAACCATTTGACGGGAAAAAATTTGAACTGCCCTTCTATTGCAATTTTACAACTCCGCAGTTAATTTAAGTATTGACAGGCTGGTAATGAAATTAAATTTCTTTTGCATGGTAAAATTCAAGGCAGCCTTCTATGATGTTTAAAATGGCCTCTAACGGGTCATGAAGGCTTCAAATTTGAAGCCTGAGTATGAACTTCATTTTATTTTATTTATTATATCAATAGGTGTTTATATCTTAGAATTTGAGGTTGATTACTTTTTATACTTTTCCTACATTGAAAGAGGATGGGACAAGTATATTGTCTATATTGATTTTTGGGAAATATAAAAAATAGCTAAAGAAAGTAATAAGTAGTTGAGGCATATACAACATGTTATTACAACTAGGCATGGAGAACAAGTAACAAATAACTTACATTCAAATACTTAACTTGTGACGTGTCCTGTTCATCAGTGACAAATTAAGTGGCTATGCTAGCTTTACATAGATAGGCTTTTTTTATTTTATGATACTCTTCCAAGATTAATGACACATATTTATTTTATGGACCTCATTGCAAATTTCAAATAAAAAATTATATATATATATATATATATATATATATATATATATATATATATATAATGGTTTTGGATTTATTGGACTTTAAGAAGAAAAAGATTAAAGATTATTTAGTTTGCTTCAAAATTTTATTTTTTATAAAAGAATTCACCTTAAACAAGGATGATAAATTCCTACAATACACAACGTTGTAGGAATTGTCATGTCCTTGCTATAGAGCTAGCAAGAATTGGTTTTATTATTTTAGAGATATTTTAATATTCTAAATTAAAGCTAATTATATACTTAGAGTATCTTAATTTCTCTCGTATATTATATCTAATAAAAATGTATTGTTGTTGAAATCTTAATTATTATAAAATATTAATTTTAATATTTTTATTAATCAAAGTGTGAATGAATGTAGGAAACAAAATTAGCTTCCACAACTATTTCTTAAAAAAATTAATGTTAATTTTTTTTTATTTTTTTTATTTAAAGTCATTATAACCCTAAAATATGAAGTCATATCGTGGTGAGAGTTTAAGCATTTTAACATAATCAAATAAATTTAAGTTTATATTTTAAGATTGCTTGTTCCTGATTCTTCGAGGACTCTGGAATTCTGTAAGTTGAAACTCCCCCCGGAATCAGCTTATTCTGAACTTTCTAAAGCTTATGTGGAATTTATTTCTGATAGGGAATTGGATTTAGATAGAAGGATTTCAAAAGGGGAAGTTCAGTTGAGGCATGGTTTATCGAAATTTGCTTCTGATTCTGGGCCCTCTCGGATTGTTAGAAGTCTTGACAAGGTGCTTGGGGATGATGTGATTCCGTGCCCTCCTAGTTTAAGACCTGAGATTTCTTCGGATGTGCTCATTAGAGGGGGGATACAAAACGACTCCTATATTTCCATTTCTCAAAACCCTACTCCTGTCGTTCCTGTTCGGGAGTATGTTCATGATTCTTCGGCTGTGCTCATTAGTGGGGGGTTACAAAACGACTCCTATATGTCCATTTCTCATAACCCTAATCCTATTGTTCCTGTCCGGGAATCTGTTCTTGATCTAATTGATAAGTCATTTGATGCTGTGGTATTTGTTTGTTTGGATGACAGTGGGACCAAGGGGGGGTTTGATATCATTCCTCTTCCTACTTTCTCTAAAAACCCTTCCTCGGATTCGACTGTTTTTCCTATTACTTCCCCTAAATTACAAAATGTGACTATTAGAAAGGGGAGGAAAAAGAAAAAAGCCCCTGATCCTACTTCACAGTCCATTGGGGTTTTGATCGATGTTGACAGTGGTTTTGATGATGTTTCTGATTTGGGCCTTAGAGCACAGAAGCCCGTAGTGGATATTTCTTAATGTCTTTAATTTCCCTGAATGTTCGTGGGTTGGGTGGGGTTTCGAGGGCTAGGGCCCTATCCAACCTTTTCCTTGCTACTAGTCCGGGTATTGTGTTAATTCAGGAGACCATGTGCTCCAGTTATGATGCTATTTCAAAACTTGGGAATATTTTTCCGAATTGGGAGGTTTCTGCTACGGATGCTTCTGGACTATCTGGGGGTTTGGCAGTTGCTTGGAACCCTCAGTTGTTCTCTTTCAAAGCTTACAGAACTGTCTGGGGGATTTTATTGAAGGGTCTTTGTGTTGGCCAGAACTTTAGTTTATCTGTTTTCAACTGTTATGCTCCAGACGCTAACAGGCAGAATTTTTGGGATTCTCTTTTATGTTCTGGGTTATTGAATGATGAGAACCTTATTTTTGCACGTGACTTAAATTTCACAAAGTCACCTTCAGAAATTTGGGGGAAAAAAGATAGACTGGATCCTTTGGAAGAATATTTTAATAAGCTGTTGATGGATAATGATTTAGTTGATGTTTTACCTACTAAAATGATTCCCTCCTGGACCAATAGTAGAGGTGGTGAAGATGGTGTCCATAAATGACTTGATAGATTCTTGGTAAAGTTCTCATTGTTGGAGAAATTTCAGAGATATAGATCATGCATTCATGAGCATAAAGTATCCGATCACTGGCCAATTGTATTTCAGTTTGATGATTATGGGGTGAAAACTAAAGTTCCTTTAAAATTCAATAACTCCTGGTTGTTAGAGGAAGACTTCTGCAATATGGTGAAGGGTTTCTGGAAATCTGTAGTTGCTGATGGTGAAAATCCTTTAGAAAAGTTCTGTAATAAAATGAGAAGGCTCAAAAAAGAGGTTGTTGGATGGGTTAAGAAGCAGAAGGAATCTGATAAAAAGGATTTGGTATTTCTTGAAGCTGAAATTTAGAAGCTCCATATGGAAAAATTTAATGGCGAGATGAATGTGGAAGAATTCGAGGTGGTAAAAATGTATGAGAAGAAAAGAGAGGAAGTTCTCTTATAGGAGGAAATGGCATGGAGGTTGAAGAGTAGAGCACTGTGGATCTAGCTTGGGGATCGTAACACCAAATTTTTCCACTCCTTTGCTTCGGCTCGTCAAAATATGAATTCTATTTGGGAATTGGAAGATCTTGAAGGCAACAAATGCTCTGGTGGTGAGGCTTTAAAAAAGGAAGCTGTAAAACACTTTGGAAAAATCTACAGAGATGAGGGTAATTGTGATCTTTTGGAACAAATAAGAGTTGCAGAACTCTTCCCCAGGTTTCTTAATGATCATTAGGCAAAAGAACTGGGAAATGCGGTTACTCTTGAGGAGGTGGAAAAAACATTGAACCTCTTTGCTAGTGAAAAAAGTCCTGGTCTGGACAGTTGGCCTGTTGAAATTTACACACACTTCTTTGATATTATGGGTCCGGAAATTTTGAGTATGGTGGGATTTACAAGGTTGTATGGCTTCTCTTCAGGTGCTCTGAATTCTACCTTTGTTACTCTGATTCCAAAAAGAGGTAAACTAGTCAACTTTGGAGACTACCGACCTATTGCACTTTGCAATCTGGCTTACAAATTAGTCTCCAAAATTATTGCTCAAAGGATTAAGTCAGCTCTCTCAGAACATATTACTGAAGAATAGTTTGGTTTTTTGCATAATAGACAAATTCATGATGCCATTGGGGCATCTCAGGAACTACTCCATTCCATCAAAGCTCGAAAGTACAATGCAATGCTACTGAAAATGGACCTGGAAAAGGCCTATGATCGGGTTAATTGGAATTTTTTAAGACTCATTTTGATTCAGATTGGGGTCCCTCCTCTTGTTCTTAATTGGATTATGGCTTGTGTCTCAATGACCAACATTGCTATTTTGATAAATGGTTCGCCCACTACTTTCTTCCAGTGCTCCAAGGGAATCCGTCAAGGATGTCCTTTATCCCCATTATTGTTCTTGTTAGTTATCGATGGTCTTAGCAGGTTGCTGAACTTTACCAAACATGATGGTTTGATTAAAGGTATCAAAATGGGAACAGGATGTGTTTTAACACATTTGATCTTTGTTGATGATGTGCTATTGGTGGGTCTAGCTACAGCTGCGGAATGGAGGGTTTTCAGAAATATTATAAACTCTTTCTGTCGCGTTTCTGGGATGAAGGTAAGCACCTCTAAGTCTAGTTTCCATTATTACAATGTGGAATTAGATAGAAGAAGTGAAATTACAAATTTTATGCCTTATGATTGTCATCCATTAGATGAAGGGCTTAAATATTTGGGTTATTTTTTGAGACCCAATAATTATCATATTAAGGACTGGTGGTGGCTTATTCGCAAAGTTGAAGCACGACTTTCACATTGGGCATATAGAATGCTTTCTGTTGGTGGCAAGCTTACATTGATAAAAGCGGTTCTATTGGGGATCCCTGTCTATTGGATGTCTCTCCTTGAGATTCCTATCTATGTTTTAAATGTTATCAGGAAACTGATTTTCAATTTTTTGTGGACCAGTGGAAAAGATCATGCCAATTTGGTTATGACAAGGTGGGAATCTGTTTCCAGGCCTGAGAAATTTGGGGGATGGGGGATTAAGGATCTAAATATTTTTAGCATGGCCCTTAGAACTAAAAGTCTGTGGAGGAGTCTTTTTAATTGCAATCTTTGGTCCAGGATTGTTTATGCAAAGTATATAAATATGGATTTGATAGCTTGGATCAGAATGTCAATGCCTTCTAGAGTTGGATGCTCTCCTATGTGGCGTGGTTTGCTTAAAGTTTCGGGATGGATTATTGGAGACTTGAAGTGGCAGCTGGGAAATGGTGAAGTTATCAGGATTGGCAAAGATAAAATTTTGGGTATGGAAGATATTGTTTATCTTCCAAATAGAATTATGGATTACTTAAAGATTTACAGGATGACATCTTTAAAGAGTATCAAGAATAATACAGGTGTTTCTTATTGGCTAAAATCCATTGACTTGGGATTGGATGGAAATGATGCCATTATTTGGGACAATTATGTTAATGCTCTTTGCTCGCCTAGCTGCACTTTAACTGATCAAATTGATAGATTGGTTTGGAATGAGAATGGAAAAACTGGTAAGGTTACAACCAAAACAGCTTATGACAGAATCATGCAAGAGAAGTATATTTTCCCTCAAAATTGGTGGTATAAGCAAATTTGGAAGTGGAACCTTCCATTAAAAATCAAATGTTTTTTATGGCATGCTTTGCAGGGTACCTTGAAAACCTAGGACAATCTTTTGAGGCATGGTTGGTGTGGCCCAAATTGGTGCATTTTATGTAAGGAAGATTTTGAAAATATCAATCATCTGTTTGTCTATTGCTCTTTTGGTAGAAGAGTTTGGAATTTTTGTTGTTCTAAGATGAAAGTCACCAAGGGTTGGGAAGATGGTGATTTTGGTCAGTCTCTTCTAAGCTGGTTTAGATCTTCAAGAGATACTTTACAGATTCGTATTTTTGTTTCATGGGCTCTCTGGTACATTCGCAATTTGGCCACATTTCAAGGAAAATCGCCGGAAATTGAGGTTTGTGGACTTATTGTCTTAAAATTAGCCCAACAATTTAAAACTGAGATCACCAAAGTTGTTGATAGGAGGATTGGACTGTTTTCTTTTACTGTGGATCAGCCCATTCTCTTTTTTGATGGGGTTGCACAGCAAGGTCTTTGTGCTGCTGGTGGAGTAATTTATTTGAATGAAGGTCACTATTTCACCCTTCGTCTCAATTGTGGCAATGGAAGTAATATGAAGGCAGAGCTATTAGCTTTGTGGTGTGTCTTGAAATGTGCAAACATTTTTGGATTGGTAAACTTAAAGGTTTTTGGTGATTCACGTGTCACCATAAAATGGGCAGCTGAAGAATTTGAATTAAATGTCTTGGCTCTTAATCACTGGTGCATGCGCGCTAGAGAGGAGATTGATTTGCATGAACACATCTCTTTCAATCATATATATCGGGAGCACAATGATGAGGTTGATAGTTTATCAAAGCATGCTCTTCTGGGAACTGAAGGATTTCTAATTTGGGAAGAATGGATGAATTCTAGCTTGCTGGAAAATGGCGAAGTCTTTTTCTTTAATTAGTTTCCTCAGTCTATGGCATGATCTATTTTTACATAGCATGTTTTTTGTAATATGTAATAGACTCTCAGGTATGTATTGTCTATTTTTTTGATAGTATTTATGACTTGATAGAAGATGTGGAACAATCTGGCTTACAACCATGGATCTGATGAAAAAACCTTTTTTAAAAAGGTGAATATCTTTGTACTATTTGATTCGATGAATAGCAATAGTACGTTTTTTTTTCGGTTGAAAAAAAATGTCAAGACAAAAATAAATTAAAAATAGTAAACAATTTTTTTAAGATATTTATATTTGGAATCTACATTGTTGGATCTATATGAACTCATCATTTTTTGGAGTTCTTTAACTCATTGACAAGGTCTTGAAGTCATCTACATGATTATGTTATGATCATTTTATGTTTCTATATACGTAATTTCTTATCTTCAAAAGAATATAAAATAAATTTACGGGCCATGATCCATACCTCAAATCCCCAGATAGTCTTTAAAACGGGGATATTTAGCCTCCATTAATAATATGGATGTTCTTAAGAGATTTGCCACATGAGGGATGGGTTTCAAGGACTTGACTATTGTAAGGGGAGGAAAAAATGGGAGTTAGGCTATAAATGAAGATTCTAAGGTTTCAAACCACCAAATGGGTCCTCTAAAGAAGATACTCATCCTCCAAGTGGAATTTGGAATGATGGATCTCAAGGCCTTGCCAATAGGTGTCGAAGGAAAATAAGGCCCTTAGCTCTATATGAAGTTTCTAGGGAACAAGGGACATGAATAAGACTACAAACCATAAAACATGCCCTATATAGGACACCCTTGTCCTTAGAGTGCGATATGAGTGTCAATATGAGGTTTTGTACAATAGAGATGCTTCTTAGACCATGGTTGGGAGAAAAATTGATGGAATTAGGCTCTAAATTAAGATTCTTGAGCTAATAGGCCATGATTAAGGCCTTGCACCACAAAATAAACCATTTAAATTGCATCGTTGGCACACAAGTGGGATATCTATGGAATTAGAATTTTTTGTGCAATAGGGATGGGTCTCAAGGTCTTGGCCATAGTCAAGGGAAGAAAATAAGGGCCTTACACCATAAATTGGTCTCTAGGGATCATTAGCCATTAACATGAACCCAAACAACAACACACGACCTTTAGAGGTGATATTTGGCCTCCAAGTGGAATATGGGTACCATTATGAGGTCTTGTGTGGTAGGGATGGTCTTACTGCATTGATCATGGTTAACAGAGTAACATAAAGCATGGGTCTAGATGAATCCTTTAGGAATAAAGGGCCATAAATAATTATAGAATCCACATAGCATACATCCTCTATGGGGGATCATTGTCCTTCAAGTGAGATATGGGTACCATTACGATGTTTTGTGTATTGTGGATGGGTCTCAAGGCCTTAGCCATGATTGGGGAGAAATCCTAGTAATTAGACACTAAATGCATATTCTTGGGTTAATGGCAATGACCAAGGCCTTGAATTGCAACACACACACTCGAGAGGGGAACACACTTTTCATATGAGTAGGATAGGGGCACCATTAGGAGTTTTTGTGTAGTAGGAATAGGTTTGGCAAGGTCTTAACCATGATTGGGAGAAAAATAAGGTTTGTTAAAATATTGGGGGAGAAAAATAAGGTTTGTTAAAATCCGTGGATTTGTTTGAATGCATTTTAGTTCAACGATAGCTTGGTACTTCACTACATGTCGTTTGATTATCATTTAAATCCAATGCTTAGAACCATTTCCATCAAAACCATAAATGTAGTCTTTGTTGGCTTTTGAGTTCAGTTTGATAATACTTTTCTATACGTCTCTTGCTTTCCATGTAATAATCATTTTAGCTTTTATTCAAACAATAAGCAGCACAAGCCTGACCTCTTGCATTCGGCGGAAAAAAAAGCCTGACCTCTTGCATATACCCCAATAATATTTCCTACGGTTAATGTGTTTTCCATATAATTATTGCTCAAATTATAATCCTAATGGTAGAGATGCAGACAGAGATTAGTCAGAGCAAACCCAAAAGTGAGAACCGGCTTATCTCCGCAGATTGCCTGGAATTAGAGGCGGAGAGCCTATGGAGTGGGCTTCCCGATGAAGTGATCGAAAGAATCTTGCTGTGCTTTCCATTGGCCAGCGCAGTGCAGTTTTAGAAATCTCTGCTCCTTTCAGATGCGCATTGGAGGAACAGATACCGGAAGAAAGCTGCATGGTTCTTCCTCTGCACAACGGGTAAATTCTCATGTGCTTTCGTCTTCGAAATGGACCGGTGGCACAAGATACCCAATCCTACAATCCCTGGCATGTCTATTATTATTGCAGCAGGCAGCATTTTATGCCTCGGGAACCTCGTTGCAGACTGCAAGCTGTACTATTAATCTACAATCCGATTAGGAAGACAGTGATGCAACTGCCTCCAACTTCGATAGTTCAGCTGATACACAAAGCAAGCATGTGTCTGAGCAAGGATGCCCTGTCCTATAAAATTGTAGTAGCAGGAGAAGAGAATATCGTTATGTCTGGTTTCATGAACTCGAGAGTATATACACTTTATACTAAGATTTATGAATCCAGTGCTGGCTATTGGAAAATGGTAGGCGACCCCCTGCCCCATGCCAAATTTGGGTCTGATCCAGGAGTGTGGTTCAATGGTCTATTCTACTGTATCACAGAGATGCCATATGGAGTTACATTTGATCTGGAAAATGGCATTTGGACTGAATTTGATGCAGCCACGCCACGCTATATTTGGCCGCCTAATCATGGTTGGAAGAGTGGTTAACAACCTTAATAAAGCTATTGAAAAACTGACTCATCTGGGAATTGAAATACATGGGCAGTGATATCATTGCATGGACCGAGTTTCAACAGATGCCCTCCAGTACCTACTCAGGAGTCAGAGTTTATGGCTCCTCCCAAATCTTATTCTCCATTGGTATTTTCTGCAATGGGGGAATGGATGTGCATTGCTATGCATCTAAGCCCGCGTAAAATTGCTTTCAATTTATATAACAACATATGGAAAAGTCTTCCGACTGATCCTCTCTTTCCGGGAAACAGGAACTATCGTTTGTTAGGTTTGCGTTATAATCCTGCAGTGTTATGTCTCTTTACCTGTATGTTACATGAGAATCTTGAAAGGCCGGGTAGACTTTTCTCTTGAGATTGAGCTCTGTCATGGCCTTTTTGTTGAATTCAAACTGCAAATACCCGCTTTCAACATTTTTTAATTTGATTTAATATGACAATGATGGATTGTACTTCTATTAATTTTCCATAGATGAAAGTATTGGGTATGCTGAAAATAGGATTATTTACCCATCGAAACCAGGCTGATAAAATGCATATTCCTCGTGGTTTGGTGAAAACCGTCTAAATCGTGACTTATTAGGAACGCAATGCATATCTGCCTGATGGTTTCACCAGTCAATTTGACTGCAATAAAAATAGGATAATCCATAATGGAGAGGCATTGTCACCGAGTCCCTACCAAGTCCTGCGTCCCGAGGAACGCTGGGCCACCATCAGTCGTTTGATTTTCAGATACTGTCACCCCAGGAACTTTAATTATGTAAATGGGTCCATTCATTTGCTATATATCTGAAAAACGACTAATTCAAAATGTAGCATGAAATTCATTTGATTTATTACATTGATAAGCGTTTTTATTATGTCCGTGACTTTTGCACGTATTAGTCTATTAGTATGTGTGTAGAGTCGCAAGATCCTACATCTTTGGAATTTGCAAAGGTAATCATGGTTAAACTTTTATAGAGGCACCTCAGAAATTGGAGTGGGTTTCCCTCAACATTGTCAGTAGTCATGCACCTTGGAATTAGGGTTGAGTATTGTTGGGCTGCAACGATTACTGTGGAGTACTGTGAGCTTGGTCTTTGTATGCGGGCTGCGGGCGTGTTGCATATTTTGTTCGGCCAGTCGGGAGCTCGATGGGAGGTTTAATGCTAAGAAGTTTGCAGATTGTTGGATTTAATTTAATATTTGGAGGATGGAGTTTAATGTATAGTAGCATTATTTGAGTATGAATATGGATACGGAAAAAATAAGTAATTAAAATATCTAGTACGAATAAAATAAGGAAGTAGTTTGCTTATATATAATATTTTTAATCAAATATTCACAAATATACCATAAATATACATAGACATTTATATAATAAAATTTAACATATATTTAAAAAACAAAAATATAAAATTACAACAACCTGAGATATGGAAGTGTCAAAGAGGACAACTACTTATTTATAGTTCTTTTATTAAGTAAGCATGAAATTGAATGGTATTTTTGTTTTATAGTGTTTGAATAATTACTGTTTTTTTTTCTTTATTTAAATTGGTTTTCAAAATTTAATTGTATCCCTATTACACCTACACCAAATATTAGATTAATTATAATTTATTCAGAATTTTCGTACGCATAATTATGCTACTATGGTTTAATGTGAGCTCATATAGATGGTTTTGACAAAATGGTTATTTTCTTGGTTTTGGTGGGCATTGTGTTGTTAATGTTTTTGTGGTTCTAGTTTGTGGTTTGTGCTACGAGTGGTGGCTCGTTTTGGTATATTCTACAAATCGGTGAAGGTGGAGCTGCAATTTCTCGTGAGAAAGTTGGTCTTGGTCGGTTTTATTGCATCGGCTCTAGAGATGGAGGTATGGAAAAACATAGTCTTTTTGTTGTTGTCGTCTGAGTGGCATTATCAATGTTTTCTTTGCCTATATTGGTGCACTGTTGACATGTTGAAAATAGAAAGCATAGGTCTGCAAGATCACCATTTTCCTTTCAGGAACCTTAAATTGCTCTTTGCCTTAGAGAACCATTAAGGGTCTATTCACTTTCCTAGAACGTCGAACCTGGCTATGAAAGGAAAGCCGCTTAGGCCCGAGAAACTGATGAGCAACTGCCTAAATTCAATTTATACCAGGTAGTATGCAAAACCTAGCCTTTTCCCTTTGCTTATTTATGTCAGAGCCAAAACCATATCATAGGAAAAATCATAGTAGCATAATTCGGCCGTATTGGTATTTCAAGTAAGGAAATTCGAAACAAACTTAAAATTGGTATTGGTATTGGCCTTTTCCATAATTCTTAGTAATGGAAAATTAAAAATTGAAAACCAATTGAAAAAAAAACAAACTTAAACACTATAAAACATAAATACCATTGAATTTATACTTTCTTATTAAAATAATTATTAATAACTAGTTGCCATCACACTTGCCATATGGCAGGTTGTTGAAATTATATTTTTTTGTTTTTTAAATATATTTGATTTTATTATATAAATACTCGATTAAAAAATATTATATTTAAATAGTCTACTTCCCTATTTTATTTGTACTAGATTTTTTCATTACTTATTTTTTCCGTATTGAATTATATTCTATCCATATTCATACTCGAATTATGCTACTATGGTAAAAATTGAATAGGTTTATGGCGTTTCTCCCACTTTACGGATAAAGCGGGGCTCTTCTTCTGACTGTGGGGAATGTGCTATAAGTCGAGGCCCTCCTTCAGAAAAGCTCTCCACCATAATGAATTGGTAGGGAAGAAGTCTCATACTACTTGGGAGAAATGCATTCACTACCAATTCTAGTAACGTTTGTTATTCTCTTAGAGTGATAGTGCAGTTGGATGATAGCCAAATCTTCAGCATACCTCATTTCATGGATAAGTTGGAAAAACTACTTGGGAAGTGAATATATATATTGGGCTCTCATGGTGGCCTAGGTGTGACGACGGCATTAGACTTCCTTTGAATGCCTGCTAATTTATATAAAAACAAATAGTTCCCTTGATAGAGTATATCCATGATCTTCCAAAGAGTACTTGATATTCCTCTATAGGATTCTTTAATACCCAATAATTTGTACGTCTTGATCCGATAGTAGCAAGTTAGATTGCAACCAACATTTTGATAGATTTGTAGGTTATATGGTTTGTTATTTAGATGGTCACCACACTAAGTGATAGAAGGGTTTTACCTAGCACTACCATAATATTGAACATATTATGTTAATTTGTATGCTTGGGTTAATCGATGCATCGGGAATTCTCTCTCCTATAACAATAGTGGGAACTTGCAGATATTCTAAAAGTGCTCTTTGTTGTTTGATACATCATCTAGATTGAAACTAAGTATGAAATCAAGAAATTCATTGATTTCCCATAAGAATTTTTGTCCTCAAGCTAACTTCTACAATTGATTGGTCAACTCTTATATCTTCGTTTTAGTCATCTTTGCCATCTCCCATTCATGGTTTAATCTTTATCCTTGGAATATGATATTATCATTTCTTTTATATTCCAGGATGTCTGAGTACCACTTCTAGTAAACTATTTTGTCCTACAAATTTTTGCTTGTCATCATTCCTTATCAATCATCATCAGATATAGGCCATCTATATCCATAGAGCTAGCTTAGGTTGCAATAAAAGATTCATTGTGTTCTATCTCCTTTGTTTTCTAGATAATCTTATAGTTATTTGCCTGTGGATCTTTCAACTAGGAATGATCCCTTATCATGTTTATTAGCGCCATAGAGTAACAAAACAATGTTTTAGGGATGCTAAAAATATAGTGATTGGTTGTGTCTAGCCAAGATCCACATGCAAACTAATGTCATGGTTCCTTCCTCTAGCCTCCTTTTTCACACATAAAAGCATTGAGTTTTATGAGCTTTTCAAGTAATCTGTATTTCTTAGTGATATAGTCCCTCTTGCTTGGATTGTTGTACAATTCACATGACACTAGTATGTGGTTTGTAATTGAGGACAAGGTCAATGCAATTTTCTTTGACCTTTAAGTGAATGAGTTCCTAGCAGAAAACTTTATGAGAGAAAGCAATAGTTGCAGTTTAGTACTATTTGCAATTGAAAATTTATAGCTTGTAGTCGCAGTTTACTCTGTGTAGTTTATAAATTGGCAAAACAATAGTTGCAGTTTAGTGTTGTTTGCAATTGAAAATGTATAGCTTGTACTTGCAATTTACTCTGTGCAATTTATAAATTTTTTATATTATACAATTTTATATTCATTTATGGAAAAATTAAAATATAGTATTTGGCAATGAATTTATGGAAAAAATAATACAAGCATTTCCTGGAATGTGTTTTCGAGAGCATTTGACAATGAAAGACATAACTATTGATTACATGTTGTATATGTCGTTGCTGTAGCAACACTTCCCAACAGTTGCAACAATTTCGTACGAAGCCTATACAAAGAGCATCTCAACTGCAGTCTTCCAATTGTGCAGTCTCTGCATGCAAGCTCTATTTACACTGACAGTTCATAATATCATTGCCAAAATCAGGTATCCTGACTGATTGAACCTGTTTTCAATTTTGCCAATTTTGAATATCAAAATCCTACGGGAAAATGAAAAACCCTGCATATGTTGCAGACTCACCTACTAGTTTTCACTTTGGGAAACTCTTGCAGGATCTCCTTTTTTCCAGTGTAGCAAAGTTCCTCTAGACTACTGCTTCTTTATTTTTCTCTTTCCAACTTACTTAAAAACGTTTTAAAGGGCTCTATTATAGATGCATAGCCATGAAAGCTTTTTTGCCCTAGAGCAAAGTTCCTTTAGATTGTTGCTCCTTTTTTGTCTCTTTCCAACTTATTTGAAAATAATTAAGGGTATCTATAAATTGCAAGTGTCTTCATGCATTGCTCTCTTCAATTTTTTTTCTAGTTATCATCTGGTGAGGCAACTTGGTTCCTCAAGTAGCATTAGCATTGTTTCGTTTGCTTGGATTAATGCACAATTGACACGTCATTAGTTCAAAATTGGCAGGTCTCTTCAAGTGGAACTAGTTATGTATCATTTGCTTGGATTAGTGCACAATTGATATGTCATTAGTCTCTGCTTTTTCAGTCAATGAATGTGCTTTGAGATTTTTAGAGTGTGCTATTAATATGGCATTGGATTGAGTAATTGCGTATTGCAAATGGCTGTTGATTTTTTACTTTTCTCCATTGCAATCAGCAGTTGGCCTATAATTGGTCTATATTTTACGATCAACCAATATGATATGATTTTTTTTAGCATTTAAATTGCATTGTTGCTAATTGATTTGTATGGCCAAATAAGTCTACTAGTCTCTCTCATCCATGTACAAGAATAACATAACTCGCATTTGACTTCTTCTGAACAATAATGGAACTTATGTTTTAATTTGTCAAGAGAAAAATTGTTGTTTTATGTTCTTTTATACAATAATTTTGTCGAACAAAAGTCCAAGCTAGTTCCAAAGTGCTTGATACTTTGAATCTTGCACTAGACTTGAAATCTAGCAGAATCAACCTTGAACAAATTTTCCTTGATTGGAACTTAATCCTTGGCACACCTGGAGCATGCACCTAATTAGGAAACCTGTGAATAGGAGAAAACATCCCACTCGTCTTTTAGTTTCTTTCAATGCCTTTGGAAATGTCCATGACATTCATGCTTATAAAACTAATTGTAATGCATTTTAGATTTAGCATGTAACAGATTATGTTCGTTTCATAGATACAACTTATGTCCTTTTCCTTCCCAACTATAGCTTTCCCATTTCCCACACAATGTTCTTTTGCAATCGACCAAGTGCGTGGCTGAGCTTGGAAGCTTTGCAAATGATGGTGACTCATTTTTGTGTTATAAACTATGCCAATACACTCTACAAATGTATAATTTTTGAATGCATAATTTGTCACTGGATAATTTGTGAGTGAATGATTGTTTTAAAAACACTCATAAAACCGATTACAGTGATTTCCACAATAACCATGTTTCTGACCATGCTAATGTTGTGAGTGCAGCTCTAGTTCACTATTTTCCAAACTGGTTCTTTTTAGAATGTCTTTTGGAACTTTCATATTGTCAATGCACATATGATTTTCCATAATGCTCTTATGACTATGTTATATTATGATTGGTGCTTCTATAAGTGTTCATAAAGTTGATTATCATCATTTTTTGTTCATGGTTATAAAATAGATTGTTCTAAGAATAAACCATGTTTCTAACTGTAATGATGTTGTAAATGCATATCTAATTCACTGATTTGGTAAGTGGTTGGTAGCAACCATTTTCTCAACAATCCTGTTAACATTGGCAAGTTTTCAAATGATTGAACTTGTGCTATCCTCTTATTTATGCATGTGTACCTTTTCCTCAAGTAGAAACCATCTTTTGCTAGATTCTGGAATTGAAGTTTGTCCTTTTGACAAATTGAATGTTAGAGCTAAGGTGTCTCAAGTGAATGTATGTAATATGCTCGTAGACATGTTAATTATTTCTTGTAACCTGTGGTCATAGGTTCTTTATAAATCATGATGAAGAATCTTAGAGATAAGGCATGTCAAGTGAATGTATGTGACATGCTTGTTGACATTGTTAATTTTTTGTTGTGTTCATAGAAATCAATGTATTTTGAAATGGCACTACTCCTAGCACTACTCCTAATCATGGATATACAATTTTTTTTTGTTGGTTTTAAAATATGGGCAATAAATTTAATAGGACATTGTATCCATATTTTATAAGGTCTTGATTTGATACAAAATACTACTGACTTTTAAGCAAGAGTTTATTTGCACTATTCATTTGGAGGCATGTTACATGTTGGCTTGGTTTTGCAACTAAGCTTAGTGCAATGGGCACCTGCTAACTAGTAGCAGCAGTTTCAATAGAAATAAACAACAAACTACTTTAAACTATATTAATCATGGATCTATGTGAAGTAAATAAGCAAATAATGGAAATATTATGGAAAGCAAAACAATTGACAATATGTAAAAGAAACGATTTTGTATTAAGAATAGGGGCAAGCAAGTGCTTGCAATGGTAATACCTCCAAGTGGTGAAGATTGTTGAACAACTTCCAAGGTGTGTAACTCCAAGCTCCAAAGGTCTCTTCTCCAAGATAGCTACAATGGTCAAAAGCTCATGAGAGATTTTGACACCATGAGGATAGGAAGATGGATGGATGGAAAGTGAGGAGCGCCTACCACCTTTTTATAGTTTTTGGTGGTGGGGAATACCATTATGGTTTTGAGGAAACCAATGGTATTGACCAACATGGTTTAGGTACATTTTCCCTCATTTTTTCTTTTTTGAATATTTTGAATATTTTTATTCCCTTTTTAATATTTTTGGGAATTTTGGACCCTTTTTGAGGGTTTTTTATGCTTTTTGAGGAAAAATATTCATTTTGAGTGGAAAAGGGGTGTATTAAGGTCTTTTGGTGACCTTTTGGTGGCTTTAGAGGCTCAAATGGTGAAAAAGTGAACAAATGGGTCATGTGAATAAGGAAATGAGCTAGTGAGCATTTTTTGGGTGTTAACAGATTGCCCCCTGATGTGTGAGGGCAGGAGCTCATCGTATGGCCTATAGACATCATAGTTCTTTTGTCTTTTTTTCTGGGGTTTGGGGAAGAGAAGAGACCGATTGGAGACTGGATCCACGACCCTTGGAAGCTGCAAAATAAACAATATTACATGGCCTCACTCAAACTTCCTTTGTTCAGAGCATGATGACATGGTTGACCTGGCAGCGTAGGGAACTGACTTGTAGGTGCGGGGATCATAACTTTTAAGGACTGAAGGGTATGTATTGACTCTAGGGGGGGGGGTCAAGCTGATGGGTGCTGTCGAGGGATTCTCAGGGTGACATACTGCAGAGTACTCTGAACAAAGGCGACCAAATTGGGGAAGCTGCCATATGAGTAGACGTGATCTGTTGTGGCGCCAAGAAGCACCATTGGGTCCTTCTTCGTAGTTTTAATGAGCTCCAAGAAGGGATAAAAGTGTGCTCTGAAAATGGTACTATCCTGTGGATTTTGTGAGCCAAGGATTGTTCGTGTTCATGAGTGCTTTCATTTTTAAGAAGTCTGAAAACGATAAGAAGACTCTGCAGTGGTTGTGAGTACCGTCCTGTGGGTTTTACGAGCCCATGATGGTGATTGCTCGTGGTCGCTTTCATGTTTAGAGAGTCTGAAAGCGGTAAGTGGACTCCATTGGTGTTCTTTTTCGTAAGTTAGTCTCCAAGGCCCGAAAAAGCATAAAATGATGCAAATGGAGAACTCTTCTAGCCGATGTGACTAGAGTATTCCTTTTTCGTAATTAGTCTACAAGGTCTGGAAAAGGGGTAAACTTATACCAGGTAGACGCCCTTTCAGATACGTTTAGCAAGCATGAAAGGAAGCAAGGTTGCTCGATGATCTTTTCATTGTTTTAGGAGTCAGAAAAGAGCTTAACAGAAACTCCCTAAGTGCCTTTTTCGTAAAAGGGATTGCTCGTCCCGAAAAAGGGGTAAAATTATACCGAACAAAAAGGGGCCGATGAGAGTGAGAAAAGGCCTCAAACATCATCATGTGTGCGGAATACTGGATCCGGTGACATAAAGATTGTCAACAAGGGGCAACGGCCAATGTGGCACGCAAATCGAGGTGATGGGTGGCATTTTGAAACAATACCCAGAAAATTATGGGGTGAGAGTGAGAAATAATCTCAAGCATCATCACGAGCGTGAAAAACTGAATTCGACAATATAAGGCATGTCAAAAATGGACGACGATCGATGTGGCACGTAAATCGAGGCGACGAGGGGGCATGGAAAAATGCCCAAAAAATATGGGCGTGAGAACGAGAAATGGTCTCAAGCATCATCATGAGCGCGGAAAACTGAATCCGGCGATATAAGACATGTCAAAAATGGACGATGGTCGATGTGGCACGTAAACCGAGGCGATGAGGGGGTATGGAAAAACTGCCCGAAACATCTGGGCGTGAGAGCGAGAAATGATCTCAAGCATCATCATGAGTGCGGAAAACTGAATTCGGTGATATAAGACATGTCAAAAACGGATGACGGTCGATGTGGCATGCAAACCGAGGCAACGAGGGCGTGAAAAAATGTTCAAAAAATGGACCTGGTGAAAACAAGGAAAGGAAAGAACTGTCATGAAGTTCTTGCTGTGCTGATTCCAACGGTACCAACGGTTTGAGGAACGGACGTCGTATGACACCGGAATGGTTGCTTGAAAAATGATGGAATTTCTATAAATAGGGTGTGGGGCCCATATGACGTGTCATTGTTACGTGTGAGTTTGGCAGAGCAGTCAGAGATCTTTCTTGATTTTCAGGAGATTTGACCGTTGGTTTTCGATTCCGCGAGTTTCAGGTAACTCTATTCACCTTAGCCTTTTCAATTATGTCTTTTTTGGTTAGCGGCGGGCCCCCGAAGGCCGCGAAATTCCATGTTGGCCTTCCAACGTGGAATATCGCGGATTTCGTCCCTTTTGCCGCGATGGACATCGTGGGTTTGAGGCTGACAGTCGCGATGTTCATCGCGACTGTCAGGTTGAAAGTCGCGATGTCCATCGCGAGTCTTGGGGAGACAGTCGCGATGTTCATCGCGACTGTCTGGCCAATACCCTCGATGGTCATCGTGGGTTCTTGTATGGAAGCCGCGATGGTATTTTTTGAAAATTTTTCCCTAGTGCTAAAAATTTCTTTGTTTTTTGGCAGGATGTTGAGGAGGCCATTGGTGTCATGGAGAGAGCGAGAGATGGAGGAAGATTTGATGGTTTGGATTCGTACTGATCAGGGGGTCCGGCAGGCTCTGGCAGTGAGTGGACTGCTAAAGTTCGCTCAAATTCCACCAATGCGTTCAGTAAGACCGTTATTGAACAAATTGGTGAGTTGGTGGGTTCCTGCAGAGGGTTCCTTTATTATTGGGGGTGAGAGGTTGGAGATCACCCTTACAGATGTGTATTTCCTTACCGTCTTACCTCGCTTAGGGGAGGTTAGGGATCTTCTGCCGAGGATTCCGACAGGTGTGGACATGGAGGATCTCCTGGAGACCTTCTGTGTTGCTGGGGCGATTGTGCAGAACAATGCTCTGAGTCTGAGATCATTGCAGTAGTGGGACATGCGGGCTATCGGAGCTTGTGTTTTGCGGGTTTTGGGTGCCGCAGCGCCACATTGTTTGTCGGGGGGACAAACGATGATGGTGGATTCTGTGCTGAGGGGGACCTACTATGCATGGGGTCAGATGTTTTTGGCTGGTGTCCGAAGAGATTTGGACAAGGTCAGTCGGGAGGGGGGAGAGTTCTGCTATGCCTCCTTTTTATGTTGTTTTTTCCTTGAGCGGGTACCGACATTGTGGCCACGGGTGCCGATTCGGGATGGTTTGGTGAGCGAGCCGCGGATGGTGCGGTGGGGGAAGATGATGCCTCACGGTGGTGGTAGCATCCGTGGGTTCTTTTCGCAGGAGATGTACGAGTAGTGGGAGCAGATCCCCCTGCTGATTGAGGACTATCCATATGCTGGTATGGATTACCGGGGAGATCCGGAGATGCCTCGAGCCCAGGGACAGGCCTGGGGTTTAGATGGTATGTTTTGTCTTTTGTTCTCTACTATATCATTTTCTAGATGTGTCTGTTATGATTATAGTTAGATATTTATATGATGGTTACTTGTGTGATTGTGCAGATGTTGGTCCTGTACCACCAGCCGACTATGTGGCTCGTAGGGGTCAGGCGATGGTGGTTGCTCCACCTCTCGTAGCGGTACCGCCGCCGCATGGTCAGGGATTTGGGGCTCGCGGTCAAGGGGCTGGCCCTCGAGACGATGCGGTGGAGGGTGTCCGAGAGACACTTGATATGATTCTAGCAGGATTCCCAGAGGATGGTTGGAGGGATCTGGATTGGGACATCATCGAGCGATGTTTCGATGCGCCCCGTGAGTGGCGCTCGATCCTTCTGAGAGCAATGTTGTTGGCTGCTGAATGGAGGGACGGGGCTCGGCAGGATCAGGCAGGGCCGGTGGAGGGGAGGATTCGCTTACGAGACGCTCTAGCGGGGCCGGAGGAGAGGAGAGTTCGGGCTCGACATGATCCGGCAGGGCCAGTGGAGGAGGCACCAGAGGAGCCGAGGGACCGCGATGATTAGATGATATTGTATCTGCCCCCAAATGCTGATGAGCATGTGGGGAAGCACTTTTTTGTACGGCTGATGTATTTTTGTATATTGGGTGCTGAGGGCACTTATGACATGTTTGGACTATATTATGATGATATATATATATATATATGATTTTGGCATATAGTCGCATATGCACATGGATGTATTCATTGTCTTTTTGTTTTCCCGTGGAGGCATGTTTGGTTTTCTGTATGCCCGTGGAGGCACATGTTATGCACGTGGATGCATTATTTTGTTTTTTGGTATATGCCCGTGGAGGCACATGTTATGCACGTGGATGCAGTATTGTCATATTTATATATGCCCGTGGAGGCACAGGTTATGCACGTGGATGCATTTTTGTTTATGATATGACTTGATTGGTGTGCCATTGAAGAATGTTGTTGGCCATATGGTCTGCTACACTATTGAGGTTTCTTGGGACATGTGTAAATGAAATAGATTCAAATTGTCGAACCATGTGTTTAGTGTACAAAAATTTTCTGAAAAGATAGGGATCGCGTACCTGGTAATCATTGTTGAGCTGTGAAACAAGGAGTTGTGAGTCTAAGAACACGTTAAGGTGACGTATGCTCATTTGGAGAGCTGCGGCCAGGAGACCAGTCACGGCATCGTATTCAGCTTGGTTGTTCGTGGCAGCACCTAAACACACTCCATCGATGTGGATCAACTCATGTGAAGGGGAATATATTACCCAAGCTACGGAGGCCAGATTGGGGGACCAACGGCTTGCACCATCAACGAAACCGACGTAGCAGAGTGGAATTGGATCCATCTGTGGTCATGCAGAGAAAAAAAAATATTTAGGTTTTTTGAATTTTTTGTGAAAAACAAAATAATACTGTACAATAATGGACGGTGGTGTCCATCAGGTTTACTATGGGTAAAATCGCTTGAGGTACAACCCGTTACGTGGGTTGCGTAGGGGGTTGCCTTCTGAATTGGTTAGAATGTATGCCCCCTGTCCGAGGCAAGTGTGTATAATGTATGGACCTTGCCACATGGACACAAACTTTCCTTTCTCGGTTTTGTCATGAGCCTGATCATAGGCGAGGACAAGGTCCCCTTCAGTGAAATTTCGTGGGTGGACATGTTTGTCATAATTCAGTTTGGATCGGTTTTTGGCTGCTTCCATGGTTTGAAGGGCTGTGTGCCGATCTTCATCGGCCTGCTCCAGGAGTAGTAAGCGTTGCTCAATTGAGGCAGTGTCCGGTAGGAGTTCAACGGCCATATGTAGGGTTGGAATTTGGCACTCAATGGGGAGGACAGATTCGACACCGTGAACTAAGTGGAAAGGGGTAAAACTGGTGACGGTTTTGGTTGACGTGCGGTATTCCCACAGTGCGAGGAAGAGCATGTGGTGCCAATTTGACTTGTGTTTGTCTACAATACGCTAGAGGATGGTTTTCAAAATTTTGTTGATTGCTTCAACTTGGCCGTTTCCTTGGGGGTAGTAGGTGGAGGAGAAATGGTGTTCAAATTTCAGTAAGGTTGATAGTTCTCTCCAGACGGTGTCTTCGAAGTGAGAGCCGTGGTCTGAGACGAGTTGCTTTGGCACTCCAAAACGAGAAATAACATGGTTGAGAAAAAACCGTGATGCGGTGTCGGCTTTGAAATTATAAGTTGGCATGGCCTCCGCCCACTTGGTGAAATAATCGACGGCCACATTAATGTGTTTGTGACCGCCGGTTGACGTGGGATTGCAATCGATGAAGTCGATGGCCCATTTGCAGAATGGTCCGGCAGTAATGACTGGATGAAGGGGGGCGGGTGGGGTTCTTGCTTTTGGTGCAAAAAGTTGGCAGTTTTGACAGTGTTTGATTGCGGTGATGCAATCAGTAAATAATGACGGCCAAAAGTAACCTGCGCGAATGATCTTTTGGGCGGTGGCCATATCGGAGAAATGGCCTCCGCAGGCACCGTTATGGCAATCATTAAGGACTTGTTCTACCTCACTATGGGATAGGCAGCGTCGTAAGATGGTATCAACGCTGCGTCGATAAAATACATCCCCTAACAAGAGGTATCGGGGGGCGTGGTGTCGGATGTGACGGCGTCCGTCACGATCGATGTGGGGTCTGAACTTCTGCGTGCGAAGGTATAGCAAAATATCACTGTACCATGGGTCATCAGACGAGATGATGAATAAGTGATTGTCGGGTAACTCATCGGGGATTTGTGGGGACGGTAGAAGGGAGGGGAGATCGGTGATGAGCTGGGAAAGCGCGAGGGCTTTAGTGCTCTTAGGGGTTCGGAAAGTGAGGTCATATTCCTGGAGGATAATGACCCATTTACCAACCCGACCTTGTAGGAGCCGCCGGTTGAGGAGATAGACCATAGGGTTGGAGTCGGCGACAACTGTGGTATGACTGAGCAGAATGTAGTGTCGCAATTTTTGGACGGAGAAGACTACAGCTAGGGCTAATCTTTCCTCGTATGGGTAATGTAGGGGTGGGCCAGATAAGGTCTGGCTGACGTAATAAATGACATGCTCATGGTGAGAGGCATCTTCTTGAACCAAGACTCCGGACATAGCATGTTCGGATGCCGAGACGTAAAGGATGAAGTCCTGAGAGAAATCCAGAGGGGAGATCAAGGGGGCTTGTGTGAGAGCTTTCTTGAGGGCTTCAAATGCCGCTTCTGCTTGCTCATCCCAAACAAAGGATATGTGGGTACGAAGCAGGCATAAGAATCCATGAACTTTGGTGGTGTAATCAGGAACGAAGCGACGAAGGAAATTGGACCGTCCCTGCAGACTCTGGAGTTGCTGAAGTGTGCGAGGAGAGGGAAGGTCTAAGATGGCTTTGACTTTCAGGGGATCAACAGTAATTCCATTCTGGGAAACAATGAAACCCAATAATCGGCCTGCCGGAACGCAAAAGACACACTTGTGTGGGTTCAAGCAGATTTTATATTTACGACAACGCAGAAAAACTTGCCGGAGGTCGTTAAGGTGGTCTAATTGTTTCCGGGAACGAGTTGTAAGGTCATCAAGATAGACTAGCAGGATATGGACAAAGTCATGAAAACAATAGGTCATGGCCTGCTGGAAGGTGGCACTAGCATTTTTGAGGCCGAAAGGAATGACGCGATAGGCAAAGGTGCCCCATGGGGTTGTAAAAGCAGTCTTATACTGATCCTCCTTACGGATCTGAATCTGGTTGTATCCAGAAAATCCGTCCATGAAAGATAGGACTTCGTGTCCCACACACGCATCAATGAGTTGGTCAATGAATGGCGTGGGGAAGTTGTCTTTGGGACAAGCTCGATTTAAATCGCAGAAGTCAGTGCATACTCTAAGGGTGCCTTGCTTTTTGTTAACGGGAACGAGGTTTGAAACCCAGGTGGTATAAGCAATAGGATAAATGAATCCTACTTTGCTAAGTTTCTCAACCTCGTCTTTAACAACGGGGAGCTTGGAAGGATGAATGGGTCGTTGTTTCTGACGAATGGGGGGTACATCAGGCCATGTGTCAATATGGTGCTCTATAATGGCGAGGTCAAGACTAGGCATTTCGGTATAGGACTAGGCAAAGACATCATGGAATTCTTGGAAAAGTTTTTTGTATTCTCCAATCTCAGGCTCAGTGCAGGAGGCTCCTAAGGTAATGATTTCAAGGGCACCAGGTGGGTCAGAGATATCGATGTGGATGACGGGTGAGATATTGGCCATGTTACCTTCCTCAAAGGCATCAGGAGCAGGAATAGGATCCTTAAACCAGTCGACTCTAGTAGGAAGGAAATCTTTGGACTCAACCGCGAATTGGGTAGCAGTGGTAGAGGAGGACTCTTCTGGGAGGAAGTATGAACGATGGTGCATGTCTTCCCAGGGGTAATCAGGGGTAGTAAGGGCCTCTAAAATTTTCTCATCACTATGGAAGTAATCAGACCATAAATCGACGGGTTCTGGTTTGTATGTTGTCGAAATCATATAGATGGTGTTAATCTCTCTGGATGGGGATGCTACGGGAGGGTAGATCTCCTCAATTGTGGGGGGCGCCGTCTCAAGGTCCAAATTATTCATCTTGTAGAGAGCTGCTCTGTAATCTGGGATATCAGGACAGTGATGTGAGTAATGGATGTAAATACCACATATCGCACAAGGGTGGTTAGTACGCAGTGATTTATCACGAGGCTTGGTGTTTGGGTCGATTTTGACAACCGGGATGTTGGGGTCGTCGTCAAGCATTTGCATGTGTTCCTGTAATGTGGGTAATTGTGGAAATTGATGAGTTGGATGGCCTAACTCATCACACAACGAGCATTTAGGAGGAGCACGAAACACGGGGGGAGGTTTAACTACTTTGGGAGGAGGTACCGCAGTGTATGGTTGTGGGCCTCTGCCCCCAGTGGGCTTGATAAGAGGAGGGGGATTCATAGAAGATGAAGGGGTAGTGACACCGGGAGGTGGTTGAGTAGTAGTGACAATGGATTGCATCGGTTGCAAGACGACATTCGGTGTCAGCAGGGGAATGGGAGGCGAAATATACCACACGGGTAATCCCAAGGTTAACCCGGGAAGACTAAGGGTAGCCATAACCAGAGCGCTTACTACGCTTGAGGGAGGGAATAGAAAGGGGATTGTGTGGATGGGTGTGACACCAATGTGACTAGGGACCAATGGTGGTTTAGGTAAGAAGGGCGGTTGATTGTTGGGTGTTTGTGTATTGTGGGACAGGGTACATAGGTCAGATACTTTGGGCGCTGGTGATGGGGGTGGGATGGACTGGAATGTAGAAGTCATCAACGTGTCGGAGTAAAGTTCGGGTCCCACGGAGGAAACAAACGAGGTATTAGCACCACAAACAGGTTGTTCAACCATGGGGAGAACATTTTCGGGTGCAGATGGGGCCTTAGGATCGTAATAGGTGAGTTGGTCGACCTTGACCACGCGTCCCTCATGGGGGAACATCATGGTACAAAAAACGGAGGAGGCAACAGCCCGCATGGCATACATGTAGCTGCGACCAAGTAAGAGGTTATAATCAAGTTGGGCATTGATGACCTCTATGTCAATGAGCACGGTTTTACCAGCCAGCTGGATGGGGACATTAGCTAAGAGACCTTGGGGTTGAGCCAAACGGCCGTCGTAGGCTCGCAACGTAGTGGTGGACTGCTGGAGAGTAGGGGATCCCAACTTCTGCCAAACGAATGTGGACATAACGCATGTAGAGACACCTTCATCGATAATGCACCGATGGATGACAAGATTCCGAACGGAAACAGAAACTTGGAATGCTAAAGTGGAAGGCAGGCGTGGTTCGGACTGGTCTGAATCGAATGCCATCAGTTGTGAATCATTGGGGTCAATAGCACCAATGGCAGAGAGCAAAGTTTTGCGTTGTGAAGGACAGTTTTTTAAGACTTCTAAAGCAGACATGGCCACGGGAGACTGGGCTAAGTCGTCTACAATGCTGTAATTCAATGCAGCGCGAGCATTGGGGTTATTGTTGATGCGACGAAGTGGGAAGCGAGGTGCTTTAGAGGCGCCATCGAGTGGAAATGGAGGTATATGTAACGTCTGATCAGTGGGATGAGCGTTAGTGTTGTTGTCGGCGGGAGGGTCTTCAGGGGTGGAGCCATATTGGTTCCGATGGGTTTGGAGGTTGACATCATTAACAAGTGGTGGGTACCTGAATCAAACATGGGTTGATCAGGAGCGGCATAAGTGATCTGTTGTTGTGGTGGCGCATTGCCTTGAGGGGGAGCCAACGGCTGAGTGTTCACTATGCCTTGGGTTGGCAGGGGGTTTTGCAGCACCAAAGGTTGCTGCTGAGGGGGGTGGGGGGTTCGGTGGCGCCTGAGGAGTTGCTTGCCCTTGACGATGGGCATCATCAGTCCAGAGTTACCGAGATCGTTCCAAATGTGGGCAAGCATGTGTGTAGTGGCCATAAACCCCGCAAATAGAACAAGGATGGTTTGTTCTGAGGTTATTATTTTTAGGCTGCTTGGGATGACGATCCGGATTCTGGTTGGGAGGGGCAGCATTGTTGTTATTTTGTGGAGGATTGGTAGGTGGTGGACCTTGATGATGTTGTTGGTTGTTGCCGCGGTTACGTCCTCTTCCACGGTTTTGTTGTCCACCCTGGTTGCATTGTTTGTTTTGATGTTGGGGCTGATTGTGTTGTGTGTACACTTGCCCTTGAGCAGTGGGAGGATTTTGATTTGCCGCAGGTGCGGGAGCAGGTTGCGGTGGATAATAAGCTGGTGGGGCTGGAGGTGGTCCAGTTACCTGCTGGGGTTGTTGGTAACCCTGAGCTATTGGAGGTGTTAGGTTAGCTGTTGTAGCTTGCTGTGGGTAATACATTGGTTGTGGCGGGAACTGAATTGGGTTCTGGGTAGCGGGTTGGCTATAGTATGTAGGTGGTACATATGCCGATGGCGCTTTCCCATAGCAATGTTGTGGACAAGAGGGTCCATGAGTGTGATGAATCTGATTCGTTGGAGCGTACGAAGTTGTCGCTCCAGAATTAGATGTAGCCCTAGAGAGGTCTGGGGCATTTATGGTGCTCACCATGCTAAAAGGTTTAATGTGCGGTGTGACTTGTCCAATAATACCATCAACGGCATGTGATGGCCCCGGCGCGTCACTGCGCGAAGAATCGCCTTGTGAGGCGTCTGGTATGATGGTGTAGAGATAGCCTGATTGAGCATAAATTAGGTCGAATTGATGAGCTTTTAGGATAGCTTCTTTCTCCGAATGGGGTCGTTTGGAAGCAACGTCTTTTGCTATGAGGGGTAGGAGTGATTTAAGGAACTAGTCCAAAAATATACGGTCATCCAGTTTAATCTTACAGAGGCTACGATGCTTTCGCCACTCATGGATGTGGTCCGTGATGTGGGTAGCTGTGTTTTGTCTGCAAGACAACAGAATTTCAACTCCTGCATCGTAAGGTACAGGTAGCTGAAAAAACTGAAGGAAAGTGGAGGCGAGAGATGTGAAAGTCTGGTGGGTCCCATGTGGTTGTTCGATGTACCATTTGGCTGCAGAGCCAGTGAACGTTCGTTGCAATAGTCTTAGACGAATGGAGTCATCCACTATGGAGTTAGATGAACACCATAGGTGAAAAGACATTATGTGGTTTTGGGGGTCCTCCCCAGGTTTTCCTTCAAACTTAGGTATGTCCGAGGGGAGCTTTGTATGTTAAGATTTAATATGCTAAGACAGAAAATAGCAGCATTACATTCCATTTCACAATAATAGCATATACAGGATCACTGAAGAAACAACAAGCACAGCATAAACACAAGAGACAGAGATTTATCCTGGGAAACCCTCATGGGGTAGAAAACCCAGCAAAGCTATCTCAATATAGATGACCAGCAATATACAAAGATGAAACCCTGAGACATGATCTCCTCCTCCACAATAGCAGACCTCTCCTCCACAAGTGCGCTATCCTCAAGTGAGTGAGTGTGTCAAATGAGGAATACACCTCCTCTATTTATACACTACTCCGACTTGTCTTTTACTCAAGAAAACGTAGGCTTGTATTTAACCAATGGGTTAAATACCCCACTACAACTGACTGGGCCGACCCCTCTAGGGTGGTCTAATAACCCTTTGACCCACATAACACATATAGGGCCGACCCCCAGGAAGTCTAATAACCCGAGTTACCACATTCCAACGGAGGAATAAACATCTCCGGATATACAATAAGATCTTCACGGAGGAATGAATCATCTCCGGAATAATAAAGTACAAATATAATATTCTTTGAAGTTACAATATCTAAACACTCCCCCTTAACGAGAAGGATATTATAACAGCATCTGCACGAGCAAGGAGTCATCAACATCATACATGATACATCTATAAATCATTGGAAGCTTTCTCAACATCATCAGTAACTCAACCAGTTACTGGAACATCTTCAATACTGGAACATCAACATCTTCAGTACTGAGTCTTTATCTTCTACAGCACTCAAATAGCTACAGCAACATCAATATCTGAATCCTCACGATCGTCAGCATCGCCATCACACGATCATCAGCATTGTCATCACATGATCAACAACATCGTCATCTCACGATCATCAGCATCGTCATCACACGATCATCAACATCGTCATCTCACGATCATCAGCATCGTCATCACACGATCATCAGCATCGTCATCTCACGATCATCAGCATCGTCATCACACAATCATTAGCATCGTCATCTCACGATCATCCGCATCGTTATCTCACGATCATCATCATCGTCATCACACGATCATCAGTATCGTCATCACACGATCATTAGCATCATCATCACACGATCATTAGCATCATCATCTCACGATCATTAGCATCGTCATCACACGATCATCAGCATCGTCATCTCACGATCATCAGCATCGTCATCACACGATCATTAGCATCGTCATCTCACGATCATCCGCATCATTATCTCACGATCATCAGCATCGTCATCACACGATCATCAGTATCGTCATCACACGATCATCAGCATCGTCATCAATACAGGTATCCATAACAATACAAGTATCCACATCATTAGTACAAGTATTCATGCCAATACAAGTATACATATCATCAATACAAGTATCCATACTGATACAAGTAACCACATCATCAATACAAGTATCCTACCGATACAAGTAACCACATCATCAATACAAGTATCCATACCGATACAAGTAACCACATCATCAATACAAGTATCCATACCGATACAAGCAACCACATCATCAATACAAGTATCCTACCGATACAAGCAACCACATCATCAATACAAGTATCCTACCGATACAAGTAACCACATCATCATAAAAAAAAAAATCACTTTCTCGGAGACCAATCGTCTACGGATCAATTCAGGGACCAAAGTCTGGGGATGATACAATCCCCACTTTTCGGAGACCACACGTCTACGGATCAATTCAGGGACCGAAGTCCGGGGATGATACAATCCCCACTTCTCAGAGACCACACGTCTACGGATCAATTCAGGGACCGAAGTCTGGGGATGATACAATCCCCACTTCTCGGAGACCACATGTCTACGGATCAATTCAGGGACCGAAGTCCGGGGATGATACAATCCCCACTTTTCAGAGACCACACGTCTACGGATCAATTCAGGGACCGAAGTCCGGGGATGATACAATCCCCACTTCTAGGAGACCACACGTCTACGGATCAATTCAGGGACCGAAGTCCGGGGATGATACAATCCCCACTTCTCAGAGACCACACGTTTACGGATCAATTCAGGGACCGAAGTCCGGGGATGATACAATCCCCACTTCTCAGAGACCATACGTCTATGGCTCTCTTTAGGATTGAAAGTCCAGGGATGATCCAATCCCCTCAACTGTCCACTAAGGACTTCATTCTCGGAGACCTCACGTCTATGGCTCTCTTTAGGACTGAAAGTCCAGGGATGATCCAATCCCCTCAACTGTCCACTAAGGACTTCATTCT
Source organism: Larix kaempferi (assembly GCA_027924585.1). Lineage (NCBI taxonomy): Eukaryota > Viridiplantae > Streptophyta > Pinopsida > Pinales > Pinaceae > Larix > Larix kaempferi. Next base: position 1,049,830 of record BSBM01001431.1, read on the forward strand.
CGGAGACCTCACGTCTACGACTCTCTTTAGGACTGAAAGTCCAGGGATGATCCAATCCCCTCAACTGTCCACTAAGGACTTCATTCTCGGAGACCTCACGTCTACGGATCAATTTAGGGACCAAGTCCAGGGATGATACAATCCCTACCTGTCCACTAAGGACTTCATTTTCGGAGACCATATGTCTACGGATCAATTTAGAACATGTGTTCAAGGATGATACAATCCCTCTTCTTTCTCGGAGACACCTGTCTACGGCTCACTTTAGAACAATTGTTCAAGGATGATACAATCCTCACATGTATTCTGATCAATACAAGTACAAGTATCCTCAACCATACAAGTACATTAATCAATACATGTATCATCAAAAAGTATGTATTCTTACCAATACATCTTATCATCAAAAGCATGTATTCTTACTAATACATCTAACATCAAAAGCATGTATAAGTAAAACTAAGTATTCTAAGTATAAGAGTCCTAAATCTAAATATTTCTAAGTACCTAGGTGTAGAGAACAGGTTACCTCATCATCGACCTTGTTGTTTGATGAGACAATCTCATCATTAGTGACTATACTACTCCCCCTTTTGAGGAGGGTCCTTTTGAACTACACCAATCTTGTCTCGGAAGTATTCAAATTTCACTCGAGACAAAGGTTTGGTTAATACATCGGTAACCTGTTACAAATTCAAACTTTATAGTTCCTTTCTGCGTCATATCTTGTTAGATCCCTATGTTCTTTGACTTATCATGGAACACTAGATTCTATGTCATCTTGATACAACTCTATTTGTCACATAGGATCACAGTTGGTTCTATCTCTAAGTCAAACAATCCTGAAGCCAAACTTCTTCACAACTAGCAGAGTAAGCAGCCATATATTCCGCTTGTGCTGAGAGCCACACTAGACTACTTCCAGCTAAACCATGAGATCATGGCTAATCCTAGACAATAACATCCTCTCGATGTGTTCTTCCTGTTTGATACACTTTTTGCCCAATCAGCATTTGAGAAGCCATCTAAAGTCATGATCTCCAAGATAGCATAGATCAAAGTCTATCGTATCCTTTAGATGCCTCATCACATGCTTTGCAACTATCAGGTGAATACATCTAGTTTCCACTAGATACTGACTCAAGGTGTTCACAGCAAAGCATATATCTAACCTAGTATATGTTAGATACATCAATGACCTAATAATTTGACTGTACAGAGTTATATCCACTAACTCTGATGGGTCATCTCCTAACAGCTTCAAGTTGGAATCAATAAGAGTGGTCATTCCAACACCTCAAGTCCTTTTAATATTTCTTGGCATGCATTCCTTGGTTGAGAAAGTTTCCATACTTCCAGACCTAGGAAGAAATGCATCAATATGAGATCTTTCATTTTCATTTCTGTAGCCATCTCGTCAGATGGGTCTACTTATATAAACCTCAACATCATTCGAACTCTGTGGTGAGTTCCTTCTTGCATCTAGTTCATCTGTGTATAGAAACCATATTCAACCTTGTAGCAAAGGTTGTGATCCACATCACCCATGATGATCATTAAGCTCATCAATTGACTATCGATCCTAGGTACCCATACAGAACCTAATTCACACTTCTTCTTTAATTACACTATTAAGAGAATGGTCTTATCTAGCCACTTGGAGCAAACATCCCGTCATGATTCTCTTCTTCTTTTTAAGAGAATCTTCTATCCACGAGTCTTCTATATTTTAATTGATTTGTAAATCTTCTTGTTGAACATCCATCACTTGTTCGGTGTTCATCATTCTTCATGATCTTTCCTACAAATCAAAATTAAGTACATGATTAGTAATGAAATCATGTTGACATGATAACCTGTTATGCATACAGATATCATTTACATAGTTATGCAACTATTTTGACCAATACTTTGGCACAACACTTTCCCATATCCTGTATGCATACAGTGGCTATCTAGATGCCTTCCATCTCTACCAGAACATACTATCGAGAGTGTGCACAACTCTCAGTATGTCAGCAAAGAGGTTTCATTCTAGACAAGCTACAATGGAATGTTTGTCAATCATATGCATATTAGTAGTATATTGTTCAATGCTCTATGAATGTTTACACTCAGCGTGATATATTCTAAATATGCATATAATCTATTACAAGCAATATCATTTACTATTTTAAATAACAACTCAAATACTTATCTTTTATGTTTGTGTGGTTGCCTCTCGCTTGGTCTTCTAAATGTCTTTTGAACTTCTATTCATTCTATACCATTGTGCATGCTCAAGTGTGCAGTAGTGTTATCCTCATGATCTCATACACAAACATATATTCATTAGTATATTATAAACATTATCAAAACATCTAAATAGTCTTGAATATGTATAGTCACGATCATAAATAATAAACATTAGTATTCAAGATTTCAGGGAAGACTTCTTTTACTCATGCGTATCATCAATCAAGATATAATATGCACAATCCCTTGATTATTAACTTTTATGAATAATCATATCTAATCATGCCAAGTATACTTATATAAGGGATCCCAATACAAGGTAAGATTCTAACATGACATAGGAAAACATACTTGGATTAGTATACCTGCTTAGTTATGTACAACATACCTAAACAATCTCTTCAATGATTTAGAGATCCTGAGATAGAACCTGCATGTCTCATAGGTTAAGCATAATATAACAAAGTCATACATACCTCGTAAGTAGAACACAGATTATGGATGAGTCTTTGTCTTCATGATTTCATGGTCATGGAACTTGATTTTTCTTTTGTGATGTACCTGTATCTTGTTAGCAGACAACATCAACCTCACACAACACCATAATGCATTAGTACAATCATATAGCCCTAATCAATGAATGTCTTCGATCATTCACATGCATTCATACTGTTACTAGGGTGATAAGACAATTCTAACATTAATCAAGATTGTACTAATAAATAACATGAAGACAAAACACATTATGAACTTAATCAAGAATTAGATTTCAAGACATACCTGAACCTTCTTAAGTCATACCTATCGAGACTTCTTGTAGTCTTCTTATGTAAGGCCTTAGCCTCAACTCCCCCTGAAACTTGATCTGGAGCTTGATTATGGTTTGCTGGAGAAACCCTAAAAATTCAATCTTTGAGTTTCACACTTCCGAATGAATGGAAGGATGTGTCTTGCTGGGCTGATCAAACTGGCATACTTCAATTTTGAAATCTCCAAAATTTGACCCCTCAAAATTGCCTTTGAAACTTCTGGATCTTCTGGACAGGATCTCGAACTAGGGTTTGATGAAGCCCACCCTTCTGCTTAATGAAAAGGTTTGAGCCAAGGCTCTAAACTCTTATTTTTCTGAGGAGCTTCCAGCCGTGGTTACAGACTTCAAAATTCCAACTTTTGCTAAAGCCCTAATTTTCCATCTTTCTGATCAAAATCTCGAGCTAGGGTTTGATCAAGCCCGGTCTTCTACCCAACCAAAAAATTTGATCTTGGTCTCTAAATTTTGATTTTCCTGAGTAGCATTCAGCCGTGGATTCCGATTCCAATAATTCTAACTTTCTCCGAAACCCTAAATTCCAGAAGCCATGAATAAAGGTGCTCCAAAAATAATTCTGTTTTGACAGAAATATGTACCTGATTGTTTCTGCTATAACTCTGAAATTTTCACTCCATAGGGTCTGAAAACTTTTTCTGCAGTAGCCTGACCTGTCATCTTTCCATCCTGACAGGTCTGACCTCAATTGGATTTTCTGAGAGAGAGTTATGCCAAATGTCGCAATGTGACCTGTTTTGGGATAATACAGGAGAGCTAACTTGTACGGCGTGTCACGTGTCACTGTTTAAACTTTTCCCTTTGAAAACTTTTCCTGAGATAGCTTGCTCTGTTATCTTTCCATCCTGACAGGTCTGACCTCAATTGGATTTTCTGAGAGAGAGTTATGCCAAGTGTCGCAACGTGACCTGTTTATGGGATAAAACAGGAGAGAGAACTTGTACGGCGTGCCATGTGTCATTGGTTCATCTTCGACCTCTGAAAAAATTTCCTGAGATAGTACAGTCTGTGTACTACCTGTTACTTTTTACTAAATGATATTTGGAGCTTCGTAGCCCAAGTTATGACCTTTTTTCCAAGGTCACCTGATTTTGACTGAGATCTGGAAGAGGCAGAAACCCTAACTTGTACTGATCATAACTCATAAAGTACAACGAATATGAGGGTGCCCTTTGGACACAAGGTACCTGGGGATGTTATCTTCGACCTGTAAACTTTTCAGACCCTGAACCTTCGTAGAAATGGATTTATAGCGAAAGTTCCATGATGAATGGTTTTTGCTATGTAAAACCCTAACCTTTAAATTGTCGTAAGTAAAGCAAGTGTCGTAAGTGCCATACCTTGTCTTCCTTCAGGTTAGCTCTGATACCATGTTAAGATTTAATATGCTAAGACAGAAAATAGAAGCATTACATTCCATTTCACAATAATAGCATATACAGGATCACTGAAGAAACAACAAGCACAGCATAAACACAAGAGACAGAGATTTATCCTGGGAAACCCTCATGGGGTAGAAAACCCAGCAAAGCTATCTCAATATAGATGACCAGCAATATATAAAGATGAAACCTTGAGACATGATCTCCTCCTCCACAATAGCAGACCTCTCCTCCACAAGTGCGCTATCCTCAAGTGAGTGAGTGTGTCAAATGAGGAATACACCTCCTCAGTTTATACACTACTCCGACTTGTCTTTTACTCAAGAACACGTAGGCTCGTATTTAACCAATGGGTTAAATACCCCACTACAACTGACTGGTCCGACCCCTCTAGGGTGGTCTAATAACCCTTTGACCCACATAACACATATAGGGCCGACCCCCACTAGGGAAGTCTAATAACCCGAGTTACCACATTCCAACGGAGGAATAAACATCTCCGGATATACAATAAGATCTTCATGGAGGAATGAATCATCTCCGGAATAATAAAGTACAAATATAATATTCTTTGAAGTTACAATATCTCAACATTGTAGGCATGGGTGGCCATGTAGGGTTGTGCCTGATAGGATCGTTTGTTAGCCTGGCTAAGTCTGGTAAGTTCAGACTAGCCATGTAAGGTAAACTAGCAGATGGGTGTGGCGTATTGACTGGGACATAACTACTCATGGTGGCATTATGTAGTGGTCCAGTAGCCCCTAAAGGTATGCTAGGTATTGAAGGTATGTGTCCTCCAATCGTTGTGGTTTGGTATGGGCTAGCGTTTCCAAGTGCAACATGGGTTACACCGGGGTTAGGAATAGTGCCAGGAATTCCTGGGATCTGGGTTGTGGTAATGACAGGTGGTGTGATTCCTATGTTTGGCATACCCATAATAGGAGGTAGTCCTGTGTTGGGCATACCTAAAGGTGGAGTGTCTCCCATATTAGGCATGCCTAGAGGGGTGGTCGTTGCCATGGATGGCACAACAGTAGAATGGTTTGTGGATGTATCTCCAACAGTACTGGTAAAAAGTGGGTCGTATTTTGTTCTAGCCATGAGGTTGGTTGGTAATAATTCACTAGGGTTTTCGGATTCAGCCTCAGAATCAGATGTGAAGTGAGGCGTGTCAGAATCGGATGACTGCATGTGTGGCCGATGACTTGTCGAGTCAAGGGATAAGGCTCGACGTCGGTGACGTGGAGAGCCAAGTAGACTGAACTGAGGGGGTTCACCCTGAAGACGGTGAGATTGTCTAAAATTCTCAATGGTGAGATAAATGTTTTAAAAATTTTCAGTGTAAGATGGTGATGTATAAAAAACTCGAAACCCTAATGCAACCAAGGGTGCAAAAAGGGGAGTGAAAATAAAGGATCTCAGGCCAAAAAATCAACCTCAAAATGCACTTATTATAGCAGCTGTGCTATAATAAGTGGAGGGATGCAATAAAAATGGTCAGAATACCAACAGTCAAATAGTTTCTAGAAAAAAAAAAAGAGGTGCTACTAGACCAAAGAAGTATTGTGAGTCAACAAACGATATTCTCTGCAAGGTGATGAAATCCAAGTCAGACAATATTGAGTGTTGAATCAACGGCTAGATATCCCCCTACCGGGAGGGACACCGGGTAGTCAATCCTAAAGAATGGCAACTAGGATACTCCGTTCATGACACGTTCAGAAAAGGTGAATCTGTCGTTTGGTCCTTTTACCGTAGTACCCCTATACAGGGATACCTCGAGAACTGCGAATGGTAGCCTTTGGTTACTGAATGGATTTCGGTATTCCACTCAGGCTTCCGGAACCATCCTCGCGACTTCAACCCTCCTAGGGGAGAGGCCCTCTGATAAACTGGTTGTGACCGTGCCAAAAATACTAGGAGATTTTGGTTCCCTAATGGACAACAGCTATGTCTCAAATGTAATAGCTGAGGGGTGTTATTGGAACACCTATCCCCTCAATTCTACCTAACTACAAAGTTCTTTTAAGTGCTCCCCAAGTGGGGTTAAAAGTTGGTTGAATTTAGGGTAAATTTTAAGGCTTAGTTTTAAATTAGTGGCAGAGTGGGTGCACGTGTGGTATTTAAACTGAAACTAAAATGTAAATGCTTTTCAAAAAACTATTCGAAAATAATGGATTTTGAAATATGAAAGCAAATAATATGAATACTTCAAGAAATAAATGGATTTATTTAAAAATTGCTTGGGCAAAGTATCGTGCACAAGAACAGTAAAATCTTGATCTAGATGATATGCAAATAAATCTTTCTTTCAATTTCTAAAATTTTTGTAAAAAGACCTTTTGAAAGGAGCATTCTAAATAGTAAAAAGATTTATATGGTTGTAAAAAATGCAGGAATTTGAATACTATAAAATGTGCTAAATGGGCAGAAAATACAGCAAAAAATAATTTTTTTAAACAATTGGCCGAATTGAAAAAACTTGCATCGCGGGTTTTGTCAAAACAGCCGCGATGGACCGCGCGGGTTTCTGTCACACAGTCGCGATGGGCAACGTGGGTTTCGGCCACGAAGCCGCGATGTGTAGCGCGGGATTTCGGCACACAGTCGCAATGTGCAGCGCAGCAAATGGCCGCGAAGCCGCGATGTGCAGCGCGCAAATTGGCCGCGAAGTCATGGAGAGCCGCGCAGAAAAGAGCTGCAAGGTCGCGATGAGCCGCGCGACTGTTGGGAAAAAAGCCGCGAGGCGAAAGCCGTAAGCGGACACCGAAAAATGAACCCGAAAATGGCAATTTCAGGCTGTTAATGGCAATAAAAAGGGGCAAGATCTAGAAAAACAATGGATCTGCTGTCTAGGATGGCAGATCTATGAATTAAACTGACTAAAAAGAACAAAAACTAATATCTAAAGCAAAAGATTGAGATCTAAGAATTCGAAGCCAGCGGAGTCGCCAAAAACTATTGGCTTGGTTTTGCAACCAAGCTTAGTGCAATGGGCACCTGCTAACTAGTAGCAGCAGTTTCAATAGAAATAAACAACAAACTACTTTAAACTATATTAATCATGGATCTATGTGAAGTAAATAATCAAATAATGGAAATATTATGGAAAGCAAAACAATTGACAATATGTAAAAGAAACGATTTTGTATTAAGAATAGGGGCAAGCAAGTGCTTGCAATGGTAATACCTCCAAGTGGTGAAGATTGTTGAGCAACTTCCAAGGTGAGTAGCTCCAAGCTCCAAAGGTCTCTTCTCCAAGATAGCTACAATGGTCAAAAGCTCATGAGAGATTTTGACAGCATGAGGATAGGAAGATGGATGGATGGAAAGTGAGGAGCCCCTACCACCTTTTTATAGTTTTTGGTGGTGGGGAATACCATTATGGTTTTGAGGAAACCAATGGTATTGACCAACATGGTTTAGGTACCTTTTCCCTCCTTTTTTCTTTTTTGAATATTTTGAATATTTTTATTCCCTTTTTAATATTTTTGGGAATTTTGGACCCTTTTTGAGGGTTTTTTATGCTTTTTGAGGAAAAATATTCATTTTGAGTGGAAAAAGGGGTGTATTAAGGTCTTTTGGTGACCTTTTGGTGGTTTTAGAGGCTCAAATGGTGAAAAAGTGAACAAATGGGTCATGTGAATAAGGAAATGAGCTAGTGAGCACTTTTTGGGTGTTAACATTACATCTAATATTTTGGATCCATGTTACATCTAATATTTGAGATTCTATGTAATGATTCACTTTATTTGTTAATATACTTATGCAAAAGCTACCAACAAAAATGTATTTTAAGCAAGAGTTTATTTGCACTATTCATTTGGAGGCATGTTACATCTAATATTTTGGAGCCATGTTACAACTAATATTTGGGATTCTATGTAATGATTCACTTTATTTGTTAATATACTTGTGCAAAAGCTACCAACAAAAATGTCGTTGCATACTTTTTTACCAAAATATGCCTTAAGGTCATTGTGGTTGAATATATTGTGCAAAAGCTACCAACAAAAATGTCATTGTATATTTTTTTACCAAAATATGCCTTAAGGTCTTTGTGGGCCTTTCCGGCTTGTGCATCTTTTTTAGTCTTAGATGCTTAAATGTTTCCTTTTCTGTTTAAATCTAAGGTTTCTTCTTTCTACCATGTTGAGACCCCATAGACAAATCACCAACAGAAAGAAGCGAAGAATACCCTTGGAAGAAAATGTGTGATGGCTTGAGGTGTCATTATTAGCATTGTATGCTTATCCATAGGATTTCTTATGTCTAATTTGTTGGTTTTATAAATATTCATAGCATTTCAAGTATCATCATGTTTCTAATTATGGTGATGTTGTAAATACAAATTTAGTTCAAACACTTTTATTGTTTCCCACATGATATTTCTATCAATTGTATTAATAGTTGTCATAATTGTCATTGCGCACATAAAGTATTTGGTTAGTGTTTTTGGGTTCTATATGGTGTGATATCATTGTTTCTTGTTTTCCCGCAGCTATTGCATTTCTATGCTAACCATCGTTTGCAACAAGCTAATGACTTTTCCTATAGTTCACACTTGCTCCAAATGACTAATGGCTAGAGATCATTGTAATATCCTAAAACTAAGACCCTTTATATTATTATTATGTTTGAGTTTGGTGTTGATATTTTAGGCTCTGGAGCACCTAGACTATTTAAACTCATTATGTTTGAGTTGGTGTTGAGCTGTAGGCTCTGGAGAACCTAGACTACTTAGTCTCATTTTGGTTAAGTTGGTGTTGAGCTAAAGGATATGGAGCACCTAGACTACCTAGACTCATTTGTTTGAGTTGGTGTTGAGCTAAAGGATCTAGAGAAAAGAGACTAAGTAGACTTGTTATGTGTTATTGATGTTGAGATGCTAGGCTATGGAGCATCAAATACAAATAAATACCTTATGATTATATTATTTATCTCCTTTTAAATTGCCAATTGATGGGCATTAATACACTAAAGAGGGGCCAAGCATGTTAGAGCATAGGTTGAATTCTAAAGTAATTTCCCAATGAAAAGCCAAAATAGAAAATAGAACATATGTGAGGATAAACACATTTTAATAAACTAAAAAATAAAAGAGATAAAGAGAGTTAAAATAAAGCATACAATTATTTTCCTAAAGAAAGATAAAAAGGAAAGGAAAGAAAACACAAAGCATGATTTTCCTAAATAAAAGAAAAGTTGCCTGAATGAAATATGAGCATTTTCTTAAGAATAAATATAACATAGAGTGGACATTATACGGGGTAACAGTCCCTAGTTCACTAGAGGGTTCAATTGTAGGTCCATGAGCGCTCTGTTTTCCATGAAAAAATATGGTTGAATGCAAGAAGGATTGTGGGATGAACAAAGGGAAAGAAATTACAAGACTCTACATAGAGCTGGTAAAAAACCTTGTGACTACTCTATTGCAGTAATCAATATAAAGAACATGACCCTAGTCTCCTTACTCTAGCGTGCTTGGTCCAGCTCAGGGGCGACCTGTGGAACAGACAAGGAATTGTTCGAGGTCTATGGTTGGGTGGAACATGGAAGTTCCCCATTCAGTTGGTTACTTAAAAGGATGATACGTATATTTTATCTATTTAATTCTTCTATATGATTGCCTACAGATGTATGATGATTTTATTTAAGTTTGTTTATTGGACTAACTTTTGTAATTGCAGCTCTAAATCATCTGTTAGCATCTCATGGAAGAATTTTTTAATTCATTTTAATCTTTTTGCGGGTCTGGTATTAATTATGGAATAATTGAAAGATTGTTTAATTTTGTTCATATGGATAAGATTTAAATTAAGATAAATTGGATTGATTTATGATGATTGTAATTGAAAGGTCGGTTATTTGTTTTTATATCAATATTTATCATGTTATTTAACCTCACTATGTTTGTAAGACAAATCATTAATTTGTTATCAGATCAATTAGAAGTGATTTTAGTCTCAATAAACAAACATAAACATACAAACAAATAATTAAATAAATATTTATTTTATCATAAGCTCGTTGACATAGAGAGAAAGCTCTCATTTACAAGCTTAAGGAGGAGAGGATTCATTTAAGAATCCAGGGCCAAGCCCTTAACAGACCAAAGCTTTAAATATCATTTTAAGTATTATATTAATAAAGCACATACCATAAGCTTTAATCAAAAGCTACTAATTACATAAAAGGCATGAAAGCCTTACACATAAAGCCAATGCAATATTATAATAAACAAGTTGCTTTTCAAATAAAACAAATAAAAGCCTAAAGCAAATCTTATGCCTACGTAAGATTTTGTCCAAACATATTTCCAAGTATATAAACTATTAGCAAACCATCATCGCCATTTTGGAAAGGTGATCGAACCACATGCAGGCAAATCGTGGAGACCATTCGGCTCAATGGTCGAATCCTGTGGAGGGCGACTAGTTCCAAGGTAAGCCTTCAGTGCTTGGATGATGGCCTCTCGGCCTCATCTTCGCGTGTGAAAGAATTTAATTAACACAGTCATCTTATCGTGCTCAAGGAAATCTTAAATCAATTTAGGGTTTAATACTTCACAATAAAAGGAATAACCAAAATAAACAAATTTGAATTGGATTGTATTCAACAACTGAAACAAAGGGGTCAAAGACCCTGTGTTCTCACACTAGTAAATCAAAGAACAATTTAAGGAATACCGAGGTCGAACCTTAGAGCATCTCTCTATAAACACTTAGCCATAAAGGAAAGCATGGGTTGTTATAGATAGTCGTAATAAACCAAGAAATTTATACCACGACTCATAATTCAACTCATATTTATATATATGCGAAACTATTGCCTCCGATGGAATCCCCCAAGATATAAACCAATGTTATTCACCAAGTCTGTATAATACATTAACTCAGAAATTAAAATATAGGATGTATATAAAAATTATGCACAGGACGTTTAAATATTATCCATACACCCTACGTTCTGTAGGGAAAACAATGTATAAACCACATAGAACTCAAAACGTACATGTATGTGGTAATTACAACACTGTATATGTATTTAATTTCAGTTAAATAAAAATTATGCCACAGAGGGAAATTCGATGCAAGGTCGATATACATGCCAGGAAAAATACAAATCGATACTCAAATCCACACAGGCATAAAACCATCTTAATCCCATTAAAATTACAATAATAATATACGAAATCAAATATCAGTTGACCATAAGGTTTTATAGGCAACATAGACCCCGTGTTTTCAAAGAGGAAGTCAGCCTCAAGAGAGGGCTATGGCTGTGGTTCCATGAGCTTACCAGGTTAAGCATTCTTGAAGTCAAACTCCATGAGATACTCTTTACCTTCGTAGCCCTGTTGCAAACCAAAACGAACAAAATTAATACTATGAACACATCTGGTAATGATGAAAACTAAGTGTACAGGAAAGACCAGCGTTGCATTAAAAATTACCTTCTTACATGATGCCATGCATTGAAGATCAATGGAGCGAACTGGGCATTGTAAACCTCCACAACTCAGTCTCATTGCAACCAAGATGGATATATGAAAAACTTGTGCATGAACCCCCTAAAAAATGAGGTCAACGACATGTAAATGAGCCTGCGACCTGAGAGTTAAGGGAAGGGTTAAAATCTTGAGCTCGAAGAGCTCTCACGACCCAGCATCAAACATCAAGATGAAAATCAATGCTATAGAAACAAGGGTTAGCCTCTTAGAATGATTGTACAACCTTTTGTTTAATGAACCTGACATCGTATGGCATCGTGGCAGCTCATAGGGGTCGCACCAGTTCAAGTGTTGGACATGAATGGATGATGAATCAAGGTCGTAGCACCTTGAGTGCTAAGTCATATGAAAACTAAACAATTGAACCAAGTCATAACACTTATGTAATATAGTTATGTGGTAAAGGAGCTTTAAACCAAGGTTTAATACCTTGTTATTTGATAATTAAACCACCTTAATAAGTATTATGTCAAGGCTTGTGCCTTGTGCTTTGTGTCAACCTTGGACATTGGACTTGTATGGCATATCAAGGTTGGATAGTGAATAATGTAACACTTGAAAATCAATTAATAACGATGCATTAGCATTCATGCTAAGTAAGTCTTGGAAAGGCGGCCACGACCTCACTGGGGCCAAGTTCACTTAACAAAATCTATGCCCGAGATAAAAATTAAAAGACTGTAATTATGAATACGAAAGTATGCGTAAAAACAGACAATATAATATATATTAACAAGTGCATACGAAACTGTCTAAAATCATATCAAGGAGTAGTTATGACAAGGGTCTAATACAATACATGTAAATAAATATTGAATCAAAATATGTTGGATTAAACATAGACCAAGAACTCCATTGTGATAAGCTGCACATAATCACATTAAATATGGCAGCAACACAGTCAACGAATTAAACACACAGAATACCGTGGATTGTACATAGTAATAGTAGTATTCAAATAGAAAAGCAAGGACTACAATTAAATGAAATAATAATGATAATGAGACAGTCAATTGACGTCAATACAGTAAAGGTTTATGCCTGCTATAGTTAGATTAAAAAACAATTGTGGTATTTTTGGTGACATTACAAGTGGTATCAGAGGAGAATTTCAAACACTTTGCGACCTATAAGATTATCACTCAACCGTTGTCACTTAGTTCTCAAAAACTAATAATTTTTTTTTATTGCACATAGAATAATTTTTCAGAAATTTTAAAACCATGAGTGCTGAAAGGGTTGATAGTGAACATGGAAATATGCATTCACCACCTCCTGAAGAAGGGTTGGTAGTGGAACTTAATGATAGTCCCAAAGAATCTACCCCTCTGAATTGTTGAAGACAATGCAGAGCTTAAGAGCTGAACTACAGAGCTTTAAATAAGATAATATGAGAGACAAATAGGGACAACAAGAAGTAAATGAGGCACTATTACAAACATTAACTGAAATCAGAAATAGAAAACCGCCAACACACACAACCAAGAATCAAATTGAAGGACCCCATTGTAAGAAAAGAGCTAGAAGCCAACAGGTTAGAAAACAAAAGAAATCTCAACGAAAATCTGACTCATCCTCTGCTAACACGAAATATTATTACAACAATAGTTCTTCCGATACATGCTCATCATCCTCTCGTAGGAAGAAACATAAGGTTGTTAACAATAAATGACTACAAGGGGAGTTTAGAAAGATCAAAGCTCCAACTTTCGATGGAGACTTAGACTTGGGAGATAAGGATGAAGAATGGCTGTTAGGAATGAACAAATATTTTAAAGTGCATGATTATCCTAGCCGGATGATGGCTCGTCTAGCCATCTATAATTTAAATGGGAAAGCTACTAGATGGTGGCGAGATTTGAAACTTACCAAGAAGATGAAAGAAAAAGAACTCAAGTGGAAAACATTCAAGAAATTATTTCAAGATAAATACATGCCTAAGAGATTCTTTGAAAAAAAGATAAAATAATTACATGAACTGAAAATGGGCTCTATGTCCATGGATGCATTAATAAACAAATTTTTGGAAACGTTACATTATGTGCCTTATATCAGGGATGAAAAAGTGAATATACAACCATTCTTAGGATGCCTTCTTCCCTACTTCAAAAATAAACTTGAGTTTGATGCACCCAAAACATTGGAATAAGCATTACACAAAGAAAGACTATGTTATGAATATAGCCAACATAGGGCTGAAAACATACATAAGAACAAAGAGAAGCGCAAAGCTTTCTCGGACAACAGGAAAAATGGGTTTAAACCACCGCCTTACCGGAAACAAAACAATAGTTTTCCAAACAATCGAAATTTTGGCAAGTATGGGACTCAATCAAATATGCATGCACAAAGTGTAAATAAACTAGCAATGGTTGATGGAGCTAAATCAACCCTGTTACTAGTGAAGTGTTGGGGATGCCAAGGCCCCCACTTCTATAAAGATTGTCTGCACAAAGACAACATAATTTTACACAATCTGCAAGAATATGTGACTGTGAATGATGTTGCAAAAACACCAAGAATGTGTGCTTCCTTGGAGGGCAGAAAAATTGATCATCAGTCCACCATGGTTGAAATTGAAGGTAAAATCTTAACAAATTATTTTCTATATTAATTGACCCCGGAGCTTGTAGTAGCTATGTGTTCCCTAAAATTGTTGAAAATTGTAAGCTAAACACAAAAAACAGAACAAACTGTGGCTGGTACAACTAGCTACTAGTGCAAAAAGAAATATTTTTGAACTTGTAAAGAGTTACAAATTTGACATGAATGGCTTCCAAACAGAAGCATATTTAAATACTCTACCTTTAGGCTCTTATGACATGCTAATAGGCATGGATTGGTTAGAACAACACCAAGTTATATTAAACTGTTTAAACAAAACTTTCACTTGCATTGATAATGAAGGAAATCAGAGAGTGGTACAAGGAATACCCAAGAAAATTTTTGTCAGACAAATATAGACACTACAAGCAAACAAATGCATAAGAAAAGGTTGCTAACTATATGTTTTCAACATTCATAACCTTGAAGAGAGAAATAAACATAAACTTGAATATTATCCTGTCCTAAATGAGTTTAAGGATGTATTTCCGGAAAAAATACCAAGGATGCAACCCAAGAGGGACTTAGAATTATCCATAGAATTTATCCCAGGGGCAGTACCAGTCTCAAAACCACCATACCGTATGAGTACACTTGAACTAGTAGAACTGAAATTACAACTCCAAGAGCTAATTGAAAAAGGTTATATCAGACCTAGTGTGTCTCCGTGGGGAGCACCAATTCTCTTCGTGAGGAAGAAGGATGGTACAATGGGAATGTGCATTGATTATCGACAACTAAACAAGCTAACGATCAAAAATAGATATCCACTCCCTATAATAGATGATTTGTTTGATCAAGTTAGGGGAGAAAGAGTGTTCTCCAAGATAGATTTAAGGTTCGTTGACCATCAAGTAATAATTCGAGAAGAAGACATAATCAAAACAACTTTTAGAACCCATTATGGTCACTATGAGTTTGTAGTGATGCCTTTTGGATTTACAAATGCACACACAACTTTCATGTGCATAATTGGATAAATTTATGTTAGTTTTCATAGATGACATATTGATTTGTTCAAAAGATGAAAACGAGCATGAATACCACCTTAGGATTGTGTTACAAGTGTTGCGAGAACACCAACTTTATGCCAAATTCAGTAAGTGTGATTTCTATAAAAGGAATATTCAGTACTTAGGAAACATAATTTTATAGGAAGGAATAGCGGTAGATCCAAAAATATCAACAATATCATGTAGTGGCCTACTCCTACTTGTGTATTCGACATCGGACCCTTTTTAGGAATAACAAGATACTACCGGAAGTTCATTGATAAATTTTCTCAAATTCCCTACCCCATGACATCCTTACATAAAAAAAGGAGTAAAAGTTTAATTGGACAGAAAAATGTAAAGCTAGTTTCCAAAAATTAAAACAACTGTTGACTATTGCACCTATCTTAAAAATAACTGATCACGATGGAGATTTTGTTGCTTGCACTGATGCAATCAAGGAGGGACTCGGGGGAGTTCTTATGCAAAATGATTGTGTGATTTGAAATGAATCCCAGAAACTAAAAGAACATGAAAGAAATTATGGTACTCATGATATTGAGCTAGCTTCCATAATCCACGCTTTAAAGACACGGAGACACTACTTAATGGGAAAAATATTTGTCCTTGAAACTGACAACATGAGTTTAAAGTATATTTTTGAACATCAAGACCTAAATGCGAGACAAACTAGATGGTTAGCTTTCTTGAGCGAATACAATTTTGAGGTTAAACACAAAAAAGGAGAAGAAAACAAAGTTGTAGATGCTTTAAGTCACATGATTCATCTGTTGTATGAACTAATAATTAGCCAAACTAGTTCTGATTTACATGATAGAATTAGGATAATAAGCAAAAGTGATCGATTTTATGCAAAAATTTCTCAGAAAATGCAAGAAAATAGGATGGAACAACAACAAAAAGAGTACAAATTTGACAAAACATGTCTATTATGGTCTAAAGACAGATTATATGTGCCTGAAAATGAAAATATCAAGTTTGAAATACTAACAAAATTTCATAAACAATCCTACTGAGGACACCCAGGATATTAGAAAATGATATCAACAGTGAAGAAACATTTCTTTTGGCCAAAATTAAAATATGATATAGCTTTATTTATTGTTAAGTGTCAAGAAAGTTAGTTGGTTAAGGTTGAACATCAACATCCATCTGGGTTACTTCAGCCATCACCTATTCCAAAATGGAAACGAGAGGTGATAAGTATGGACTTTATCACTGGTTTGCCTAAAAGTAAGAAACAAAATGATTCTATCATGGTAGTAGTGGATAAACTATCAAAGGCTGTACACTTTATTCCTATGAAATCTACTCATAAGGCCATTAATATTGCATATATTTTCTTAAAGGAAATTTTCAGATTGCGCAGTATACCCAAGACTATTATTTCAAAGAAAGATACAAAGTTTAATAGCAATTTTTGGAAGTCATTGTTTTCACGACTTGACACAAAAATGAATTTTAGTACTGCATATAATCCGCAAATGGATTGACAAACAAGACGTACAAATCAGTGGAGGATATGCTTTGCATGTACGTAATGAACAATCCATCCCAGTGGGAGGATTACATTCACCTTACATAATTCACATATAATAAAAATTATCAGTCCATTTGAAGTATTGTATGGCAGAAAATGCAGAACACCAATGAATTGGGATATTCCATTGGATAGGATCATGTTGGGGCCAGACTTGTTAAAAGATCTAGAACAGTTGTTAACAAAAGTGCAATAGAATTTAAAAGAAGCACAACATTGACAAAAGAGTTATGTTGATAAAAACATAATAGACAAAGAGTATTAGGTTGGGGAACATGTTTACCTCAAAGTCAAAGAAAAAAGAAGCTCATTAATCTTGGGAAAATGTGGGAAGTTAGCTCCCAGATATTGTGGGCCTTTTGAAATATTGGCCAAGAAAGGGTTGGTGGCCTGTGAACTTGCCTTACCTTATCATGTGAAAGTTCACAATGTTTTTCATGTATCTTTGCTTAAGAAGTATATTTACAATCATAAACATGTTATAGATTGGGATTTGCTAAAGGTATAAATAGAAGGGGAATTTATTCCAAAACCCCTTCATATATTGGACAATTGAGAAGTACAACTCTGGAAGTGAGCCATTGTCCGATTGAAAGTGCAATGGAAGCACATCGGGCCTGAAGAGGCCACATGGGAAAATGAAAGTGCCATGAAAGAGGCATACCCATTTTTATTTCAGAATTTTGTTTGATATTATGAACACCGGGACGGTGTTGTTTTTATGGGAGGTGGGATTTAATATCCCAAAGCTAAGACCCTTTATATTATTATTATGTTTGATTTTGGTGTTGAGCTTGTAGGCTCAGAAGCACCTAGATTATTTAAACTCATTATGTTTGAGTTGGTGTTGAGTTGTAGGCTCTGGAACCCCTAGACTACTTAGTCTTATTTTGGTTAAGTTGGTGTTGAGCTAAAGGCTCTCGAGCACCTAGAATTCCTAGACTCATTTCATTGAGTCGGTGTTGAGCTGAAGGCTCTAGAGCATCGAGACTAAGTAGACTTGTTATGTGCTATTGATGTTGATATGCTAGGATCTGGAGCATCAAATACAAATAAAGACCTTATGATTATATTATTTATCTCCTTTCAAATTTCCAACTAATGGGGATTAATCCACTAAAGAGGGGCCAATTATATTATTTATCTCCTTTTAGGTTGACTTCTAAAGTAGTTTCCCAATGAAAATACAAAATAGAAAATAGGAAAAATGTGAGGATAAACACATTTCAATAAATTAAAAAAATAAAGAGATAAATAGAGTTAAAAGAAAGCATAAAATTATTTTCCTAAAGAAAGATAAAAATGAAAGGAAAGAAAACACAAAGCATGATTTTCCTAAATAAAAGAAAAGTTGTCTGAATAAAATAGGAGCCTTTTCCTTAAGAATAAATATAGCAGAGAGTGGACATTATAGGGGGTAATGGTCCCTAGTGCACTAGAGAATTCAGTTGTAGGTACATGAGCTCTCAGTTTTCCATGAAAGAATATGGCTGAATCCGAGAAGGATTGTGGGATGAACAAGGAGAAAGAAATTACAGGACTCTACATAGAGCTAGTAAAACACCTTGTGAATACTCTATTGTAGTAATAAATATAGAGAACATGACCTTCTTCTCCTTACCCTAGCATGCTTGGTCTGACTTGGGGGTGACCTGCGGAATGAATAAGGAACTGTTCAATGCCTATGGTTGGGTAAAACATGGAAGTTCCCCTTTCAGTTGGTTACTTAAAAGGGTGATAAGTATATTTTACCTATTTAATTATGCTCTATGATTGTATATAGATGTATGATGATTTTATTTAAGTCTGTTTATTGGACTAACTTTTGTAATTGCAACTCTAAATCATCTGTTGGCGTCTAATGCAAGAATTGTTTAATTCATTTTAATCTACCTACAGTTCTGGTATTAATTATGGAATAATTGAAAGATTGCTTAATTCTGTTCATATGGATCATATTATAATTTTTATGGTTTTTAAGATAAATTCGATTGATTTATGATGATTGCTTAACCTATTGTTTATTGTGCAACTAGAAGTAAATCCATTGTTTCATATTATTTTTAATGTTGAAGTCATTGACTGTTAATTAAATTTTATCGACAACCCTTATTGTTTACTTAGAGATTAACTGTAATTGCAGGATATGTTATTTGTTTTTATATCAGAATTTATCATGTTATTTAACCTCACTATGTTTGCAGGACAAATTATTAATTTTTTATCATATCAATTAGGAGTGATTTTAGTCTCAATAAATAAACATAAACATACAATAAATAGTTAAATTGAATATTTATTTTATCACAGGCCGATTGGCCTAGAGAGAAAGCTCTCGTTTACAAGCTTAAGGAGGAAATGAATCATTTAAGAATACATGGTCAAGCCCTTAACCAACCAAAGCTTTAAGTATTATATTAATATCATAGTTAATATAATAATACATAGAACTCTTGCAAACTTTACAAAACAATACCCTAAATATGAAACAAGGCAGATCGAACTAGACTTAAAGCACATACCATAAGCTTTACACAAAAGCTACTAATTACATAAAAGGCATGAAAGCCTTACACATAAAGGCGATACAATA
Source organism: Larix kaempferi (assembly GCA_027924585.1). Classification (NCBI taxonomy): domain Eukaryota; kingdom Viridiplantae; phylum Streptophyta; class Pinopsida; order Pinales; family Pinaceae; genus Larix; species Larix kaempferi. Next base: position 1,069,536 of record BSBM01001431.1, read on the forward strand.
TTATAATAAACAAGTTGCTTTTCAAATCAAACAAATAAAAGCCTAAAGAAAATCTTATGCCTACGTAAGCTTTTGTCCAAACATACTTCCAAGTATATAAAATATTAGCAAACCATCATCACGATTTTGGAAAGTTGCTCGAACCACATGCAATTAGATCGTGGAGACCATTCGGCTTAGTGATCGAATCCTGTGGAGGGAGAATAGTTCCAAGGTAATCCTTCAGTGCTTGGATGATGGCCTCTCGGACTCATCTTCATGTGTGAAAGAATTTAATTAACACAGTAATCTGGAAATCGTGGGTTGTTACAGACGGTCAAATTCGTAATAAACCAAGAACTTTAAACCACAATTCAAAATTCAACTCAAATTTATATATATGGGAAACTATTGCGTGGGATCGAATCCCACAAGATATAAACCAATGTTATTCACCAAGTCTGTATAATACATCAACTCGGAAATTAAATATAGGATGCATATAAATATCATGCACAGGACGTTTCAATATTGTCCATACAACCCTACGTTCTGTGGGTAAAACAATGTATAAACCAGATAGAACTCAAAATGTACAGGTATGTGGCCATTACAACGTACACTGTATATGTATTTAATTTCAGTTAAAGAAAAATTATGTTACAGAGGGTGATTCGACCCAAGGTCGATATACAGTCTAGGAAAAATACAAATCCATACTCAAATCCACAGAGGCAGAACACCTTCGTAATCCCATTAAAATTACAATAACAATATACTAAATCAAATATCGGTTGACCATGAGGTTTTATGGGCAACATAGACCCTACGTTTTAAAAGAGGAAGCCAGCCTCAAGACAGGATTGTGGCCATGGTGCCATAAACTTACCAGGTTAAGAATTCTTGAAGTCAAACTCCATGAGCTACGCTTTACCTTTGTAGCGTTGTTTCAAACCAAAACGAATAAAATTAATACTGTGAACACATCTGGTAATGATGGAAACTAAGTGTAGTGGAAATACCAACATTGCATTAAAACTAACCTTCTTACAGGCTGCCATGCATTGAAGATCAATGGAGTGAACTGGGCATTGTAAACCTCCTCTTCACAGTTAAAAAAACCACACAACTCAGTATCACTGCAACCAAGATGGATATATGTAAAACTTGTGCATGAACCACGCATGAACCCTCTTAGAAATGAGGTCAGTGACCTGTGAATGAGCCTATGACCTGAGAGTTAAGGGAAGGGTTGAAAACCTGAGCTCGAAGAGCTCTCATGACCCATCCTTAAACATCAAGATGAAAATGAATGCTCTGGAAATGAGGTTTATCCTCTTAGAATGATTGTACAACCTTGTGTTCAATGAACCTTAGATCATATGGCATCATGGCAGCTAGGAGGGAAAGCCTTCACCAAAGGAATTTACTTTCAGTATGTTTCCAACTGCTTGGCACTTCACCATATTATTAGACTTGGGATATAACACTATGTTCAAGCTTTGGATCGCGTCGCTTAAGGTATGTGTTGCATAGGAGTCACGCTAGTTCAAGTTTAGGACATGAATGGATGATGAATCAAGGTCGTAGCACCTTGACTGCTAATTCATATGCAAACTAAACAATTGAACCAAGTCGTAACACTTATGTAATATAGTTATGTGGTAAAGGAACTTTAAACCAAGGCTTAATACCTTGTTATTTGATAATTAAACCACCTCAATAAGTATTATGTCAAGGCTTGGGCCTTGTGCTTTGTGTCAATCTTGGACATTGGACTTGTATGCAATATCAAGCTTGGATGGTGAATAATGTAATACCTACAAATTAATGAATAACGATGCATTAGCATTCATGCTAAGTAAGTCTCGGCAAGGAGGCGATGACCTCACTAGGGTCAAGTTCACTTAACAAAAGCTAAGCCTGAGATAACAATTAATTTAACAAGTGCATAGGAAATTGTCTAAACTCATATGAAGGAGTAGTTATGACAAGGATTTAATACAATACATGTACAAATAAAGATTGAATCGAGGATTAAAGGTAGATCAAGAACTGCATCGTGACACGTTGCACATAATCACATTTTGTATTGTACAAAGTAATAGTATTGTTCAAACAGTCAAGCAAGGACTACAATTAAATGAAATAATAATGATAATAAGAAATTCAATTGACATCAATACAGTAAGGGTTTATGCCCGCTATAGTTAGATGAAAAAAATTGTGGTATTTTTGGTGACATTACAATCATTTTCATAGCAACTGCATTCATGCTTGTGCCATTCCTTCTGCATTGCCTTTCTTCTCTTGTCATGATCGAACATTACTAATTGTGGCTCTTGCTTTACAATTTGGAGTGGACTAGGAAAGATACGCTGCCTAGATTGCAGGAAATGAGACAAGTGTACTATAAACATTTAATTTATGAGCCTCAATCCAAATTCCAAATAAACAATTATTAAAAATAAATGAGACAAGTGTATTGTCAAAATTTATTCCTAGATTGCAGGAAATGAGACAAGTGTACTATAAACATTTAATTTATGAGCCTCAATCCAAATTCCAAATAAACAATTATTAAAAATAAATGAGACAAGTGTATTGTCAAAATTTATTCTATGAACCTCGTTCCAACTTCCAAATAAAAAATGAGGGGTGTGTGTGTGTTAATTGATGGGAAATTCAAATTTATAAGGTTTCTCTTAAGAATATTGCTCTCCAAAAAAACAAATCCTTTTACCACTCAAAAAGGTTTTACACCTTTAAAATTTTGATCTTTTAGATTAAAATACATATTTATTTGTGTATATTTTAAATGTGTGTGGTACAAATTTCACATTGTTTTTCTTAATAAATTGTAAAATAATTTTTTAACATAATTTATATAATGATGATGGAAGTTTTTTTTCCTTGGAACATGTCATGGGACTAACCTAGTGGGGACATCGGAAGTGAGGCCCTTAAATATCTATGCATAGCCACCCGTGGATTTGACCACGTGACCTTCGTCTTTTAACTCACATCTCTCAACCACTTGAGCTAAGGGCTCATGATGGAAGTCATTTACCTCCATTAGGATCAATTTTGATTTATTGGATTTTAAGAAGAAAAAGGTAAAGGACTATTTGGTTTTCTTTAAAATTTTATTTTGTATAAAATTATTCACCTTCAACCTTAGTATCGCAAAGATGATAAATTATTTGAAGCCACACCGTGGTAGGAATTGTCTAATGCCCTTGCAATAGAGATCGTAAGAGTTGGTTTTTATTTTAGTAATGTTAATTTTTGTTTTATTCTTATTTTAGAAATACTTTTAATCTTCTAAATTAGGGTTAATCACCTATTTAGATTATCTTAATTTCTCTCATCTATTATATCTAATAAACAAATTAATATTATTGACATCTTAATTTAATTTAAGATTTGACATTTTTTAACAATCTCATTTTAACTCCAAGTGGTTTTGATTAATGTTCAAAGCAAATTTAGTAAAATATTAGTGTACAATATATTCCTTTGATATTTTTAATAATTAAAGGGTGATTGCAATGTAGGAAATGCAATTAGCTTCCATAACTATTTCTTCAAAAAAAAGTAGTGTTAATTTTATTTTATCTTAAATTTATTGAAAGTCATTATAGCTCTAAAATATGAAGTTAGTTTAAGGGTCTTAATGTAATCAAACATTGTTTTTCCTTTTAGATCACATATATCCATTTAAAGATAGTGCAACCTACAATTAGTTTTCAAAATGGGCAAGTCCTTAAAAATTTATAGCAGAAACAAGAGACATCTATAATGTAAGATTTTGATATATGTCAACACAAAAATTAATTAAAAATACTAAACAATTTATTTTTTTAATTTATATATTTGAAATTTACAATATTGGGTTTATATGCATGTGTAATTTTATTGTATATCGATTTTAATAGCCTACTTAAAATAACATAAAAAAAATGAAGATATTTAGAGGCAATTGGAAAAATGGAAGTTTTGGTTTGATAGTCCAAACCATTATATCTAGTCATCATCAATTTTTGGAGTTATTTAACTTGTTAAAAAGGTACTGAAGAGTTCTACATGATTAGGTTATGATCGTTTTATGTTTCTACATACATAATTGCTTATCTTCAAAAGATTATAAAATAAATTTATAGGGCATGATCGATACCTCAAACATTGCTAGATAGTCTCTATAACAAAGATATCCATCCTCCATTGGTAATATGGATGCTCTTAAGAGGTTTGTCATATGAGGTATGGGTTAAGTGGAGGAAAACATGGGAATTAGGCTCTAAATGAAGATTCTAAGGATTCAAACTACCACGCGGGCTCTCTAAAGAGGATACTCATCCTCCAAATGGAATTTGATTTCTCCTATAATTCCTCTGATAGAAACTATGCATCTCAAGGCCTTGACAATAGGTGTCGAAGGAAAATAAGTCCCTTATGCTCTATATGAAGTTTCCAGGGACCAAGGTTCATGAATAAGACCACACACCATAAAATATGCCCTATATGCGACATACTTGTCCTTAGAGTGGGATATGAATGCCAATATGAGGTTTTCTAAATTAGAGAGGATTCTTAAACCATGGTTGGGAGAGAAATTAATGGAATTAGGCTATGAATTAAGATTCTTGAGCTAAGAGGCTTGATCAAGGCCTTGAACCACACAATAAATCTTTTAAATTGAATTGTTGGCACATAAGTGGTATATCTATGGAATTAGAATTTTTTGTGTAGTATGGATTGGTATCAAGGCCTTGGCCATAGTCAAGGGAGGACAATAAGGGACGTACACCATAAACTGGTCTCTAGGGCTCATTGGCCATCAACATGACATCAATCCAAAACAAAAGACATTTACAAGTGATGTTTGGACCCCAAGTGGAATATGGGTACCATTATGAGGTCTTGTGTGGGAGGGATGGGTCTTAATGCATTGATCATGGTTAAGGGAGGAACATAATGCATGGGTATATATGAAGCCTTTAGGAATAAAGGGCCATAAATAATGCTAGAATCCACATAGCTTGTCCTCTATGGGGGATCATTGTCCTTCAAGTGAGATGTGGGTACCATTATGATTTTTTGTGCATCATGGATGGGTCTCAAGGCCTTAGCCATGGTTGGGGGAGAAATACCAATAATTAGACTCTAAATGGATATTTTTTGGCTAATGGGCAATGATCAAGGCCTTGAATTGCAATGCACGCCCCCTAGAAGGGATATTTTCATATGAGTAAGATAGGGGTACCATTAGGAGTTTTTGTGCAGTAAGAATGGGTTTGACAAGGGCTTGACGATGATTGGGGAATAAAAGTAAGGTAATTAATCCTTAAACAAATATTATAGGTATCATGGGACATTAAAAAATAATCAAACCACCACAAAACCCTATAGAAGGTACATTTTACCTTGAGTGGTTTATGGATACTATTAAGAGGTTTTGTGGTGGGACTAAAGCATTATGGCATAAAGCTTTCAGGAACATATAACTCTTTAGTCTGGTCATGGAATGAGAAGTGTGGGGAGGTTAGTGCAAAATATGATTATGATGTTGGTATTTTATATATATATGAGGTTCACCAAACGTGGTGGTATTCTTCATTTCAGAAATGGCATTTACCTTTAAAATTAAACTTTTATGTTGGTTGATGTTAGAAAATAGGATTTTGACTTGGGATAATTTTGTAAGGAGGGGAGGAATAGGTCCAAATATATATGTCTTATGTAACTCTAAAGTTGAATCAGTAGATCATTTGATGATTCATTGTTCTTTTACTTTGGTTTTTAATGGAAATTAAAAACACCTTTAAGATGTCACAAAATTGGAATTTCCAATCTTTGGTCCAGTGCTTTAAAAACTAGATAGGGGGGATTACTCATGGAAATAGATTCCAACTATGTCTATTGGGAAGTATGGAAACATCGAAACTCTAAATTATTTGATGGAAATCCAAAATCTATTTCGAGAGTGTGTTTAAAGGCTGGCATCGGTTATAAGAAAATGTATAAAGAAGCATATACCTCAGGTGGAAGGGTTCCCATATCTCCAAATTGTTAAATGTACAACATCATGAGTCATTGTGTAAGCCAATCTTGTGCATCCAGGATTGGGCCTCGTGTGTCGAGGTAGGGATCCTGAGTTGGACTTGGGAACTTGGAGTAGATTCTTGAGTTGGACTCAATAATGACTAAGCCTTCAATTGTAAAAGGTTATTACTCATGTGTTGAGGTGAATGATTTGATGTATCAAAGTGATGATGTTGTAAATTCTTGTTGGAAAAGGCTCAAGACTTGTGTGTCAAGTCAGATTCTCATGTATTACGAACCATGGTCATTGATTGCTATTAAGTCTCCTTTAGAGACTGGCCACCTCTAGAGTGAATTACTTTAGCATATGATCATTTGGTATGAGAGTAATATAATATGATCGCAGCATTTGAAAAATATTCTGAGTATAATATGATATGATAGATAATTAAAGTTAACGCATATTGACCATGCAGATAAGACAAGAGATAAAGATCATATGTGATAAGATATGAGAGAATATGAATTGCACATAAAAGAATTAATTAAGAGAGAATTTGAATTGTTAAACTTCAGTAAATCAAAGGAGAACTAGAATTGATCACTGTAGTGATGTTAACAAGAAAATCAGTTAAAGAGATATAACTAAGTGATAACAAAGAAGATCTAGTTAACTAAGTGCTATTGCATGACGACACTTATGTAAAACTAAAAGACAACACTTATGTTAAACTAAAAGACGACACTTATGTTAAACTAAAAGACGACACTTAAGTTAGCCACCTAACTAAGTGGGAAAGCTTTCAGTTGAGAGGTGATTTCACCCTAAGACTTAGTTTAGTGAGTTAATGCAATGCATGAGAAGTGGGTGCTCTTCTTCATGCAAGATTGATACATCCATATGGAGGGTGAATTCATCATGAATTCAGAAGTTAAAAATAGAAGCCGATGCATGTGAAGAATGTATAAATATGTTATACAGGATTGATGAATTCATTGTGAAGCGAATTCTATTCTCCCTTGAAGGAAAGGCATTTCTCTTTGTGTGGGATATTATTCTGAGTCCCTCTTCTCTATCTTTCTCTTTCTCTATAATTGCACTAGGGTAAGTTGATGTAAAAGACATTCTTTGCTATCTATCAATATACTCTAAATATTTTCTAGGGTTTTTCATCCTCACTATTTTGAGGGTTTTCCCTAGAGTATATCTTGTGTTATGGTTGAATGTTTCATGTGATTGAATGGTTCATTGATTAAAGTATTCAGTATTTCCGCATTTAAAGTTTTAAAGTTCAAATCTCATCATATTTGCTCAAAAATTAACACAAACTTCATTGATAGTTTTCCTATTGGGTATTTTGATGATGTTGTATATAGGTGGTTTGAGGTGTGGTGCTGGTGCAATAATCAGATTAAATGACTCTTTGGTTTATAAGTTAAAAATGAATTGTGGAAAAGGATCAAATACTAGAGGAGATATTTTTGTTCTTCGATGTCTTTTATATTTTGTTCATTTTAAGGAATTTTTACATTTGTAGATTACTAAGACTCAAAAGTTATCATTGATTAGATTAGGTGGCTACACTTGAAAGTTGACAAAGGAAGATAAGGAATCTACTTCTTGTTTTCTCTAGAATAGATGTTCAACATGTTTACAGAGAATTCAAAACGCTCTATCAAAGCAGGATTTGAATTTGGAGGAGGGTAAAATCTTTTTTTTTTAAAGAACAAAGGGGTGACTTTTCAAACTCTAAAGGATTCATTTCTATTTTCTAAAAATATTTTTGGATAGGTTAAAGTGTTTGGAGGCTTGGAGCCTTTCTTAACGCTTTGGATGTTGTTTTTTCTGGGAGGGATTTGATATGAACAGTTTTGACGGCTCCTTTTGTTTGTATTTGAGGTCTTTCTTTTTGCTTTTGGGATGGACTGTCGATCATGTTTTAGGATCTGTTGAGTAGAAACAATTTCAAAAGTTTTCGAAGTGACAAACTAGTGCCACACACGACTATACATGGCATCTCCAACTCAACAAACTCCTACTTTGTGGGATTTTTTGTAGCAATTTTAATCGCTTGTTAGCAAAGTAATAGAATCTATGAACTATTGATAAAAAATGGGATGACAATAAACGATACTACAACTATATGTCCTTCAACACTTTCAAAGAAGTTGTTGTTTGTATTTAAATCTTTCACATATCTTATGTATTTTCATCTATTTTTAATTATCGTTTGGATTCTAACATAACACAAAACTTTGCATCTGCAACTAAACAAAATTTCCACTACTCTTTTCTCTGAAGTGAATCAGGACCTACTAGCTGAATCTCCGCCAATGTATCTCTTCAAGAATGTTGTTAGAACCGGTCCAAGAAGATCTCAACTCTTGCACTTTTCCCTTGCAATATTTTTCGATGAGTTGAATGATGATTATGAAAAAAAAAACTTTCTTTTTGTTCTGCAAGCAAAGACATAGGCAATTATTCTGTTCCCACTTAACATTGTTCCCCCCTACATTCCAACAAATTTTAATGTAGTAGTTATAGTGCAAAATTGGATTCGGTATAGTGCAAAATTTGAAATAACAATAGCTATATAGTCCAACTTCCAAAGTAAAAAATGGAAATGACTACCTAATATTTATCCCCATTCCACAGGTACAAGAAAACTTGAAAGCAAAACATGTCTTCTGAAGCAAATTATGGGTGAAAAAATGAAGATGGGTGTCTATTTTGGGGGGTCTCGTGAGAAAATAATTCTGGTTTTTTTCATGTTTTTCAACTTTGGGCGAACAAAAGTCGCATTTTTGCTTAGAATTTCACTTTGCAGTAAAAAGAAAAATTTTAGAGAATTATGTTAGCTTTCTATTCATAATTTTTTCAATTTTTTTTATTGAGATTTGATATGTCGATTTCGCAAATGTTTGACAGTGTGTTCTTATAAAATGAAAAGACTACAAAATAGTCATGATTTGTTGCACCAGTAAAATCGTTGTTAGACTTGTTTTTTGCAAAAACAGAAAATGCTACGACAATCTACACACAATGTACTTGTGCTTGACTATAAGTTTGTAACCAATGGATCTATATACTAATTATTATATTTTTTTAAAGTCGATCAATGGGGAAACTTAGTCAATTTTCAACATGTTTTTTGTTGCGCCACTTTTATCTCAATTGACTCTAAAAATAAAAAATCTACGAACACTCTTTTGAAGTAGACACACCAATTAAGATTCCCACATTTTTTTCAATTTTTTTGGTGGTGTATTTTTAAAGTTATGGATTTTTCTTTACACCGTTTTTTTAAAGAGATGAATCCAAATTCGACACATGTTACAAAAATAAAACATTAAAAATATCAGTTCTTATCTATACACAACAAAATCTATACCCACGTAAAGTAGATTCAATGATGAAACTAATGGTATCAAGTCCAACATTCGTTTTGTAATGTAAGAGGTTGTTTTTTCCTTCCGAAAATGGAGAAACCTGAAAATTCTGCAGAATCGTCAAGCTTCCATGTCTCAGATATTATTCGGCCGAATAACCTTTTTCCGTAACGACATCGTCAATTATAGCAAAGGTTATTCGGCCGAATAATGAAACGGAAAAAAATTTCATCGGCTGGAAAAAAAAAATACGTTTTCTATACTCATATAAATAAACCTAAATTGATTCATTATTTTCGCATGTTTTAACTGGATATTTATTCGTTCACACAATAAATATTACCAGAACAGCTGGAATATTAGATAATCCACTAATAGGCAAATATATATTGATATTTGAATAGATAAGAAGATGATTTAATATTACAACATAGCTCGCCTTATATATGGCTTGAGCACTCGTAGTGAAGGGTTACGTCCCTTCACATTAATAATGAACTACTTAATGATTAATAATTATTATTTATTTAATATGCCATTTATATTCATAGAATTGCCACTCTCTTTAAGTACAATTAATTATATTTATTATTAATCTACTATTATGTTCGTAGCATTGCCACTCTCTTAGAAAGGCTTTGTCCTCAAAGCCATATAATTTTGTCGCATTGTTCTTTGCGATGTTGCGGCTGACGAAACATGTCGATACAAACTTCTAAGTGTAGAGCATAACTTCTAATATGTGGATGGGTCAATCCATCCCAAATTGATTTGTTGCTGACTATTGGGATTCCCTACTGATATGTCGTCAGGAGATTTGATCACATTAGTACCATTATCTTTCGACATTTCCCACTTTTCAAAATATCGGTTTTTGGGGTGTCGATAGGGAATTTTCACAATGTCATTTTCTTTTACGAGTGTCATATTTTGAGTATTGATTTGAGTTGGAAGTTGTATTTTTTTCCCTTGAGGTTTTAAGGTTTCGTTCTGTATCTTTTTCAACTTGTTTTCTAACTACATGTTATCATTTTGAAACTTCTTAATCACTTCTACTTGTGATTTTATGTCATTTTCAGACTTCTTAAGTTGTTCCTTAAGATCTTCGTTATGACTTTTGATGCAGCTATTTTCTTTTTGCTTGTCTAAAATTTTTCCTTCAGTGTCTTCTGTAGATTGTTCTGTCTTCCGACTATTTTTCAACTTCTTAATTTTTGTGACTAGTGTCTTGTTATGATTTCTTAATCTGAAAATTTCTTCCGAATTGTTGGATAGTACTTTATTACTCTTTGTGATGTCTAACTTATGTGTCTTTTTAGAGTTGTCATTTTTTTGTTGAAGAACTTTTATCTGTTGTCGACATTGGCCGACCTCTGATTCTTGACTTTCGAATTTATGTCGTATCTGTGTTAGTTCTTCATCTTTGTCACTAACAATTTTGTTCAAGCGTATTATTTATGTTTCATAATTGTTTATTTCTTTCTTTATGTATTGATTTTTCAACCTTGATTGAAATTGTTTTCGTCTCTTAACTCCTCAATTTGAGCACATAATAATTTTTCTATACGATTTTTCTGGTCGGAAATTTTTTGTTCCTTGTACTTTTATTCCACCTTATGTATTTCAATTATTGCTTCTAGTTTTGAATTCATGTCACGTAAATCTTCATTATCTCTTTGATAACGCTTTAACTTGGCTTCTAATTTTTCTATTTGTAATCGCAACCCAGATTCCATGATCTTGACTTTGACAATAATTAGTCTCTGTTGACTTGACTTCTTGATAAGGGAGTCTTCTTTGATTTTGTCTTCTTCCCTTTCGAATTTTGGAAAGAATCCTCCTTGATTTTTTTATTTTTTTTAATAACAATGTTCAATATTATTCTTCTTGTAAAAATTATTTGTGTTGGTGCTCTTCTAATTTAATTTCCCTTTAATTTTTGTAAAATGGTATAGAATGGGTGGTTAGGAGGAATGATTGTTACCTTCCCCACCCAAGTTTGAATCTCACTTTTGGTTTGTTGTTAGTGAATAAAACCAAACCCACTTCTCACAAAACCATGTGCACTTTCATAGAACCCTATTTTAAGGGAACCCCTAATCTTATGGTTAAAAACCAAAGAAAAGCCAAAGGCTGGAAACAAGCATGAGGCTCTGATACCAAATGAAGCGAATATTTATTCGTTCACACAATAAATATTACCAGAACACCTGGAATATTAGATAAGCCATTAATACGAAAATATATATTGATATTTGAATAGATAAGAAGATGATTTAATATTGCAACATAGCTCGCCTTATATAAGGCTTGAGAACTCATAGTGAAGGGTTACGTCCCTTCACATTAATAATGAACTACTTAATGATTAACAATTATTATTTATTTAATATGTCATTTATATTCGTAGCATTGCTACTTTCTTTAAGTACAATTAACTATGTTTATTATTAATCTACTATTATGTTTGTAGCATCTTCTCACCTCCATTCCAAAGAGTTTGCAATGCCTGTAATAGAGCAATGCTAGATAGCCCATCTCATTATGCAACTTGCGAACAATATGCATCTTTCAAATACGAGCATTTCCTGGAATGTGTTTTCGAGACAAAAGATAGAACTATTGATTACATGTTGTATATGGCATTGTTGTGGCAACACTTCCCAACAGTTGCAGCAATTTCGTACAAAACCTATACAAAGAGCATCTCAGCTAAAGCCTTTCAATTGCGCAGTCTCTGCGTGCAAGCTCTATTTATATTGACAATTCATAATATCATTTCCAAAATCAAATATCCTGATTGATTGAATGTGTTTTCAATTTTTCCAATTTTGTATATCAAAATCCTACAGGAAAATGAAAAGCCCTACATATGCTGCAGACTCTCCTACTAGTTTTCACTTTGGGAAACTCTTGCAGGATGTCCTTTTTTTCATTATAGAAAAGTTCCTCTAGACTACTGCTTCTTTTTTTCTCTTTTCAGCTTACTTAAAAAAAAATTAGAGGGCTCTATTGTAGTTGTATAGCCATGAAATATTTTTTGCAATGGAGCAAAGTTCCTTTACACCATTTCTCCTTTTTGTCTCTTTCCAACTTATTTGAAAATGATTAAGGGTATTTATTTCATGAGTGTCTTCATGCATTTCTCTCTTCAATTTTTTTTTGTTGGTTATCTTCTGGTGAGGAAACTTGGTTCCTCAAGTAGCATTAGTGGTGTTTTGTTTGCTTGGATTATTGCACAATTGACATGTCATTAGTGCACAATTGACAAGTCTCTTCAAGTGGAATTACTTATGTGTCATTTGCTTGGATTAGTGCACAATTGGAATGGCATTAGTCTCTGCTTTTTTATTCAATGCATGTGCTTTGAGATATTTAGAGTGTGCTAGAGCTATGGAATTGGATTGAGTAATTTCTTATTGCAAATGGAAATTGATTTTGTACTTTTCTCCATGGAATCTACAGTTGAATTATAATTGGTCTATGGCCAAATCAGTCTAATAGTATCTGTCATCCATGTACATGAAGAACGTAACTCACATTTGACTTATTATGAACAAGAATGGAACTTGCGTTTTACTTTGTCTAGATCAAAATTGTTGTTTTATGTGATTTTATACAATTGTTTTGCTGAACAAAAGTCCAAGCTAGTTCCAAAGTGCTTAATACTCTGAATCTTGTACTAGAGATGAAATCTAGCAGACTTGACCTTGAACAAATTTTCCGTGCTTAGAACTTAAGCCTTGGAACACCTGGATCATGCACCTAACTCAGAAACCTGTGAATAGTAGAAAACATCCCATTCATCTTATAGTTTCTTTTAATGCCTTTGGAAATGTTCAGGACATTCATGCTTAGAAATCTAATTGTAATGCATTTCTGATTTAACACGTAACAGATTATGGTCGTTTCATAGATACAACTACTATCCTCTTCCTTCACAACTATAGCTTTTCCATTGCCCACACAATGTTCTTTTGCAGTTGACCAAGTGCATGAAAAAACTTGGAAGCTTTGCAAATGATGGTGACTCATTTTTGTGTTATAAACTATGTCAATACATTCTACACATGTATAATTTATGAATGCATATTTTGTCACTGCATAATTTGTGAATGTATGATTGTTTTGAAAATGCTTATAAAACTGGTTACAATTATTTCCACAATAACCATGTTTCTAGCCATGCCAATGTTGTGAGTGCAGCTCTAGTTCATTGTTTTCCAAACTAGTTCTTTTTAGAAAGTCTATTGGAACTTTCAGATTGTTAATGCACATATGATTTTCTAGAATGCTCTTATGACTATGTTATATTATGATTGGTGCTTCTATAAGTGTTCATAAAGTTGATTGTCATCATTTTTTGTACATGGTTATAAAACATATTGTTCTAAGAATCACCATGTTTATGTTTGTAATGATGTTGTAAATGCATATCTAATTTACTGATTTGCTAAGTGGCTGATAGCAACCGTTTTGTCAACAATCCTATTAACATTGGCAATTTTGAAAATGTTTGAACATGTGATATCCTGATATTTATGCATGTGTACCTTTTCCTCTCAAGTAGAAACCATCTTTTGCTTGATTCTGGAATTGAATTTTGTCCTTTTGACAAATTGAATGTTAGAGCTAAGACATGTCAAGTTAATGTATGTAATACGCTTGTAGACATGTTAATTATTTCTTGTAACTTGTGATCACAAGTTCTTTATAAATCAGGATGTAGAATCTTGGAGCTAAGGCATGTCAAGTGAATGTATGTGATATTCTTGTTGACATTGCTAATTATTTCTCGTGTTTATATAAATTAGTGTATTTTGAAATGGAACTACTCCTAGCACTACTCCTAATCATGGATATACAATATTTTTTGTTGTTGGCTTTAAAATATGGGAAATTAATTTAATAGGACATTGTATCCATATCTTCTATGCTCTTGATCTGATACAAAATACTATTGACTTTTGGCCAAGAGTTTATTTGCAATATTCTTTTGGAGGCATATTACATATAATATTTGGGTTTATGCTATATGATAATGTTAATTTGTGATATATGCAATGATTCACTTTATTTGTTAATATACTTGTGCAAAAGCTACCAACAAAAATGTCGTTGCATACTTTTTTACCGAAATATGCCTTAAGGTCATTGTGGTTGAAGATATTGTGCAAAAGCTACCAATAAAAATGCCATTGCATACTCTTTTACCAAAATATGTCTTAAGGTCATTGTGGTCGTTTCAGACATATGTATCTTTCCTAGTCTTAGTTGCTTAAATGCTTCCTTTTTTGTTTGAATCTAAGGTTTCTTCCCTCTACCATGTTGAGGCCCCACAGACAAATCACCAATAGACAGAAGCAAAGAATACACTTGGAAGATGTTTGATGGCTTGAGGTGTCATTATTAGCATTGTATGCTTATCCATGGGATTTCTTATGTCTAATTTGTTGATTTTATAAATATTCATAGCATTCATTATAATGATTTAAAACATTCCTAGGAAACTAATCATGGTCATTTCAAGTATCATCATGTTTCTAACTGCGGTGATGTTGTAAATGCAAATTTAGTTCAAACACTTTTATCGTTGCCCACATGATATTTCTATCAATTATATTAATAGTTGTCATAATTGTCATTGCGCACATAAAGTATTTGGTTGGTGTTTTTGGGTTCTATATGGTGTGATATCATTGTTTCTTTATTTCCAGTAGCTATTGCATTGCTACGCTAACTGTTGTTGGCAATAAGCTAATGCCTTTGCCTATAGTTTACACTTTTTCCAAATGACTAGTGGCTACAGATCATTGTCATGGAAACTGCATTCATGCTTGTGTCATTCCTTTTGCATAGACCTTATGCTCTTGTCACGATCGAACATTTCCAATTCTGGCTCTTGTTTTACAATTTGGAGTGGACCAGGGAAGATATGCTTCCTAGATTGCAGGAAATGAGACAAGTGTACTTTCAACATTTAATTTATGAGCCTCAATCCAAATTCCAAATAAACAATTATATATATAACAGCTTACATGTGATAACGGGTAGGGTTTCAAATTTCTAAGGTTTCTCTTAAAAATATGGCTCTCCAAAAAATCAAATTCTTTTACAACTCAAAAAGGGTTTTCACCTTTAAAATTTTGATATTTAAGATTAAAATACATATTTATTTATGTATATTTTTAATTTTTATGGTACAAATTTCACTATATTTTTCTTAATAAAATGTATAATTTTTTTTAACATAATTGATATAATGATGATGGAAGTTATTTACCTTCATTGGGATCAATTTTGATTTATTGGATTTTAAGAAGGAAATGGTAAAGGATTGTTTCTTTTGCTTTAAAATTTATTTTGTATTAAAACATTCACCTTCAACCTTAGTATAAAAAAGATGATAAATTCTTTGAATTTAAAATTTTATTTTGTATTAAAACATTCACCTTCAACCTTAGTATCACAAAGATGATAAGTTCTTTGAATCAATAATGTGGTAGGAATTGTCTAATTCCCTTGCTATAGGGCTCGTAAAAGTTGGTTTTTATTTTAGCAATGCTGATTTTTTTCTTTGTTATTATTTTAGAGATACTTTTAATCTTCTAAATTAAGATTAATCACCTCTTTAGAATATCTTAATTTCTCTCATATATTATATCTACTCAAAATGTAATATGATTGACATCGTAATTTAATTTAAGGTTTGACATCTTTTTAACAATCACACTGTACCTCCAAGTGGTTTTGAGTAATGTTCAAAGCAAATTTATTAAAATATTAGTATACAATATATTATTTTGATATTTTTAATAATTAAAGGGTGAGTGCAATGTAGGAAATGAAATTAGCTTCCATAACTATTTTTTCAAAATAATTAGAGTTAATTTAATTTTATTCTTTTATTTAAAGTCATTAATAACCCTAAAATATGAAGTCATTTAAGGGTCTTAACATAATAAAACAATTTTCTTCTTTTTTAGATCGTATATATCCATCTAAACCTACAATTTGTTTTCAAAATGAGTAAGTCAATAAAAAGTTATAGCAGAAACAAGTCTATATTTTAAGGTTTTGATATATGTCAACACAAAAGTAAATTAAAAAATGGTAAACAATTTATTTTTTTAATTTATATATTTGAAATCTACATTGTTGGATTTATATGCATGTGTATTTTTATTGTATATGGCTTTGAATAGTCTAAATAACATAAAAAATGAAGATATTTAGAGGCATTTGGAAAAATTGAAGTTTTGTTGGTTTCACAATCCAAACCATTATATCTAGTCATCAATTTTTGGAGTTCTTTAACTTGTTGAAAAGGTCTCGAAGAGATCTACATGATTAGGTTATGATCATTTTATGTTTCTACATACATAATTTCTTGTCTTCAATAGAATATAAAATAAATTTACAGGGCATGATCCATACCTGAAACAACCAGATAGTCTCTATAATGGGGATACTCAGCCTCCGTTGGTAATATGGATGCTCTTAAGAGGTTTGTCATATGAGGGATGGGTTTGAAGGACTTGGCTATTGTAAGGGGAGGAAAACATGGGTATTAGGATCTAAATGAAGATTCTAAGGCTTCAAACCATCATGTGGGTCCTCTAAAGAGGATACTCAACCTCCAAGTGGAATTTGATTTCTCCTATAATTCCTTTGATAGAAACTATGGGTCTCAAGGCCTTTCCAATATGTGTGGAAGGAAAATAAGGCCCTTATTCTCTATATGAAGTTTCTAGGGACCAAGGGCCATGAATAATACCACACACCATAAAATATTCCCTATATACGACATACGTGTCCTAATTAGAGTGGGATATGAGCTCCGATATGAGGTTTTGTACACTAGAGACAAGTCTCAGACCATGGTTTGGAGTGAAATTAATGGAATTAGGATATGACTTAAGATTCTTGAGCTAATAGGCCAGGATCAAGTCCTTGCACCACAAAATAAACCTTTTAAATTGAATCATTAGCACACAAGTGGGATATCTATGGAATTTGAATTTTTTGTGTAGTAGGGGGGTAAAAACGTGAAGGTGGGTAACACTTTCGTGAGAAATCACAGCAAAAACGTCTTGGCAGAGGTTATTCGGCCGATTAAAATTTAGTATTCGGCCGAATAAAAATTTTATTCGGCCAAATAAGTTCCATTATTCGGCCGAATAATGTACTAGTTATTCGGCCGAATACGTACTAACAGTTCTCCGTTAAGTTTAACAGGGACCCTCGAAATGTGTGCAAAGCACTGCCGGACGGAAAAAATTTCGTGTGTTTGTTTATTCGGCCGAATAATTGTTCGGCCGAATAATTATATAGCCGAACAATTATTCTGCCGAACAATTATTCGGCCGAATAATTAGTCGGCCGAACAATTATTCGGCCGAACAATTATTCGGCCGAACACGTTTTCTGCATAAAAGGCCGGCCTCGTCCGCAGTTTGGCTATAGCCATCTGTCATTTTCTGGACCCCGTGGGCGTGCCCGCTGCTGATCTTCGCCACCTTGCATGGTGGTTTTGACGATGCCTGCCTGCTGTTGATGGTCGCCCGCTGCCGATGGTAGCCCGCTGATGATGGTTGCCCGCTGTTGATGGTCGTTTGCTGTCGATGCTCGCCTGCTGTCGATGTTCGTTCGTGGTGTTGATAGTCATAAGTTGTTGATGAACCCCACGTACGTGGTGTTGATCGTCGTAAGCTGTTGATGAACCCTGTGTTCGTTCTTTGTGCTGTCTTTTGCTCTTCTCTCTATCCGGTCCTCGTTACTCCTTATGATCTTTCGACCGCTTTTTGAGACTGCTTGTTAAGGTTGTTGGAAGCTGCCTTTGTCGAGGAGGCTGCTTTACGATTCTGCGAAATTTGTGTTCGGAATAGGGAGATTGCTGCTCGACGGATTCGTGTGGAGGTGATGGCTGCCTGGTGAGTTTACAAATACATATATCATTTCTTTGTATGTTTGTTTTTAATTTTCCAATTTTATATCCAAATTTTATGCGTATGTTTTAGTGTTGTAATGTCTTTTGGATATGTGGAAGTTTCTGCAGGTTAGTTCATTTTTTGGAGGGTGTCATTGGCGCTTCATTGGTTGAAAGTTTTTCGTCGACAGGTATGTTTTGAAGATGAGTTGTGTTGGTTTGTTTTTATTTTCATAATTTTATAGTTTTTTGTTGATAACCCTTTTTGTTGTTGGCTGTAGGGAATAATTGTCGTTCGACAAGTTGGTGCACTTATCCGTTGTGGCATTGCAGTTTGACAATCTCTACTGCGATTCTGGTTTAAAGGTACGTCACGTTTCGCGATCTTTTGCATTGTCAAAAAAAATTGTAGTCATTTGAAGAAAATTACAAAAAATATTTGAATTAAGATTTAAAATTAGATTGTTAATGTTTTTTACATTTAATTTTATGTTAATTTGGGTTAGCAGAGTTTAGGAGCTATGTTTATGAACAGAGTTTAACAACTTTGTTCATGAAAATGTAAGAAATATATGTTTTATAAAATAAGATATAAAAATATGAAAAGTTTTATCCTTGAGCAGAGTTCTTGAACTCTGTTCTTGAGTAGAGTTCTTGAACTCTGTTCTTGAGCAGAGGTCTTGAACTGTTCTTGAGCTGAGTTTACAGATTCACTTAAAAAGTTATAGTGTTGTAATTCCTTTCAGTTTGTAGAATTAACATGTACAATTAATTGCATTATATTTTCTATCTGGTTATGAGATGATTATTAATTTTGTCTTTATGTTGCAATAGTAGTGATGCTAGAGTTAGGAGATATGTCTTCAAGTGTGTAGAATTAACATGTACAACTTCAATATGGTATGAGTTGACATTTGTATTGTAAGATTATTATACTACTACAATTAACTGCATTATAATATAACTTCAATATGGTATGAGTTGACATTTATATTTGTAAGATTACTATACTACTATAATTATCTGCATTATAAATTATATCCGATTATGATATGATTATTAAATATGTCTTTATGTTGCAATAGTAGTGATGGTAGAAATTTTATTTAATTAATTATGCTAGAGTTAAGAGAGGGACTTACAAAAAAGTTACCTTACTGTTTTAGACACCCCTACATTTGGTATGTAGTTCTTTATTAGATATATCTTTAAGTTTGTAGTATTAACATGTACAACTTCAATATGTCGTGTAAATTTAGAAATCATATCAAATGGAAAGAGTGGAGTCTTCGAAGCGAAAGCGTAGGAGGTCATCACATTCATCGGGAATTGGTGTTCCAATCGGTACTCCAAGGTTGTCGAATTCACCTCGGGGTTCAAGTTTATTGTATGGGTCACAGTCATCTGATCACCATCAAGTTGATAGGGGTACAAATGATTCCCCTCTATCTTCTGTGGGAGAGCGTCGATCTCAACCTTCTGTCGGTATGAACATTAATGTTTCAATACATGTATAATTTGTATTTTTTTATGTTTCGAATTGTTGGACAAGGTGAACACTTGCCTGAGGCTATATTTGAAGCAGAGCGAGGTTCAGAAGATGTGCCTAATTCGACAGAGCGGGAGGAAGATCAAGATAGAATTGGAGATGATGGGATAGGTGTGGGGGCAGAGCAGGGTTGCGAAGATCCTCCTAGAGCAAGGACGGCATATGTTCCACTAGCTGAGGGTTGTACACCCATATCAACTTATCCGTTTGATATACCTGATGAGCTTCCATGGGAAGGTGTTGTGCAACAAAATATTCTTGAAAGTTGTAGATCCCACTATGACAGGTTGACCAATGATCTTTGTTCTTTGGATCTCCCTCCAGAGAATAGACAAAGTCTAGAGATTGTTTTGGGGTCATTGCAATAATTCATTGATGCATATGAGGAACTTGGACCAACTACGAATGGTTTTTTTCATTTGATGCAGAGGCGAAGGGACCAAGTTATGGGTCCAGACAAGTGGGAGGTTGTGAAAGAGAGAGTCACCAGAGAATAAGCAAATTCAATGTTTAATTTCAAAGAAGGCCTTAAGCGAAAAATGTTGAAAGTGCAATATTTCAAGCATCCTCAAATTGCACATTTAATATATGATCGGTTTCTTGCAGCTTATGGTCGATTTCTATGGAACGATGAGGTTCCTAAATATTTTGCTAGATTTTTCTATGCGGAGTTTTTTTAGGTATGAAGCCAAACTATACTGATATTCCTTTTGACTTTTATGGAGTTGGAAAGGGTCGAATATATAATCGAAAAGGTGCTCTTAGAAACCCTACGACTCTTCAACCTCGACCTGAGATACCTCGTCCACCTAGGGTTGTGGCTTTAAGATCAGAGATGGAGCCCACATCCCAACTTGTGACAACTGCAAGGGAATCGGTAGGTGATGGTTTAGAGTCAGCTCTTGTTGGAGTAGAAGTGGGATTGGGTCGAGAAAGGGCTCGTGCTACTATTCGTCAGAAGTTTGTTTACAAGACGAATGACGAGGTAGATGGATTGAGCATCGATGATCTCAAGGCTTATGCTAAGTCTTGTCGCGATATAGCTTCAGATGTGTTATCCAATGACACATCGAGTATGAGAGAGGTTTGTTGATTATGCTATGACAATCTATTTGATTTTTTATTATTCATTTTGAATTGAATTTTTTGTTACATAGTAATAAATATATTAAGCAAATGTATTTTGTTTGCAGTTTTCTAGAATGTTAAATGCACATAATTTTCGAGTCTCCAGTAGTCAAAATGAAGAGCATCCTAGTCAAAATAAAGAGCATTTTGGAGAGGTATATTAATTATAATATTTATGGTTGAACTTGATATTTTTGTTTTTTTGAATTTCAATAAATATCAATGTATCTTATTGTTAATTTGACTTATCCATGCAGGTTTCTTTAGAATCGCACTTTTTAGATGATTTACCATCTCTTGTGAGCTAATGATTTTAATTTTTTTGTTTTGGTTTTAAGTTAATTGCTTAATTTATTATATGTATCTACTATGTTTTATTTATTAACAAAATTTAAATTTTAGGGGAGAGACCATTTGGAAATTGGGGGTGAAGATGTAGGTTCCTTGATGAATGCGGATATTGACACCAAGGTAATTTTGTTGAACTAGAAATGATCTCTGATATAAGTTTATTATTTTATATTTTTTGGATTTATTTGAAAATTGTTTGCATGCTTAAGGATTCATAAATTACTTTTGTACATGTTACAGCTTGGCTCTTTGAGATCCTTTGGAGCCAAAGGGAAGGCTCTAATGGAAAAAAGTGGTGGACATGCATTCAAAGAATTTGATGTATAACTTTTTTAACAATTGAATTGTTTTTTTATGTATAAGTTTAATATCTTGAATTTAGTTTAAAATTGTTTAAATAATTTATGATCTAGATTTATAATTTGTTTTTATGTGTATTGTAGGTCGAGTTGAGTCCCAGGAAAGGTTCAAGTAGAAAATAGTAGAAAGATATTGGTCCAGATGGATAGCGGTTCAGACTTTATTGTTTTTGTTGATATATATATTGTAGTTGTTTTGAACATGAAGGGTATTTATTTTTTGATTATACATGTATGTACATTGAACTCACATGTTCATGAACTTTTTTTTGGATTATATATGAGTACATGTTAATTATTTTTCATTTGGTAAAATGTTTAGAATATGTTTTGTATGAATGTTTAAAATGTTTTGATAATGTTTAGAATATGTTTTGCATGAATGTTTAAAATGTTTTGATAGGTGCAATCTAAAGTTAGGAAATGTTGAATGTTGAGAATGAATGTTATGGAATAATTAATGTTAGGAAAGAAGAAATGGGAGGTGTTAGGAATGTTTAAAATGTTAATCTAAAGTTAGAAAATGTTCAATGTTGAGAATGAATGTTATGGTAAGAATCAATGTTGAAAAAAAATGAATGGGAGGTGTCAAAAATGTTTGAAATGTTAAGAGTGAATGAAAAATTGGATAGGTGCAATTTAAAGTTAGGAAATGTTGAATGTTGAGGATGAATGTTATGGAAGAATGAATGTTGGGAAATAATGAATGGGAGGTGTTAGGACTGTTTGGAACATTTGATAGGTGCAATTTAAAGTTTGGAAATGTTGCATTTGTAAAAAAAATTCAATTTGTTATGTTGATAATAAATGTTATTAAAATGTTATGAAAGAATGTTTGAAACATTTGATAGGTGCAATTTAAAGTTTGGAAATGTTGAATTTGTAAAAAAATTTCAATTTGTTATGTTGAGAAATGTTATGGAAAGAATGAATGTTGAGAAAGTGTTGAATCATAAGAATGAAGGTTTAAAATGTTAAGAAATAGGATGTTAAAATGTAAACAAATGAAATGATAGGAATTTTTGATAGAAATATGAAGTTTTAATAGGTTCAATATTCTAATGTTTTGAATGAAAATTTATGAATTGTTTGATAAAAGTTTCAATATTTTGGTTGTTTGATTCATATGTAAATTTTAAATTTTAACTTTAAAATGTTTTTCATATGTTTATTGTTTGATATGCATATGTAAATTTCAAATTTTAACTAATGTTTTTCATATGTTCATTGTTCAGGTACTTTGTAGTTCGTGAATTTCTAAATGTTGAAATCATGACAAATGGGGATAATGATTTTTTGTTTTTTAATCACAAGTGAGGATTTCCGGATTGTGAAGCTTACGCTAAGTTAGAGCAATGAATTTTAGACAACAATTCGATGAATTTTTATCGATTTGTTGTAAATAATCATTGCTCTAATTTAGCATAAGCTTCACAATCTAGGAATTCTTGTTTGTGATTAAAAATCAAATGATTGTTATCTTCATTAGCCATGATTTCAGTTATGTGAACTTACATGTGAGAGATATATATTATTTTTGTGCAACAATCATTTATTTAAAAACTATATAGATTAACAACTTGTTTTAAAAAATTCATTCAGATCATATTTATGGTGAAGTATATTAAAGAAACATGTTCAATGGATTAAAAGAATACAAAATTTAGTAGGTTTTTTGGTGATTTTGCATTGGCATCAATCAATCAAAAGTAAAAATTCGGGGCAGAGTGTGGGGATAGCCACATCCATTATCTCATCCCTTAAGTGGTCTAATAGACATATGGGGACCCGAATAAAGTACTTTTGAATTCTCAAATAATAATTGAATTTATTTTTAAGCATGTTAAAGTACAACCATTTAAGCTTTTATGTAGTTGTCGTTCAAGATAATATTCATAAAAATTCAATGAAAAAATATATTGTGCACAACAATTGTGACACATGGACAAAAAATATATTCTACACAACAATTGACATGGACAAAAATATAGATCAATTTATTGTTGATATATAGTTAAAAACATCGCAATGGAATGACATCCTCAATTATCCGTTCATGGTCACATATGGCTAGTTTCCATTTTTTGGTTTTTAACTGTTTTTTTTATGGAACTTGTACCAACCTTATTCGAGATGCACATAGTAAATGACTATACTGACAACATATAATATCGGGCTCATAATCTTGAAAGCATACATAATTTTTAGTCATATGCGTCTGCTGAAAAAAAAGCCTTTTAAAATGATGGATCCTCTTTCGTATGTAAATCCGTTGTCATTGTAGTCCTCCAATAACTTCATTTTTCCTTCAATGCATCGCATCAAATAATATTTGACATTTTCATCGTTGTCTAAAGGTGCAATCACAGCGAAAACATCTCCTGCGCAAATTATAATTGGTGTTAGCGTTTTTAAATGAATTAAATTGACTATACTTATGACGATGGACTAGAATGAACAATTAACTTAAAATTCAAGTACAAGTTTATTACCTTCTCTAACAAGATCTGAAATTCTATCACCATCAGACGATATTGCTATTTCTTCTGATTCTAACTCTTCTACACTTGCCAGTGGCATTTTTCCTTTTGGATTAATTTCTGTGTGTTTCCAAGTTTTTACGTAGTTGTTTGTTATGTTTTCACAAACTTCTGTAGATTCAACATTTTCAATGCAAATATGACAAAAGCATGATTGCTTTCTACTGTCAAATGCAAACACATTTTGAAATGATTTTGTTTGAATAGAGTGAAGATCTCTAGTCCCATGTATGGTGCTAGCGTCATATGGTATTGATCTATTTATATCTTGGACCCCAACAAGCCAAAAAAACCTACACAATAAATGATGAATCACTTTCAAAGAACAACTTTTAATTTTAGTGTACATGTACTTAAATGTTAGTACATACATTTTTTTAAAATTCAAGAAATAATATAAATTTAAAAAATAGTGTACATACTTGTGCACATCTTTTGATTGTTGATTATAATCATGGCTTAGATTTAATTGACACCATTGGACAACCTCTGTAGCTGAATGAAACTGTGCAGAAGAATAGTTCATTTGCCATCTTCGAAGTGCTCTTTTTACGCATGCTCCTGCACCATCATGTTCACATTTTCCATGCCCAGTTTCAAAGAAATTCCAGCGATGTTTAATGTTCAGCGCTTTATGAAGTCGACATAACCAAAAAAATGATCGTGAAGATTTAATTTGACCTGCACATCCATCAGACCATATCCAATGCTCATTGAATTTAACTTCGCGTTTTTTCAGTGAGTCATAGAAAATATTTTCTATACAATGTTGAACAAAATGTGTATCATGTGTACGATCATCGCTGATATAGAAGTGATATTCTTTAATCACATCTCGATTGTCACATGTGCTTTCAATGCCATCAACATCCTGTTGAGAATGTCTATATACAACATGGACAAATATCGAAACTTGGTCAGAGTGATAGTATTCACTCTGTATCTCTTTTTGTGCAGCAAATGTATAGTTTTCAGCAAAATCAACCACGGACACAATTTTTCCAGGTGGAAAAATTTCACGAGACTGTTTGAATTGAAGATCTTGCCATCGTGCTCTATGTGAATGCTGGGTGTATTTATAAATTTCGCTTTCAAATTTTTTGAGAAAATCTGTTACACATATCTTGTCTTCTAGCAAATCAATTCTTTTGGAATGTGAATCACTAGAACTAGTACTATAGTTGATGTATTCGTATCTCCTCCAATCAACATTTATATTTGACAACGATTGATCATTATCGATAGGATATTTATTGTGGAATAGCACCAGATTTCCACAATGGTGACAATGTTTTCCATTGACACATTTCTTTGAATAAAATACTTCATCGTGATTTCTCTCACATAAAATTTGAGATATGAATTCATGTATTGTCGGCGGAGGTGGTGAATTTGTCCAAAACATTTTACCAAATTCAAGAAACGTGTCATAATATAACTGAAATTGCACATGATAACGACAACAACATGTATCACGTATAGTAATAGGTTTAACATACCATGGTTTTTGTTGCACAAATGTAATGATTGATATATTAATTCCACGATGATCTTCCTTGAATTTATTGAACAATTGTACTTGTGTCATGTCCATTATATGTTTTGGTTGGCTTTCATATACATTTCGTGATATTCTTTTACGTATCACATCTCTTGAATTTGGTGAAACTTGAGCATGTTCCAACCAATATTCCCATACAATATCTTTAACACCTACTCCCAATCTATCTTTGTAAGGTTGTCTACAAATAATTGCCCAGCAAGCAAGTTCATTATTTTCATCTATTTGCATTCTGAATTTGCTATGTTTGTATAATGTCTTTCTTGATGTTCCAATTGCTTTTGCTAGTTCTGTTGTCAAACGCTTTTGTTTAGTACTAGCTGAAAGAATTGCTTTACGTGCAGCACTGATATCTTTCTTCCTGGATTTTCCAAATTTTTTTATTGCATCACCTATATTTTCCATCACATTTTGTTTCAATTTCGACTCTTTTGTCGCTTTGTGAATACCCAATAATGATGTAGCACCTTCTAACTTCTTGGACACTAATAAACATCTCAAAATTTGTGCTTGTCCTGCTATTGAGTAATCTTTGAGAACTTCATCATAAAATTTTGTAACATGATATCGTGCAATATGCATTGGTAGTTTTTCTCCATATTTGTCACAATCAATGTCTTCTAACATTTCATCATGAATGGTAAAAGTACCTATACATCAAGTTAAATTTAATTTAACATATATCCAAAAATAAAATTCATTATAAAAAAATGAATTTGAAAAATATATGATATATACATACCAGGTCCAATTTCTGGATCTTGAACTTGATCTTCAATATTGACTTCATCGACATTAGCATGTAAATCACTATTTACATCTTCTACAATGTTCTTTTCAACTTCAATTTGTTCTTCTTGTACTCTATTTTCAATTTCCATCTCTTCAACATTATCATGTAAATCTATATTTATATCTTCAATAGTTCTCTCTTCCGTTTCGGCAACCCTTTGTTTTTTGGCAATATATCTGAGTTTTTGTTTCTCTCTATTACCATCATCATCACGTTTACGATCACCTTTTTTTTTACGTTTTCTCTTATTGCTCATGGTTGTTTAATCTATAAATGATAAATTAAAGAATCATGTTACTTTATAGTAAAAATAAATAAATTAAGATTTAAAAACATTTACGGAATTTATAAAAATATGAACTGAAATTTACTTCACCTTATAAAACTTTTGTAAGAGTCTTTCGAAGAAGATCTCTTTGGAATTAACTTTCCTTTGAAAAAACTCTTTGAACAAAAATCTTCTTTGAAAAAAACCTTCTTGGAAAGAAACAAGAAACTCCTTGACAATAAATTACCTACCCATTGGAAAATAATAAGAACACCTTGTAAATAAATCTTTGTTGTAAAAATCATTGGAAAAAAAACCTCTCTGAAAAAATATCTATGAAAAAAGCCACTAGGAAAAAGTACTTTGAAAAAAAACTTATTTGTAAACATATCTTGGAAAAAACCATTGTAAAGAAATAACTTATTTGCAAAAATACTTTGAGTAAATAACTCTTTGAAAAAACTCATTTCAAAGAAATAAGAAGTACAAAACTACTTTGGAAAAAAATCATTTGCAAAATACCTTAGCAACACAACTATTTGAAAAAACCACTTTCAAATAAATAAGAAGTACAAAAATACTTTGGAAAAAAACCCTTTGCAAAATACCTTAGCAAAACAACTATTTGAAAAAACCTCTTTCAAATAAATAAGAAGTGCAAAACTACTTTGGAAAAAAATCATTTGTAAATTATCTTACCAAAACAACTCTTTGAAAAAAACTATTTCAAAGAAATAAGAAGGAAAAATACATTTTTTTTGCAAAAATACTTTGGAATACACACTTTTTAAATACAATCCTTGCAAAGAACTTCCTTGCAAACATGTCTAAGAAAAGAAATATTTTGAAAAAACTCCTTGCAAATATGCCTTAGAAAAAAAACACCTTCAATGTGCCTTTTGGAAAAAAAAAAGAAACATACTTTGTAAAAACCTCATGTTGTAAAAAATGTCTTCTTTGCAAATATGCCATTAGAAAAGAAGTATTTTGAAAAAACTCTTTGCAAATATGCCTTAGAAAAAAAACACCTTCAATGTGCCTTTTGGAAAAAAGAAGAAGAAACATACGTTGTAAAAACCTCATTTTACAAAAAATGTCTTCTTTGCAAATATGCAATAAGAAAAGAAATATTTTGAAAAAACTCCTTGCAAATATGCCTTAGAAAAAAAACTCCTTCAATGTGCCTTTTGAAAAAAAAAAAAAAAAAAACATACCTTGTAAAAACCTCATTTTGCAAAAAATGTCTCCTCCTTTCAAAATTAGTTTGACCAAAAATATGCGAAGTTAAAACATGCGAAAATAATGAATCAATTTTAGGTTTATTTATATGAGTATAGAAAACATAATTTTTTATTTATTTATTTATTTTTTTTTATTTTTTTTTATTTTTTTTTTTTTTTATTTATTTTTTTTATTTTTTATTTTTTTTTTCCGGTCGACGAGTTTTTTTTCCGTTTCATTATTCGGCCGAATAACCTTCACTGTAATTGATGGTGCCGTTACGGAAAAAGGTTATTCGGCCGAATAATCTCTGAAACATGAAAGATTCAGATTTCTGCAGAATCTTCAGGTTTCTCCATTTTCGGAAGGGAAAAACCACCTCTTACACAACAAAACGAATGTCTGACTTGATTCTAGTAGGTTCATCATTGAATCTACTTTACGTGGGTATAAATTTTGTTGTATATAGATAAGAACTAATATTTTTTAAGTTTTATTTTCGTAACATGTGTCGAGTTAGGATTCAACTCTTTAAAAAAGTGACGAAAAGAAAAATCCATAACTTTAAAAATACAGCACCAAAAAAATCGAAAAAAATGTGGGATTCTTAATTGGCGTGTCTACTTCAAAAGGGTGTTCGTAGATTTTTTGCTTTTATAGCGGATTGAGAGAAAAGTGGCGCAACAAAAAAGTTGTTGAAAATCGACTGAGTTTTCCCATTGATCGACTTTAAGAAAATATAATAATTAGTATATAGATCCATTGGTTACAAACTTGAAGTCAGACACTAGTACATTGTGTGTAGATTGTCGTAGCATTTTCTGTTTTCGCAAAAAACAAGTCTAACAACGATTTTAGTGGCGCAACAAATCATAACTATTTTGTAGTTTTTTCATTTTATAAGAACACACTGTCAAACATTTGCTAAATCAACATATCAAATCTTAATAAAAAAAATTGAAAAAATTATGAATAGAAAGCTAACATAATTCTATAAAAGTTTTCTTTTTACTGCAAAGTGAAATTTTAAACAAAAATATCACTTTTGTTCGCCCGAAGTTGAAAAACATAAAAAAATCAGAATTATTTTCTCACGAGACCCCCCAAAATAGACACCCATCTTCATTTTTTCACCCAGGGATTGGTATCAAGGTCTTGACCATAGTCAAGGGAGGAAAATAAGGAAATTACACCATAAATTGGTCTCTAGGGCTCATTGGCCATCAAAATGACATCAAACCAAAACATAAGACCTTTAGAGGTGATGTTTGGCCTCCAAGTGGAATATGGGTACCATTATGAGGTCTTGTGTGGTAGGGATGGGTCTTAATGCATTGACCATGGTTAAGGGAGGAACATAAAGCATGGGTCTAGATGAAGCCTTTAGGAATAAAGGGCCATAAATCATGCTAGAATCCACATAGCTTGTCCTCTATGGGGGATCATTGTCCTTCAAGTGAGATATGGGTACCATTATGATGTTTTGTTCATCATGGATGGATCTCAAGGCCTTAGCCATGGTTGGGGGAGAAACCCTGGTAATTAGACACTAAACTAATATTCTTGGGATAATGGCCAATGATCAAGGCCTTGAATTGCAATGCACACCTTCTAGAAGGGATATTTTTCATATGAGTAAGATAGGGGTACCATTAGGAGTTTTTGTACAGTAAGAATGGGTTTGACAAGGTCTTGACCATGATTGGGGAAGAAAATTAAGGTCATTAATCCTGAAACAAATATTAAAGGTATCATGGGACATTAAAAAATAATCAAACCAACACAAAACCCTCTAGAAGGTACCTTTTCCCTTGAGTGGGTTATGGATATTGTTAAGAGGTTTTGTGGTGGGACTAAAGCATTGTGGCATAAAGATTTTAGGAACAGAGGACTCTTTAGTCTAGTCATGGAATGAAAAGTATGGGGAGGTTAATGTGAAATATGCTTATGATGTTGGTATTTTTTATTTGTATGAGTTTCACCAAAAGTGGTGGTATTCTTCACTTTGGAAATGGCATTTACCTTTAAAATTAAACTTTTCTGTTGGTTGATGTTAGAAAATAAGATTTTGACTTGGTATAATTTTGTAAAGAGAAGGGGAATATGTCCAAATATCTATGTCTTATGTAACTCTAAATCTTAATCATTGGATCATTTGATGATTCATTGTTCTTTTAGTTAGTTGGTTTGGATGGAAATTAAAAATACCTTTAATATTTTACAAAACTGGAATTTCCAATCTTTGGTCTTGTGCTTTAAAAACTGGATGGGGGGACTTACCTGTGGAAATAGATTCCATGCTATGTCTATTGGGAAGTATGGAAACATTGAAACTCTATATTGTTTGAGAGAAATCCAAATGCATGATGATTCACTTACTAAAAGCATCTTTTTATTGGTTGTGCTTGGGTGCTTTCAGGATTGTCCAACCAATAACTGCTTGCACACTTCCAACCATCAACCAAGCAATGCTTAGGCTTGCTTGCATATTTGTACCATTTGTTTAACCAACTCCTTAGTTGTTTGAGTACTTGTGCCATTTCCCAACCAACTCCTTCGATTTGTTGTCACGTGAGATATTACTTGGTGGACTTGATATCTGCACAAGGACCACATGATTTAGGATGTAGATGTAGAATACAATACTTGTTTTCTTTCTTGAACTTGTTCTACATGATGTAAAACCTCTTCAAACTTGATTTGTATGATGTATCCTTGGTACTTATATTAAGATAGAATGTACTCTTAGATATACTCCAAAGTTTCTTGAATGTTGTATCCTTGATACATGTCTGCACTCTTATATATTGTACTCCAAATTTGAATACATATCTGTCACCTTAACCTCTTGTGTATCTACTACTTCAAAGTGGATTCCATATACTTCTTCATACTTCTGCAAAAATTTTGTTTCCACTTTGAATTCAGGTGATATCAATGGCTCAGACTGAATCAATTGACATCATCTTTGGCATTAGATGGCAGTCGAGCACATGACATCATATTTAGTTGACATCAATGAAAATCAATGCTCAACAATATCCCCCTTTGGCATTGATGTCAACACCTTATGAAGTTGTACCTAATCTTCTTTGAACTGTATGCTTCATTTGTACTCTGGTCGCAGTGATCCCCTTGTGCATGTGATCCCCCTGAGTTCTTTGGGCTCTTGGATACTATGTGCTCTGCTATAGGTACTTCTGCTATCTCTACGTGAACCATTCTTCTTCCTGTTGCATCTGCGTAGACGATATGTTCATGCATCTTCATGTTATGTCATCAAGTGATATTCTTCACACTCTTTCACGTCTGTTGTAACTTCATGTTGTTTCTTTTTCTATCTACACTTTTGTTGTAACTTCATGTTGTTTCTTTTTCTATCTTGAATTCTCCCTCTTGTGTGTTGTCCTACTAACTTCATTCATATTTTGACTTCTTTATGTCAGCATGGATGTGCAATCTATTTCCAGCTTAATGTATGTCTCATGCTTCATGCATCTTTCCTCAGCTTCATGCATCTCTCAGCTTCATGCATTTCTCCCACCTTGACATCAATGGAAAATGGGTCCACATATTGTGCTATATTAATTCTTCCTTTTATTCTTTTGCGTCACCCTCATCTTGACTGTTACCTGGGATGACTCTCGTTGTCTTTATGCTTCATTTGTCTACATAACATTTTTACCAATATCTTCTTATAATTATCTTTGATTGCTTTTCTGATATAGATGATGCATTGTTCCTTCAACTCGAACTCTTGTTTCTGTCACAAAACCTCAAATTTCCTTGTGAAGTGATCCATGTTGTCATCCTTACTTCCACTGTCTACATAACATTCTACCCAACACTAAAATGTATCATATTTAAGAGATATTATAGGAATATTTCGTATTTTAGGCATGACGTTTCGCTCGTAACTCAGAATTGGGTGGACTTTGGACCGTTGAAAATCTCTTGAAATTATCTACAACTTTTATGTTTTGAGTTTTCTCTGTTTCCTTACCATTTGTGATATGCAGGCATTTTAGTAAAAAAAGCATCTTTCAAAAGATGCTTTTAAATATTCCAGGAATCTTTCATATTTTGGACATAACTTTTCTCTTGTAACTTGGAATTGGGCATACTTTGGACCGTTAGAGGGCTCTTGAAATTCTCTACAACTTTGATGTTTTGAGTTTTCTTGTATTCCTTACGGTTTGTGAGATGTGGGCATTTTAGTAAAAAATGCATATTTCAAAAGATGCTTTTAGAAAAGCATATTTTGAAAGATGCTTTTTTTATTAAACTGCCCGCATCTCACAAACGGTAAGGAATCAGAGAAAACTCAAAACATCAAAGTTGTAGAGAATTTCAAAAGATTTTCAATGGTCCAAAGTCTTCCCAATTCTGAGTTACGATTGAAACGTTATGCCCAAAATACGAAATATTCCTAGAATATTTACATTTTTTCTCATTTATGATACATTTTGGCCTGGGTAATTCCTTATGTAGTTATGAAGTCAATCATTTATTGTTTTGCATTATGGTTCATGGGCCCGACTGCTTCATCTAGCGCATTTACTGCACTGTCACATGACCTTGTCACTTTTAATGTTGTCGCATCTTTATCCAAAGACTTGGCACATTTTTCAGTCATGAGCCAACTCAACATAGGATCGGACATGAAACTCAGTTCGTGTGGAAATAGTGACGTGTCGATTTCATACTCGAATCCTTTGAGGTAACATTCTTTATCGTACGGTGCAATGACTCAAATTTCCACTTTTCATGTTGTTTCCAAAAATTCATTAAGTCTAGCATTTAATTTTGGCTACTCCACCACCTTCTTCGACGTTGTGTGGCATTGAATTCCTTTCTCATCAATTAACTGCATGCACGCGAACATACTTCAATGGATTATATAATATATCTGCGAGCAATGTTTGGTTCATTGCATGTTGCCTCCTTGATTTTGGTTTCGCAATGTTGTCTAGTCCTTTGTTGCTTGATTCTATATTTGGTTCTTTCTTTCTTTCCAATGGCCTCCTATTATTGCAGATTAACCGGTTCCCTCGAGAATGTGCAACATGTCGTTCAGGCTCAGCAGGATGAATTTTCTCATTTGTGAACTGATATGGGCTCTTAGCAGCAGCAAGTGCAGAACAACCAGATTCTTCACTAGTACTATCAATTGCAGGCGAACCAAAGACATTCCGAACAACTAATCCTTCTAACTCATCAAGTTAATAATTTGGAACATGAGAAGCAGTAGATTCTGGATGAATTGTCTCCTCTTCGGCCTTAGCAAGATGACTCGTCATCGTCTACGAATCTGCAACTTCTTCCTTTGCATTATGTTTCCTATTGCACTTCCTTAGTTCCGATGGATTTGGAGCTATGTCTTGTGAACCAGCCAGAATTAGAAATAGACCTTGAACTACAGTTATTGAATTCCTCAGCCCTTTCTCAATTTTCCCTCTTCTTTCATCCTTTGTGTATATTCCATTCATGGCTTTGGCATGGAGTTTTGACTCATGCAATTTTATATAATCATGCCCAATTTTGAATATAATGAAAATATATGTTTTTCATAATTTCATATCTTCAATAGTGCTTGATTCTTTACATAAATATTTTATGCTTGTATTTGTGCTATTGAAATCAATGTGATGTTTTTCTATGATATGCAAGATAAATATATACCCACTCGATGTATGAATGCAATCTTCCCTTTTTGTGACATGATCAACTAATCATGTGTGAACATAATGAACACATTCTATCTTCAGATAATTCTAACCATACGTCATACAAACATAACTGCGCACCTAACTAATATCCCCTTGAATTCCTTAAGATGCATCGTGATGAACTCAAGGGTATCCCATAGTCCTTATTGGACCAGCTAGTGAGGTAGAAATTGCTTGTTGCACCTAGATCTTCAGGGCACTTCTGGGGAGATTTCCTTACCTAAGTCGTGTTATGCGCACTTTTGTTTTAATTTTTCTCCGGATATTTTCCATTGAAGTCCTTTTGAGTAAAATAACCTATGCGCAACAAACCTTTATCTGCACAGCTCACTACTTTCCAACGGTACATAGCCTTGTGTCCAAAATAGTCACATGCATACCATCTCACAGTTTGACAATATTTAGCAGTGTGACCAAAATGACTACATCTTGCGCACTTCATTCTATTGATCCTTCTTTGGTTAGTATATTGAAAATAATTATAGCTGAATGAGCCGTCATACCTGAAGGTCTCATCATGACATGAGCAATGTTATTTGTTGTAGATATTCTTAGGTGTATTTACATAACCAAGACCTATTTTGTCTTCCGACGGCCTTTGAACCTTCAGAATCATGTTCAGTATTATTGTGTTGTCTTTTAACGCGTTCCTCATTTCATCTTTAGATTATGTCTTGTCACTTCCTGATTGTGCACAAATGGGATCAATATGGACTTGTTTCTTTCCCTTTATCTCAGTCATCTTATCTTCTAGATGGAGTATCTCTTTATCCTTTTCTTCAAGCTGATTAGTCATCTTTTTGATTTCCTATGCTAATTCTTCTAGTGAAGTTCTTAGTACAGATTTCTCTTTTTCAAGTATTAGAACCTTTTCTTGTGCACAACTAGGCTGACCCTCATAACTAGTTATCCCTTCATGAATATGTATGTCAACAGATTCCTAACATGGCATGTTCTGTTCTTCATACTTTGACAGTTTCTCCTACAATAGCTTACTCTTATTCTTAGACTTCTTTAATTCGTCCAAGGCACTTATCATTTCACCTTCCCAGTCAATGTATGCAACGTCTTCATATTCAGATTGATTGTTAGTCTTGACCTCTTCAAAAGGTTTTGGAGGTGTGACTTGCTGTGGAATTTTTTTGAATGATCCACTGAAAAACTACTTGTCTAGTGATCCTGGATTGCTTTGCGCAACTGGAGTGTTCTTTGAACTATTTTTCTTTCTTTCTTCTACTACATGAGCCATGAAAAGTACTTCTTTGGGTTCTTTGTTGCAATCATTTTATTCAAATGCATTCCTTCCTTGTTCAGTGTACAGACTTGCTGTAGCCACAACAGATCCCATTCTTAGCTAAGCACGGGAGCCCCCCAATTTTAATAAACGCAAAGGTGTTTGGGTGAGTCATCTTGAATTTTTTTTGGATTTTGATTTTACCTCTAAAATTCTTCACCCATGCTTTTGGTCTGCTTGTTTGTAAGGGTTTGATTATTTCTCCCAAGGTGTTTCGGTCTGAAAAGAGCCAAAATTTTGACTATTTTATTGACTGGTATCATCATCCTGAAACCTGACGTTGGGAGAACTCGAAACCCGCAACCCGATAAGTGCGGGTTGCGGGACTATTGTTTTTAAGTTTTGGTTTTGCTCATTCCGAAACCCGCAACCCGATGGTTGTGGGTTGTGGAATCGTTCTTTAATAAGACTGAGAAATAATTACCCCGAAACCCGAATCCCGCAATGGCGGCATTCGGCTTTCGGGATTGTGTTTTTTTTGTTTATTTCGGCGTGTGCTCCTGAAACCCGCAACCCGTAATTTAGGGATGTGGCTTTCAGGATGGTTATGTTGCTTCACAGTTTAATGTTTCCGAATCCCGCCACCCGCATAGTTGGTTTTCGGCTTTCGGGCTCCTTTTTTTTACTTCCATTTTTTGCATCGCGCAACCCGCAAATCCGTACTTTCGGGTTTCGGCTTGCAGGATATTTGAATAAGAACTTTATGCATTTTTATTTGAACCCGATTCCGCATTCCCCTATGGTTAATCTCCGTCATCCGGCTATTATGATCTCACGGTCATGTTGATTTTGGGTAGTCAGTTAAGTCAGGCCTTCCATTTTGTCTTTTGAAAGCTGGTTCTGCCAAATTATCATTTTTGTGCAATCCATGCCAACAGACACTAATACCAGTCTATCAGTTATTTCATGTTGGATGGACGCCATCTTTCCGCCTTAAGTTCATCATGTTTGGACTCGAGCTTTGACATCTTGTCGTTTTTTTTTCCACCTCTTAATGATCGGATTTGTTACGTGCGAAGAATTGATAGCCCGTGTACTGGAACTCCTGGTTGAGACCTTTTGCACATCAACTTTATCACCATAACCTTCGTCTCCATTATTAATCACCAGTCATAATTATTGATGGGAGATTGCTTGTAATGATGTGATCGTAAAGGCAATTCAAAATCATGCGAGTATTGATTGAACTCGTACTTCGCACAAGCCTTGATCCGACTAGCACATACCTTGGCTCTTTTCATTACAATTGAAGTAATTACAATGAATTGACTGGATAAGTTTAATCATTGTAGATTTCCCCTGCCTGATTATCATTGACCTATTTGTTGGCCTTTAAATAACACTTAACATGAAAGTTCCAGTTCATCCATTGCCTTCTGAAATAGGAAACACTCTGTTTGGCATTCTTCTTATATCCTTCTATCCAAGACTCATCCAGAATGAGCAATTTTCATGCAAATGGTGAATTTTCTAATGTTCAGGTTGGAAATGAGGAACTCTACCCCTTGTTGTATCAAGAAATGTTGTCACCACCTTTTGATGCAGGTGTTCCTGATCTTAGTAGTGGTAGCAGTGAAGAAGACTTCGAAACTTTGTCTGCCTACATGCACAATCCCGAAAAGCAAAGGAAGGAAATTCTGGAGGAATCAGCTGATTTCGATAATGATGTTATACAGGACTTTATAATCAATGAAGAACCTGGCATGCCGGCTACCGTTCCTGAAGTAAATCCTCTAATGGATTTCTCTGTTTTTGATAGTGGGTTCCCCGACCCCGAATTTCCGACAGCGGAGGCTCTGCAAGCTACACCACATGTCGATGATAGTGAACAATCTTGGATTGAATTTTTATGGTGCCATGAGACCTTATCTGATTAAAGAACAAATATTTCTTTTGTGAAAGGTGGTGGAAAATCTTTTAAGCTTAAAAATAGCAATATTTCTTGGATCGATGGTTAGACCCGATTTTGTAATCCCTATTTTGTAGAATTTCTCCTTTTGGAACTCTGATGTAAATTTAGTATATAAGGAGGAATGTTTCTCTTAGTAAAGGGTTGGGGATTTTGGAATTGCAATTCAGCAGGAGTTTGGACTGAAGATACTCTATTTATCAGAGTCATTGTAATTTTTGTACAAGACTTCTCTATTCAGGAAAATTATCTTTTAATTCACCTCCTATTGTTCTTCAAATTTCTTTGGGAATTGTTGAGTTAATGTTTCAAATTTGTCATCGATCATGTGTTTAATCTTTTGCAGGATATTTGTTAATGCATAAGATCTCTCATATTGATTTCTCTGTATGTTTGGATTATGCTCAAAACTGTTCTATTAAATTTATTTAATTGAACATTTTCACTTTTATATTTCTGCAAATGATTCGATGCAAATGAATATGTATAATCAAATGTTAATTTTTCAATTAACATAATGATTACAGATCAGATATTTGAATAGGCTCAAGCATTTTGAAGGATTGTCACTTAATTTTCATTAAATGATGAAACTTTAAATTAACAAGTGAAGAACCCGAAGACATTTCTGTTCAAGGAACTTACTACTTGTTCATCACACTTCAGTTTTGATCTTCACAACATCAACTCCTCCTTTTAGGTTAGATCTGACTTAGCATAGATTCTTTCCTTTGGTAGTTTAAGATAGGTTCGTTAACCAATTTTCATATTTTGTTTTCCATTTTAGGAAAACTGATCTTTTTGATATCAAATCTTTTACTCATAGAGTGCCAGCGGAGGCCAAATATCCATGGGTGATTACCACACCAAACAGCTCGAGGATAGAATTTCCCTTGCACAGGGTCTTTCGAAGCCTTTGGCTGGGTTTTTATCCCCTGTTGTGTGCCTTGGAACCCATTCCAGCACTTTGCACTCACCCTGCACCCCCGAGGCATCAACAAATGGTGCTAGAAAGAGGGCCACTAGTAAAACATGACTAAGCAAACTACTAATAAACCTCCTCCAGCAAGTACTTCAATGGTTCAAACCCGAAGCCAGACTAGGGCTTCAACATCTGAACAACCAGCTAATACATAATCTACAATTCTCCCTGCCACGTCTACACAACCTGTGGTTATACCCGTTACACCGGTGGTACAACAGGAGAACAGAGGAGAAAACATCTTCACGTCACCCACACGGGGACCCATCTCGTTAGAGTAGATATTGAAAACATCTGTCGATAGGGTTTTCAGAGCAGAACAACGACTTGCCGATCAAAGACGACATGGTTTGGAAGCCTTAAACTTAGAAAATATTCTACAGACTGATGGTCGAGAAGATCAGCAAATTGCCACTGCACAGACTAGTGACCTGCAGGTTCAGTACGACATTGATCTAAACACACAGGATCAACACACAGTCGATCAACAACCTAAAAACCAACAATCGATTCATCCACCGGATTCTCCTGAATACAACCGTGAGACCACTCACACAGCAACACAAGGTCAACCAAATCTTGGAGCCGGTGGTCCACCACCATCCCCCCCTTCATCTTCATCATCTTCCTCAGACGAAGAGAATTCTTATAGTTTGTCATATGAAGAAGAAGAACAAGAAACTCCAATGGCTGGAGAAGGTCAAAACAAACCTTGGCTTGACCAAGGTGCAGTTTTCATATTAGGTGATCAACATAGATTACCAAAGAATCCTGAGAAATGGCTACCTAAATACAACCCTGACGATAAGATACCTGCATTGGACCACATACAAACTTTCATGTAGGCAATTAGGCTTAGAAGCGTGGTACATGAGGATGTAGTATGCAGACTCTTTCCCTACACTTTTGAGGGTAGAGCGGCCACTTGGTATTTTGCTTTACCGACCCAGTCTATTACTTCCTGGGATGAATTCGAGAAACATTTTACCCAGAAATTTGGGGATGACAAAACACCGCAAGATCTTGTCTTAGAGTTATCCTCCATGAAAACCAAAGGAAAAGAAAGGGTAAAAGACTTTAACCAAAGGTTTTCATATCTCAAAAACATAATTCCTACCAATCTTCTTCCTGCTGAAGAATTGTTGGTAGCTTATTATGAAAAGGGTCTGCCTCCCCTTATTGCAATATGGGTCAAAAGGGAACATAAGGGTACTTTATTGGAAGCATTTGATGAAGAAATCCAAGCTGAGAAGGACATATTTTGTCTAGAAGACAACCCTGAAACTTCAGAAGGACAACCTTCCACTTCCAAGAAGAAAATTGAGACTGTCCCTAAACCCACAGCTCAGAACAAGGATTCATTTGAAATGGCTGACATGAAAAAATTCCTTCAGAAGATGTCAAATGAGATGGTGGATTTGAAGAACAACACTAATGATACTCAGAATCAGAACAGAGGTTTTGTAAGGCCACCGTTTAGGAGACCTTACCAGCCTCCACAAAATACACCACCACCAAATCCGATAGATGCACTCACAAATGATGAACTCTTTTCTATTTTTAGAGCATTGGTAGTAGAATCTCAAGTCACCCCTGACACTTCCAACGATCAGACTACCCCGGATACGCCACTACCTGTAGAAGAAGCAGAAGATGATCCACATGTCGATGATGTGGGTTTCTTTTCAGAACTTCCTATGTGTGAAGAAGAAGAAGAACCTGAGGCGGTGTTTAACACACAACACCCTTATAACACAAGGTCAAGACCACAACCACCTCAAGAACCTGCATCTTCTCCCCCGGTTCCCACAAGAAACAAGACTGTCCCACAGCAGGATACAGTCCTCCCTCAAATGGAGTACAACTTGGTTGAAGACTTAAAAAGAGTCAAAGCAAACATCTCTCTGTTTGAGCTACTCAAAATTCCTGCTATGAGGGATTCTTTACCTAAAAACATGATAGTCAAACAGCCTAGAGAGTCACAGAATAATAATCTAGACTCTATCACTAAAAACTCATGATAAAAAACCAGCAAGTAAGAGAACTCCTCCTTTCTTGCTTACTTTTGAGATTTTCAATCAGAATGTACACAACTACATGTTAGATTCAGGAGCGTCGTCAAATTTGATGCCCCTCTCTGTTTGCAGAAAATTAAATGCAACGTGGGAATCTTGTCCAACCCAGATTGTGCAACTTGACAGATCCAAAGTCAGAGTGGTTGGCAAATTGAGAAACGTTCCGCTCACACTATCAGCTGATCCCAGGATCCATCAGACAGTTGACATTGTGATAACTAACATCCCAAAAGCCTATGGGATGTGGTTAAGCAAGGACTGGTCAGAGAAACTTAAAGGTTACTTCGCAACCGACTGGTCCCACTTATGGCTTCCATACAATGGTCAACCGAATAAAACTAAGATCAGCAGAGAACCTTTTATGAAACAAACAATTACTGATCTTAATGATTCAAGTGAACTTGCTGGTTATCTCACCTCTTTTTCAGAGCAATTTACATTCGATACTTTTTTTGGTGAATTCCCAGCTGATGCTTCACCAGAAGAAAGCATTCAAAACGAATCACATATCACTCAGGCTACTTCTGTACCTTTTTCTGGTGAAATTGTGCATAATGTATATAATGTCAATACGAATTTTAGATTAGATCCTATTTCATGGACCTTATTTTTTGATGGCTCCAAATACAAAGAGGGAGCTGGAGCGGGTTGTGTTCTTATCAATCCTAAAGGAATGAAAATCATGATTGCTTGCAGGTTAGAATTTGATTGCACTAATAATGTAGCCAAATATGAAGCTCTTGTGCAGGGGCTCAATAAGGCCATTGATTTAGGTGTACAAACAATAGAATGCTATGGAGACTCCGAAATTATAGTCAAGTAAGTCAGGAATAAAATACACTGCTTATCCCCGCATTTGGATAGTTATCAAAAGTTGGTAAGGGATCTAACCAACTCATTTTCGGCATTCAATATTAAATCAGTTCCCAGGTCACACAATTTTGATGCAGACCTATTAGCAAATATAGCGTCTAGACTGATCCAGCCAGAAGGTCTGTCTCCTCAAACGTTTTCTATTGAATTGATGTACAGACCATCCATTCCGGATAATGTGACTAATTGGAAAGTGTTTGATGATGACCAACAGATAATTCACTTCCTCACTGCTCAGGATACATTTCAAGACATGGCCATCGATGAAGCAGAACATGAAAAGTCTCTCACTAATTCCTCAAACGTCATCCCAAAGTCAGTGATCAATCTAGAAAAGTTTTACGATTTACGACAAGTTCAAATCTCAAACTAATTGTAAAACTCAAAGCTCATCCTTGAACTATGAGCGGGTCAACCTAGGCACCAAACAGGAACCTCGTTTCATCAATTTGGGAGTTGATTGTACCCATGTAGAACGCAGAGCCATTATTGCATTGTGTAAACAGTATAAGGATGTTTTCGCCTGGACGTATGACGAGTTGAAAACATTTGACACTAGCGTCATGTTTCATAATATACCCATGAAACCAGAGGTTAAGCCATTTCAACAAAAGCTGCGGAAGATGCACCCTAGTTTGGAGCCTTCTATAAAAAAGGAGTTGTAGAAGTTGACTACTACTTGAATTATTTTTCCGATCAGGCACACTCAATGGATTGCTAACTTAGTACCTGTCCGTAAGAAAAGCGGGGAAATTCGACTGTGTGTCAATTTCAGAAACCTAAATCGG
Source organism: Larix kaempferi (assembly GCA_027924585.1). NCBI lineage: Eukaryota > Viridiplantae > Streptophyta > Pinopsida > Pinales > Pinaceae > Larix > Larix kaempferi. The sequence continues at coordinate 1,111,299 of BSBM01001431.1, forward strand.
GCTTCTGAGAAAGACAACTATCCTGCTCCACCAATGGAGCAGATTCTTCAAAAGGTGGCCGGGTCAGAGATGTTTTCCATCCTAGATGGTTTTTTGGGGTATAACCAGATTATGGTTGTCCTGGACGATCAATTGAAAACAACTTTCCGGACCCCATGGGGTACTTTTTCCTACAGAAGGATGCCTTTTGGGCTGATCAATGCAGGAGATACTTTTCAGAGAGCTATGGACATAGCTTTCCGAGGGCTAATGCATAATTCTGTCGTGGTTTACCTTGATGATATCACTATTTGCTCTAAAAAACGACATGAACATGTGTTTGCTTTGAAACAAGTTTTTGATCACTGCAGAAAATTCGGTATTTCTCTCAACCCGAAGAAATCTGTTTTTGCAGTAACTGAAGGAAAGCTTATGGGCTTCATTGTTTCGAAAGAAGGTATGATTATCGATCCTGAACGTACAGAGGCTATTTCAAATATTGGTTTACCAGGCTCGCGCAAAGCAATGCAATCCTTCTTAGGTAAGATTAATTTTGTACGTAGATTTGTACCAAATTTTGCCCAGATTGTTAAACCACTACAACTTTTGGTCAAGAAAGATGTGCAGTTTACTTGGTCACAGGAACAGAGAGATGCATTTATCTGAATTCGAAAGGCAATTGCAGAAGCTCCTGCTCTCATGTCCCCATATTTTAATAAGGATTTCATTCTTTATACTTTTTCCACTGACTTTTCATATGCAGCTGTATTAACTCAAAAGCATGACAATGATACTGAAATCCCGATCTCTTTTATGAGCTCAAAATTCAAAGGTGAAGAGATTAAATACTCGCAGATCGATAAGAAAGCCTATGCAGTCTATAAATCCATCAAACATTACAGACCCTACTTGCTGAAGTCTTGAACCAAAGTCATTGTTCCATATTCTGCTATCAGAAATGTCCTCATCCAGAAAGAATTAGGGGAAAAGAGGGCCCATTGGATGACCGCCCTACAAGAATATGATCTCGAGATCAGACTGACTAAAATTGTCAAAGGACAAGGTCTTTGTCTCCTTACTGCTCAATCCAATGATCCCGTACAGTAGCAGTCCGAATGGGATCACGAGGAAGAAATCCCCTCAAGTGTTGTTAACGTTATTGATGCCCCAACATTAGAATGGTATGACGATATCAGATTCTTCCCGAGCCATGGGTTTTCTCCTGAAACCCTTGATTTTAAGAAAAGAAGGGCTTTGAGACTGAAATTTTCTCCTTATCAATTCATTAATTAAGTTCTTTTTAGAAAAAAATATGATGGAGTATTTCTTAGATGTTTGGAAAAACATGAAACTGATGACATTTTGTTTCAATTTCATGCAGGCCCTGCTAGAGGCCATTTTTCAGGAGAAACTACAGCTCACAATATTCTTAGGGCCAGATATTATTGGCCCACATTGTTTAAAGATGCTTATGCTTATGTTAGGAAGTGCGAGCCATGCCAGAAATGCACAGGGAAGTTTAGGAAACCTGCATTTCCTTTACAACCAGTCACAATTCATTTTCCATTTCAACAATGGGGATTTGGTTTTGTTGGGCCTATAAACCCTCCTTCATCCCTCCAACATAAGTATATCCTCATAGCCACAGACTATTTCACTAGATGGGTGGAGGCGGCTCCTCTTAAACAATGTAACGCTGCCCAAGTAATCTCTTTCCTTGATAGCCAGATTGTCACACGCTTTGGTTCCCTAGAGTACTTAGTTTTCGATAATCCATCCTACTTCTCTTCAATCGATATAACTGAATATGCCTTTGAGATGGGGATTAAGCTTAAGTTTTCTGCCAATTATTACCCCCAAGGTAATGGTTTGGCTGAGTCATCAAACAAAAATTTGATAAACATTCTCAAGAAGACTGTAGCTTCTCATCAGAGATATTGGCACACACAGTTGTATAATGCATTATGGGCAGATCGAATTACCCCAAAAGTAGCAATTGCAAATTCTCCCTACTATTTGGTTTATGGCAAAGAATCCATCCTTCCAACTAATCTTACCATTCCTTCGCTACAATTAGCCCAGTATGTCCAAGAAGATGATTCTTATCCCCTCCAACAAAGAATTGACACCCTCTTGAAGCTAGAGGAGGACAGGGAAATAGCCAAGAACAAGTTGTATCATCATCAACAGATGGTGAATAGATGGTTTGATTAAAAATCTTCATCTGACATGGAATTTTATGTTGGTGACCTGGTTCTAAGGTGGGATAAGCAACATAAAGATAAGAATCAGTACACTAAGTTTCAGCGCCTCTGGCTAGGACCTTTCATTATTACAGAAAAGATTCCCAACACTGTTCGATTACAGATGCTAGAGGGAGTTGTAGACACCTTCCCGGTGAATGTGTCTCTTCTCAAAAAGTATTTTGTTTAAACAATCTGGTGCACTTGTACATAGGTGTGGTTTTTTTTTCAATCATTTGTTTTATTGCATTGACATTTTGATTGGTTTTCTTGTTTTGTTTTGATTTTCATTTATAAGGCTTCACACTTGTGGTAATGGCTTATCATCACTTTTCTTGGCAACAATTGTTTCTGAAGTTTTAGCATCGTTATCAATCTTACTTTCTGGATTTTGATTAGAATTTTCTCTAAAGAATAAATAGTCAAATAACTACAGTGCCTTTGGATACTTTTCACTTTGATCATTACCTTTCACCATGCTTTATTTGTGTAATTGAGGTATGGAGGATGGTCATCATTTATCTATCTGGTGTTTCATGGTTGAACGACATATCATAATAACCTGACCAGTTCCGATTGCTCATGGATCCTTTTACAATCACTTTGAATATAAATTTTATTTAAAATGATAAGTTACAAGGTGGGTGGTCTTGTTATCAAGCCAACCCATTAGGTTCATAGGTGTTTAAAGTGAAATGACATCTTCACATCAAGCCACCACACTTGGAAGATGACTTTTAGTTCTCCTGGAAGGTGGAAGATCCTATTACAGGTCGGTCCATTCATGATCCGCAAATAACTGGTGAGTAGCATTATCACTATATGGTCACCAAGCCATGGTAATGCCTTGTAGCCTATGCCAAAATAAATTGTTTCGTTCTTGATAATATTTTGTTCTATACAAGGACAGGGGGGGTCTTATCACAAGCTAGCCCTGCTATGATCATGGGTTTGACCTTGGACTAGAATTATCACTATGTGGTTACCAAGCCATGATATATTCTTTTGGTCTTACAGCCATAAGACAAGGAGTCTCAACATTGAGTTAGCTTGACCAAGTTCCAGATCAGGCTTGTGAATGGCGTTGTTTCATTTGATCACCAAGTCAGTATAGTGGTCTTGTATTAACAAGGTTTTATGTATAAAAATATTTTTAAAAAAAGAGAGAAAGAAAAGACAAAAAAAAAAGGTATATATATATAATCCATAGAGGATCACTGAATATACATATAATTAATAAACCAAGGGGATCTGTAATTAGGATATCCATGAACATTTCTAAGACTATGCCTAGGTTCAACACAAGCTGGTTTTCAATGATTACATCATGGTGAAGATTTGGTATTACCCTCTAAATCTCCTTATCGAATGAGTGTTATCTTTAAAATGATCATTGTTGAGATCTATCCATTTGCATGTTCATTGCTTGTTGGCTGTTATCTTTTGAGCATCTTCTTTGAATTGAGTTTCAATAAATTGGTTGATTGACATGTTGTCTTTAGATGGAATTGATTGCAGAGATAACTGGTTCTTCCTAGCCAGTCGCCATTTGTTGTAGCCACAACATATCCCATGCTTATCTAAGCACAGGAGCCCCCCAATTTTAATAAATGCAAAGGTGTTTGGGTGAGTCATCTTGAAATTTTTTTTGGATTTTGATTTTACCTCTAAAACTCTTCACCCATGCTTTTGGTCTGCTTGTTTGTAAGGGTTTGATTATTTCTCCCAAGGTGTTTCGGTCTGAAAAGAGCCAAAATTTTGAGTATTTTATTGACTGGTATCATCATCCCGAAACCCGATGTTGGGAGAACCCGAAACCCGCAACCCAACAGGTGCGGGTTGTGGGACTATTGTTTTTAAGTTTTGGTTTTGCTCATTCCGAAACCCGCAACCTGACGGCTGCGGGTTGTAGAATTTTTCTTTAATAATATTGAGAAATAATTACCCCGAAACCCGAATCCCGTAATGGCGGAATTCGGCTTTCGGGATTTTGTTTTTTTTGTTTATTTCGGCGTGTGCTCCCGAAACCCGCAACCCGTAATTTTGGGATGCGGCTTTTGGGATGGTTATGTTGCTTCACAGTTTACTGTTTCCGAATCCCACCACCCGCATAGTTGGTTTTTGTCTTTTGGGATCTTTTTTTTTACTTCCATTTTTTGCATCCCGCAACCCGTAAATCCGTACTTTCGAGTTTCGGCTTGTGGGATCTTTGAATAAGAACTTTATGAATTTTTCTTTGGACCCGATTCCACATTCTGCTCTGGTTAATCTCCGTCGTCTGTCTGTTATGATCTCATGGTCATGTTGATTTTGGGCAGTCAGTTAAGCCAGGCCTTCCATTTTGTCTTTTGAAAGCTGGTTCTGCCAAATTATCATTTTTGTGCAATCCATGACAGTAGACACTAATACCAGTCTATCAGTTATTTCATGTTGGATGGACGCCATCTTTCCGCCTTACGTTCACCATGTCTGGACTCGAGATTTGACATCTTGTCATTTTTTGTGCCACCTCTTAATGATCGGATTTGTTACATGCGAAGAATTGATAGCCCGTGTACTGGAACTCCTAGTCGAGACCTTTTGCACATCAACTTTATCACCATAACCTTCGTCTCCATTATTAATCACCAGTCATAATTATTGATGGGAGATTGCTTGTAACGATGTGATCGTAAAGGCAATTCAAAATCATGCAAGTAGTGATTGAACTCATACTTCGCACAAGCCTTGATCCGACTGGCACATACCTTGGCTCTTTTCACTACAATTGAAGTAATTACAATGAATTGACTGAATAAGTTTAATCATTGCAGATTGCCCCTGCCTGATTATCATCGACCTGTTTGTTGGCCTTTAAATAGCACTTAACATGAAAGTTCCAGTTCATCCATTGCCTTCTAAAATAGGAAACACTCTGTTCGGCATTCTTCTTATATCCTTCTATCCAAGACTCATCCAGAATGAGCAATTTTCATGCAGATGGTGAATTTTCTAATGTTTAGGTTGGAAATGAGGAACTCTACCCCTTGTTGTATCAAGAAATGTTGTCACCACCTTTTGATGCATGTGTTCCTGATCTTAGCAGCAGTAGTAGTGAAGATGACTTCGAAACTTTGTCTGCCTACATGCACAATCCCGAAAAGCAAAGGAAGGAAATTCTGGAGGAATCAGCTGATTTCGATACTGGTGTTATACAGGACTTTATAATCAATGAAGAACCTGGCGTGTCGGCTACCGTTCCTGAAGTAAATCCTCTAATGGATTTCTCTGTTTTTGACAGTGGGTTCCCCGACCCCGAATTTCCCATAGCAGAGGCTCTGCAAGCTACACCACATGTCGATGATAGTGAACAATCTGTGATTGAATTTTTATGGTGCCATGAGACCTTATCTGATTAAAGAACAAATCTTTCTTTTGTGAAAGGTGGTGGAAAATCTTTTAAGCTTAAAAATAGCAAGATTTCTTGGGTCGATGGTTAGACCCGATTTTGTAATCTCTATTTTGTAGAATTTCTACTTTTGGAACTCTGATGTAAATTTAGTATATAAGGAGGAATGTTTCTCTTAGTAAAGGGTTGGGAATTTTGGAATTGCAATTCAACAGGAGTTTGGACTGAAGATACTCTATTTATCAGAGTCATTGTAATTTTTGTACAAGACTTCTCTATTCAGGAAAGTTATCTTTTAATTCACCTCCTATTGTTCTTCAAATTTCTTTGGGAATTGCTGAGTTAATGTTTCAAATTTGTCATCGATCATGTGTTTAATCTTTTGCAGGATATTTGTTAATGCATAAGATCTCTCATATTTATTTCTCTGTATGTTTGGATTATGCTCAAAACTGTTCTATTAAATTTCTTTAATTGAACGTTTTTCACTTTTATATTTTTGCGAATGATTCGATGCAAATGAATATGTATAATCAAATGTTAATTTTTCAATTAACACAATGATTACAGATCAGATATTTGAATAGGCTCAAGCATTTTGAATAATTTTCACTTAATTTTCATTAAATGATGAAACTTTAAATTAACAAGTGAAGAACCCGAAGACATTTCTGTTCAAGGAACTTACTACTTGTTCATCACACTTCAGTTTTGATCTGCACAACATCAACTCCTCCTTTTAGGTTAGATCTGACTTAGCATAGATTCTTTCCTTTGGTAGTTTAAGATAGGTTTGTTAACCAGTTTTCATATTTTGTTTTCCATTTTAGGAAAACTGATCTTTTTGAGATCAAATATTTTACCCATAGAGTGCCAGCGGAGGCCAAATATACGTGGGTGATTACCACACCAAACAACTCGAGGATAGAATTGCCCTTGCACAGGGTCTTTCGAAGCCATTGGCTGGGTTTTCATCCCCTGTTGTGTGCCTTGGAACCCATTCCAGCACTTTTCACTCACCCTGCACCCCTGAGGCATCAACAATACTCTTTCTTTGTTTTGGAATCCTCCTTTTATTCTCAGGTCTGTATTGAGAACATGCAATCTTTCGATCATGTGAAATAGATTCCTCATCGTTGTCACTATCTTCTTTCTTGTAAGGAAAAGACATTTTGAGGCATAATATCCTACTCCTCCACACCTGAAACATTTAAAGGGTATCTTGTTCTTATACTTACCTCATCCTATTTTTAGCTTCTTGACAAAGTTAAATTCTTCATCATCTAACTCATCACAATAATCTTTGTCATGATCATGCTTTCGGTGGCTTTGAAGGTATCCTCCTTTCTGATGGGAGTCTCTTTCTCTGTTCTCATTTCATATGCAGTGAGAATCCCCTAAAGTTCATCCTTTGTTAGTTCTTTAATATTTGCTCGATATTCTAACACAGATACCTTTGAAACAAACCTTTGAGGCAGAGTTCTCAATATTTTTTGTACAACTAATTCTTCATCCAAAGTGACCCCAAGACTCTTGATAGCATTAACTATATCATCAACTCTTAGGAAGTAAGATGTAATGTTTTCTTCATCTTTCATTCTCAGAGGTTCAAACTGATCAGAGTAGTTTTGCAACTTTTCTTTATTTACCTTCAATTACCTTCATATATGACTCTGATTTTGTCCCAAATTTCTTTGGATGATGTACAATGCATAACTTCAACAAATTTGTCACTTGTCAAACCATAGAGCAGAGCTTTCTTGGCTCTAATGTTGCTTTCATAGAGTCTCTTTTTCTCTGGGTTAACTGGTACTACTACTGGTACATTATAACCATCGAAAATAGATTTCTAGACTTTTGATCCCAATGATTGCAAATAAACTTCCAAACATACCTTCCAGAAAATGTAATTGGTGTCATCAAACCGTGGTGCTCATTTTGTAGAAAGTCCTTCATGCTTATCCATTTATACACAATGAGCTATCTTCCAGATGTTAATCTCTTACTGAAGAAACTCGCTCTGAAAACAATTGTTGGAATCGGTTCAATACTGAGAGGGGGGGTGAATCAGTATTAGAGTAGTTATCAGCAATTTTTATCATCTTTAACAAGTTAGCCTTTATTTAATCTTTATGTTCTGTTATGCATCATTAAATAATTATGTTATGTTATGCATCAGTAAATAAGCATCCACACATATAAGCACCACATTAACAACACATAACACATAGGATTTTACGTGGAAACCCAATCGGGATAAAACACAGAATGCTTCTTTATAGTGAGAAAGAATACATTCAAGGAAGCACCAAATTCCCATGTTTACTAGCACCAACTGGAAGGAGGCACCAAGCCCCTAGTTTTATAGGAACCAACCCGAAGGAATCTTCCACTCCCTGTGTTTTCTCCAGCACCAACTGGAAGGACGTTGTGACCCCCTGTCTACTTTTGTTTTACAGAAACCAACCTGAAGGAAGTTGTGACTCCCTATCTCCTTGCCCCATCCAACCGCCCTGATGTCCAATATGTCTTACTCCCTTACTGAACTTCAACTTTGCGCACTTCTTCAGATATTCTAATGATAATTCTTATGTGTGTCACTTTGTATGCATAATCAATTATGTCACTGTTCTACATACATCACTTGACTTCCCAACTCACACTCCTGCTGATGACTTTCTTCTTATGTTGTGTGCTCTGCTGATTTTACAGTCCGCGTTTCTGATTCAACGATATCCTCTACGTGACTGTAAGGATCAACTGATACTATGCTTTCAATTGATAGTTTGTTGTTCTAAGATGAAGCACTAGTAACATAAGAAACTGTGCACTTTCTGATGTGTCCATTTTGATTAAGTGTCGCAGTCTCTCAGATAATCTGCGACATCTTGTGCATCAAATAATTGGTCTATTTTGCTTAACGCACTTGTCTCAGATCATTTGCATCACGATATGCCTATCTTATTTTGATTTCGTTATGTTATTGGGCATCAGATGGAGTTCTCAACTTCGCACACTTTCACTTTTATTCATTCGCATCAGTTAGACATCTGCGCAACATCTGATAACCTTCATTTTTGTCTTTGCACTTTTGTCTCTATAACTTCTGTGACTATAAGTGTGTTGATTGTAGTATTATCCTTGAAACATTAAGCACCTACGCATCCTTTAGTACTTCTTCCTTTCAGTACTTGCACATCCATCACAGATTTATAACATCATTCTACGCACAATCAAAACTTCATTCTGCTGCATGTGCGCATTTGGATCCTCACTAGATCATTTGTTTTGTCCACGAACCCCTTGATTCCCTGAAAAAAAAACTGAAAATTTCATACAGATTCCTTATGATCTTGCCATCAAGCTTACTTCAAATCTTCAACTTGCATCTCTATTTGTATATGTCCTTCATGGATTGTATGTTCACAAGTTCATCATGGCATTCCTTCTTTCATACTTCACGGATTGTGCATATTCCATGTGTCATCATCTGCTCTATTGATGTGTCACCTATGATGTATCAAGCACCCTCAAGTTCCACAACTTAGTGGGACTTCACACCTTGGTGGTGTACAGTTGCACTCTTGATGTACCATTTCCTTACAGTATGTGTGCAATCTTCTACTTCTTCTTGGTGTGTCCACAACTTGTGTTGTACCAACCTTTGGGAGTAATGCGCCCTTGATATTAATTCTTTTAGTAATATGTGCATACTTCAACTTCTTCTAGGTGGGCCTTTGACCTTTGCCGCTTCATCACTTGTGGGTAATGAGAACCTGTTGTATCATGGCTATGGAATTTTCTCATAGATGTTCTTCAACCATCGTACCATTTTAGGAACTTGTGAGTGTTCCACTTACTGAAAGCATCTTCTGATTGGATGTGCTTGCGCGCTTTCAGGATTGTCCAACCAATAACTTCTTGCACTCTTCCATCCATCAACCAAGCAATGCTCGGGATTGCTTGCACATTTGTACCATTTGTTTAACCAAATCCTTAGTTGTTTAAGTACTTTTTCCATTGTCCAACCAAATCCTTTGATTTGTTTTCATGTGAGATATGACTTGGTGGACTTGATATTTGCAAAGGACCACATGATTTAGGATGCAGATGTAGAATACAATACTTGTGTTCCTTATTGTTGCTTGGTTTTTCAACCAATCATGTGCAAGGATGCACCTACTAACTAGTAGCAGTAGTCTCAATAAAAATATGTAAAAACAAATGTAATCTGATCTAACATTAACATGTGCAAAGAAATAAAAAACTAGATTTAAGAACATAAGCAATAAGATCTATGAGAAAAACAAGAAATTAAAAAATTTGATCTTTTGTATTACCTCAAATGGTGAGGATGGTGAGTTTTGAGCAGCTCCAAGGTTGAGGTGCTCCAATGTCCAATGGTCTCTTATTCTCCAATGCTTCAATGGGGATCTTCAAACTCGAAATGGGAGGCAAGGGCTCTCAAAGGGAATTTAGCAGCATAAGGATAGGATGAAATGTGGATGAATAATGAGGAGCCCCTATCACCTTTTTATAGTTTTTTGGTGATGGGGAATACCATTATGGTTTAAGGAAACCAATGTTATTGACCAACATGGTTTAGGTCTTTTTTTCCCTCTTTTTCCTTTTTTGAATATTATTCCCTTTTAATTGTTTTTGGGGGATTTTGGACCCTTTTGAGGGTTTTTTGTGTTTTTTGAGGAAAAATACATATTTTGAGGGGAAAAAACGTGTATTATGGTCTTTTTGGTGACCTTTTGAAGGTTTTAGAAGCTCAAATGGTAGAAAAAGTGGACAAATGGGTCATGTGAATAAGAGAATGATCTAGTGAGCACTTTTTGGGTGTTAACAGATTGCCCCCTGATGTGTGAGGGTAGGAGCCCATCGTATGGCCAATAGACATCATAGTTCTTTTGTCTTGTTCCTGGGGTTTGGAGAAGAGAAGAGGCCAATTGGAGACTAGAATAACGGTCCCTTGGAAGCTGCAAAAAATGAAAAAATACATGGCCTCAAAATGAATGAGGAATCATCTCTAATAATAGACGAGGCGGCCATACCCATGTTCATATCAAGACATAAAAATAACAATAAGGCCCAAAAAGGGCACTTGATCAATACATATAAACCAGCTGTGTACATCATAATGGTCCAGAGGGGACACAATGCTGGGACATACTCATGGTCATACCATGAGTGATCTGAAGAACTGATACACTGGAAAAGAGCAACAACCATTCTGAATAAGGTTTCAGAAGGGTTGATGAACTGCTGGAGCTGAAGGTGTCCAAAATATGTAGGGACTCAATTAGACTCTCAAATGTGGTAGAGTCAGTAAATGAGTCAACTTCTGAGGAGTATATGTAACTGTATACTCGAGGGAGTATAAAACTGGGGTACATCTGAAAACTGTCGCCAAGCGCAACCCAGATATCCACAGGAATGTGTAACTGGTTGTTTTCTCAATTAGACTCTCAAATGTGGTAGAGTCAGGTGATATCTGGGGTCTTCAAGAAATAACTGAAAGAGCTGATACCCTGTACGAGTCTCAACGATGTGTTCAAGGTGTTGAACTCGAGCATGTGAGAAACAATCATTTGGAGAGGCACTAAGGATTCCTTTCAAAATGATCCATAGGAACTCATCACTAATGGTGATGAGTCCAAGGCACAGTGACCTTTGGGTCTATCCTCTAGAATAGATTTGGTGGTGTCGACAGAGGGAGACCGGAAACTACCAAGGTAATGATGTTTCCTTGATAGGAACGTGAGGTTTACAACTGAAGTGTGGTAGCACTGATGGTAGGACTAAAACACTGTGGGGATGGGGAATAACTGGGGTCATAGAGTGGGTGGACTCAAACTTCCTTTGTTCAGAGCATGATGACATGGTTGATTTGGCAGCATAGAAAACTGATTTTCAGGTGTGAGGTTCGTAGCTTAAGGGATCGGTGGTATGTATTGCAAACTGGAGTGACTCTGGGGGGACAAGCTAATGGATGCTATTGGGAAACTCTCAAGGTGACATACTGTAGAATACTCTAAACAAAGGTGACCATAATGGGGAAGCTGCCATATGAGTAGACATGATCTGTTGTGGCGCCGAAAAGCACCGTTGGGTCCTTCTTCGTAGTTTTAATGAGCTCCAAGAAGGGATAAAAGTTTGTTATGAAACGGTACTGTCCTGTGGATTTATGCGAGCCCGGGACTGTTCATGTTCCTGAGTGCTTTCATTTTTAAGGAGTTTGAAAACAATAAGAAGACTTTGAATTGGTGGAGGAGTACCGTCCTCTGGATTTGTACGAGCCCAAGATGGTAATTAATCGTGGTTGCTTTCAATTTTAGAGATTCTGAAAGTGGTAAGTAGACTCCATTAGTGTTCTTTTTTGTATGTTAGTCTCCAAGGCCCGAAAAAGCATAAAATGATGCAAATGGAGAATCTTCTAGCCGATGTGACTAGAGTATTCATTTTTCGTAATTAGTCTACAAGGTCCGGAAAAGGGGTAAACTTATACAAGGTAGACTCCCTTTTAGATACTTTTAGTGAGTATCAAAGGAAGCAAGATTGCTCGGCGATATTTTCATTGTTTTAGGAGTTAGAAAAGAGATTAACAGAATCTCCCTAAGTTCCTTTTTCATAAAGGAATTGCTCGGCTCGAAAAAGGGATAAAATTATACTGAACAAAAAGGTATTGGTGAGAGCGAGGAATGCTCTCGAGCATCATCACAAGCGTGGAAAACTAAATCCGATGCTGTGAGAAATGTTTAAAAAAGGGTGGCGGTCGATGTGGCATGCAAATCGAGGCAATGAGGGGTATTTTGAAAAAATGCCCAAAAATTATGGGGGTGGGGGCGAGAAATGATCTCAAGCATCATTACGAGCATGGAAAACTGAATCCGGTGATATAAAGATCGTCAAAAATGGGCAACGGCCGATGTGGCACGCAAACTGAGGCTACAAGTGTGTGAAAAAATGTCCGAAAAAATTTGGTGGTGAGAGCAAGAAATGATCTCAAGCATGATCAAAAGCACGGAAAACTGAATTCGGTGATATAAAGAACGTCAAAAATGAACAATGACCAATGTGGCATGCAAACTGAGGCGACGAGTGGCATGTAAAAAATGCCTAAAACGGGACATGGTGGAATCGAGAAAAGGAGTGGACTATCGTGAAGTTCTCGCCGTGCTGATTCCAATGGTACCAACGGTTTGGAAAATGAACGTCGTATGATGCCGAAATGGTTGACTGAAGATTTGTCAAATTTCTATAAATAACTAGTGGACCCAATGTGACAAGTGTCATTTTCACTGTTGATTTTTACAGAGTAATTTGATTTAGTCAGAGCATTTCCATCATTTGCGGGACATTCGACCATCGGTTTTCCATTTCGCGAGTTCTAGGTAAGCCTATTTTCCTTAGCCTTTCAATTTATTTTCTTTTTGGTGAGCTTTAGGGTCTCAAAAGCGGCGAATATTCCATGTTGGCTTGCCAACGCAAAATATCATGGGTTATGGGGATTTTCGCGCAATGCACATCGTGGGTATGGGATTTATAGCCGCGATGTGCATCGCGGCTATGGGTGCTTATAGCTACGATGGGCATCGCGTCTGTGGGGGCTTATAGCCGCGATGCGCATCGCGACTGTGAGGGATAACAGCCGCGATGTGCATCGCGGCTGTGGGTGCCGAAAGTCGCGATGTGGATCACTGGCTAAGGGAAAAAAAATTATTTTATTTTTTCTAAAAATTTTCATGTTTGGTTTAGCAGGATGCTCAAGCGGCCGTAGGATTCGTGGAGGGAGAGAGAGAATGATGAGGATTTGATGGAGACTATTCAGGTGAGTCCTCATGTGTGGGAGACATTAGCTTTGGGCGGACTACTGAAGTTCACGCAGATTCCTTTTATGCATTCAGTCAGGGAGTTGTTGAACAAGTTGATTGACTTTTGGGACCCATAGGAGCTAGCTTTTATAGTGCAAGGTGAGCGGCTGGATCTCACCTTGACTGATGTGTATTTCCTTACTGGCTTGTCGCATTTGGGTGAGATAGGGGATACCCATCCCAAGATCCCGGCTGGTATGGATATAGAGGATCTCCTTGAGATATTTTGTGTTCGAGGGGCTCGTGCGCAAAATAGTGCACTGAGTGTCTCGGATCTGCGAGAGCTGGAGATGCAGGCAGTGGCGGCTTGTGTTTTGCGGGTGCTTGATGCACAGGCACCCCATCGTTTGTCTGGGGGGGAAATGATGATGGTTCATCGTGTTATGACTGGGACCTATTTTGCTTGGGGTCAAATGTTCCTTGCTTGTGTTCAGCGAGAGCTAAACAAGGTGAGGTGTGAGGGAGGAGAGTTCAGTTATGCCTCTTTCATGTGTTGCTTCTTTTTCGAGCGGGTTCCTACCTTGCAACCACGTGTGCCGGTTCGGGATGGATTGAGGAGCGAGCTGCAGATGGTGCGGTGGGGGGAGATGATGCCCCAGGGTGGTGGTGGTATTCGGCGGTTCTTCATGACAGACATGTACGAGCAGTGGGAGCACATGCCAGTCGTGATTGATGACTATCCGTACTAGGGTATGGACCTCTGGGGAGACATTGAGATGCCTTGAGCTCAGGGACAGGCTTGGGGATTAGAAGGTACGTCTTTGTTTTTGTTGTTCTTATCATATCATGTTTTTTGTATATTTAGTTGTGATGATAGCCAGAGATGTATATATGATATTGACATGTTTTAGTGTGGTTTATTGCATATGTGGGTCCGCTACCTCCAACAGATCATCAGGGCCATAGGGGATGTATGGTGGTGGTGGTACCTCCACCTGTATTGGTACCTTCTCCTCGTGTACGAGGAGTTGTGAATCATCGAGATGATGCCATAGAGGATGTTCATGATACCTTTGAGGATCTGTTGGGTGATGTACTCGATGATGGATGGAGAGACCTAGATCGGCATGTATTGGATCGTTGTTTCGATGCTCTGCGTGAGTGGAGATCGATTTTACTGAGGTTAGCTGTGTTGGAAACTGAGAGGAGAGCTTGGGATCAGTATGATTCGGAGGAGGAGGAGCCGGAGGACGCTGCTGATCATGATGATGATGATTAGGTTATCTTTTACCTGCCCCCAAATGCTGATGAGCATATGGAGATGTTTTTTGCTGATACACATTTTGTATAGGTGGTGTATTTTTTGTATATTGGGGTGCTAAGGGCACTCTTGACATTGTGACTATATGATGATATATATATTTATGCATATTCATGCGTTTTGATTATACAGTCATGTATGCACGTGGATGCACATCTTGTCATTGCTTTTATGTCTTGTTGCACGTGGATGCAATTGTATGTTGTTTGTTTGCCCATGGAGGCACATTGGATGCACGTGGATGTAATACTATTGTTTTTGTATGCCTATGGAGGCACGTGTTATGCACGTGGATGCAATGTTATGATGATTTACTTAGTTTGTTTATTTGATTTTTTTTATTCCTATGTGATGCATGTTCTGATGTCCTACATGTTTTGGTTGACGTGCCAATCTAGAATGTTGTTAGCCATTTGGTCTATCTATTTAGATTTCTTGGGACATGAGTGAATGAAATGGATTCAAAGTGTCGAATCATTTGTTTAGTGCGCAGGAATTTTCTAAATAGACAGGGATCGTGTACCTGGTAATAGTTGTTGAGTTGGGAAACAAGGAGCTGGGAGTCTAGGAAAACACTAAGGTGACTTATGCCCATCTGGAGAGCAGTGGCCAGTAGACCGGTTACGGCGTCGTACTCAACTTGATTATTTGTGGCGGCACCCATGCATACTCCATCGAGGTGGATCAACTCGTGTGAAGGGGAATAAAGTACGCAAGCTACAGAGGCGAGATTTGGAGACCAGCGACTTGCACCGTCAACAAAATCGATATGGTAGAGTGGAACATGATCCATATGTGTTCATGCAGGAAAAAATGAAAATGTAAGGGTTTGAAAGTTTACAGTGAAAAAATGAATTAACAAAAAAAACTGTACAACATGGACTGTGGTGTCCAAGAGATTTTTTATAGATAGAATCGTTTGAGGTACAACCCATTACAGGGTTTGCACATGGGGTTGCCTTCTGAATCGGTCAAAATGTATGCCCCATGTCCAAGGCAAGTGTGTATGACATATGGGCCTTGCCACATGGATTCGAATTTTCCTTTACCTGTTTTATCATGGGCTTGGTCGTAAACGAGTACAAGGTCTCCTTCACTAAATGCTCGTGGGTGAACATGTTTATCGTAATGGATTTTTGATCTGTTCTTTGCGGCTTCGATTGTTTGGAAAGCTGCACGGCAATCTTCGTCGGCCTGCTCTAAAAGAAGTAAGCGTTCTTCAATTAGTGAAGTATTCGGGAGGAGTTCTACAGAAATTTGTAATGTCGATATTTGACACTCAATGGGGAGGATGGATTCCACGCTGTGAACTAAATGGAAAGGGGTAAATCCGGTGGCAGTTTTGGTGGACATGCGGTAAGCCCATAATGCAGGAAAAAGTATGTGATGCCAATTGGACTTATGTCGGTCGACAGTGTGCTGGAGGATGGTCTTCAAAATTTTGTTAACAGCTTCGACTTGGTCGTTCCCTTGGGGATAGTAGGAAAATGAGAAATGATGGTCAAACTTAAGGAGTGTTGACAATTCTCTCCAAACGGAGTCCTCGAAGTGAGAGTCGTGGTCTGAGACGAGTTGCTTTGGTACTCCGAAACGAGCAATAACATGGTTGAGGAAAAAACGGGCTGCAGTGTCGGCTTTGCAATTGTAAGTAGGCATGACTTCTGCCCATTTGGTAAAGTAATCGACGGCCACATTAATGTGTTTATGGCCTCCAGCTAATGCGGGATTGCAATCCATGAAGTCGATGGACCATTTGCAAAATGGTCCAATGGTGACGACTGGATGAAGGGGGGCGGGGGGTGGGGGGTTTCTTTCCTTGGGGACAAAGAGCTAGCAGTTTTGGCAATGTTTGACTGCTATGATACAAATAGTGAATAATGACGGCCAAAAATAACCTGCGCGGATTACCTTTTGGGCGGTGGTCATTCCAGAGAAATGGTCGTCGCAAGCACCGCTATGACAGTCATTAAGGACCTATTCTACTTCTTCTTGGGAAAGGCATCGTCGTAGGATTGTGTCGACGCCACGTCGATAGAGGACATCACCTAAGAGGAGATAACGAGGGGCATGGTGACGAATGCAATGATGCCCGTCACGGTCGATATCGGATCAAAACTTCTGTGTGCGGAGAGATACCAAAATGTCACCATACCAAGGGTCATCAGATGAGATGATGAACAAATGTTTGTCAATTATATCAGTATGGATAGCTGGTGATGACGAGGAGGATGGTAGGTCCGTAATGAGTTGAGCGAGTGTTAGGGACTTGGTACTCTTCGAGGTTTTAAAAGTCAGGTCATATTCTTATAGGGTAATCACCCATTTGGCAACACGGCCTTGCAGAAGGTGGCGATTCAAGAGATAGACCATTGGGTTGGAATTTGCCACAATCGTGGTATGGCTGAGGAGAATATAATGGCGTAGGTTCTATACTAATAGGACGACGGCGAGGGCCATTTTCTCTTCATGTGGGTAACGCAGTGGTGGGCCTGAGAAAGTTTGGCTCACATAGTAAATGACATTCTCTTAACGAGCAGAGTCTTCTTGGACGAGTACTCCAAAGACGACGTAATTGGATGCCGAAATGTAAAGGATAAAGTCTTTTGTGAAGTCCAGAGGAGAAATCAAGGGGGCACTTGTGAGTGCTTTCTTTAGGTCTGTGAAAGCTCCTTCTGCTTGGTCGTCCCATACAAAACGGGTATGAAGGCGTAGCAAACGGAGGAAACCATGTACTGTCGTGGCGTAATCTGGGACAAAGCGGCAGAGGAAGTTGAACCTTCCCGGAAGGCTTTGTAATTGTCTTAGTGTACGAGGTGATGGTAGGTCTACGATGGCTTGGACCTTTAGAGGGTCCAAGGTGATCCATTTGTTTGAAATGATGAAACCCAACAGACGACCTACTGGAACGCAAAAGACGCACTTGAGTGGGTTCAAGCAGATTTGGTATTTGCGACAACGTAAGAAGACTTGTCGGAGGTCGTATAAATGGTCGGATCATTTTTTAGAACGAGATGTGAGGTCGTCTAGATAAACCAATATGATGTTAATCAGGTCATGAATACAATAAGTCATAGCTCGCTGAAATGTGGATCTAGCAATCTTGAGACCAAAAGGCATGACGCGATAGGCGAAGGTGCCCCATGGGGTAGTGGAAGCGGTCTTGTATTCATCTTCCTTGCAGATTTGGATTTGGTTATACCTGGAGAAACCATCCATGAAATATAGTACCTTGTGCCCTGCACATGCATCGATTATTTGGTCTATAAATGGTGTTGGGAAGTTGTCTTTGGTACAAGCTAGATTGAGGTCGCGGAAATCAGTACAAACACGAATGGTGCCCACTTTCTTATTGACTGGAACTGGGTTGGAAACCTAGGTGGTATAAGCAATAGGATATATGAAACCTACTGCTCGAAGCTTCTCAATTTCTACTTTGATGGCTGGAAGCTTGGATGGGTGAATGGGGCGTTGTTTCTGGCGGACCGAGGATAGGTTGGTCCAAGTGTCTATGTGATGTTCTACAATGGTAGGATCAAGACTAGGCATCTTGGTGTAAGACCAGGCAAAGACATCTCGAAATTCTTGGAAGAGTTTCTTATAGGCTTGGGTTTCCTTTTCAGTGCAGGATGTGCCTAAAGAGAGAAGCTCGAGTTTGCTGGGGGTGGTGGAGATGTCGATTTTTATGATCGGAGAAATGTTGGCCATGTTACCTTCTTCAAAGGCTTCTGGAGCTGGGATAGGATCTTTGAACCAATCGACCTTGGTTGGTAAAAAGTATTTGGATTCAATGGACAGTTGGTTCGCCGTGGTGGGGGTAGATTCCTCAGGGATGAAGTAGGATTGATGGTGCATATCATCCCAGGTGTAGTCCGGTGTAGTAAGTGTTTCTAGGATTTCCTCATCGGTGCAGAAGTAGTGCGTCATTAAATCAATTGGTTCAGGCTTGTAGGTAGCTGAAATCATATAAATGATATTGATTTCTTCTGAATGGGAAGATTCCGGGGGGAATATTTCCTCAATGAGTGAGGGGGATATCTCTAGGTCGGCATTATTCAATTCGTATAGTGCTACTCTATAATTTGGGAGATCGGGGCAGTGATGCCACATGTCGCACAAGGGTGGTTTGTACGTAGCGTTTTATCACAAGGATGAGGGGGAAGCTGAAGTTTAACAACCAGAATGTTTGTGTCGTCATCCAACATATTCATGTGATCTTGAAGTGCCGGTAGTTGTGGACATAGATGGGTGGCATGGCCTATATCATCGCACAAGGAGCACTTGGGGGGTATGCGGATTGTTGGGGGATTCGTCGCTAATTTGGGGGTCGTTGGGGGGGTGAGAGTTGTGGGTCCAGTGGTGTAGGTTTGTGGACCTTTGCCCCCATTGTAGCGAGATTGAGGGGGAACATAACTAGAGTTTGATGTAGTGGCCCCTGTTGGAGGTTGTTGGTTTTGGGGGTTTGGTACTCCGGGTGGTGGACAATTGGAAGTATTGATGGGTTGCACTAGTTGTAAAATGACATTCGGTGTCGGGGGAGGGGTTGGGGCAGGTAGGTACCACACAGGTAGTCCTAATGTTAATCCCAGGAGATTAAGTGTAGCCATGACTGGTGTGCTGATGGCACCTGAAGAGGGAAATAAAAATGGGATAGTATGAATTGGTGTGGCTCCTATGTGACTAGGCACTGTTGGAGGTTGTGGAAGTGGTTGAGGTTGTTGGGTATGTTGTTGTTCGTTGTGTGAGAGGGTGCACAAATAAGATATTTCAGTTATCCGCAGAGCGGGTGGGATAGATGGGAAAGTGGTGGTCATGGGAGTATCCAAATATATCCTGGGTCCGACTGAGGAGACGAACAATGTGGGTGCACTCTGAACGGGTTTTTCGATCATGGGAAGAACATTTTCAGGCGCTGCGGGGGCATTTGGATCATAGTATGTTATCTGGTTGATTTTGACTACGTCTCCTTCATGGGGAAACATCATGAGGTGAAAAACTAAAGAAGCGACAGCTTTCATTTTACACATGTAGCTTCATCCCAGAAGGAGATTGTAATCAAGTTGGGCATTGATGACCTCTATATATATGAGAACCAGTTTGGCCCCAAGCTGTATGGGCACGTTCACTAACAGACCCTGAGGTTGAGATGCATGACCATCGTAAGCTCACAATGCGGTAATTGATGGTTGTAGCGTTGGGGATCCAAGTTTCTGCCATACAAAATTCGACATAACGCAGGTGGAGGCACCTTCATCGATTATGCATTGATGAACAACGAGGTTTCGAATGGACACAGAAACCTGAAAAGCTAGTGATCAAGGAAGACGAGGTTCGTCTTGGTCTAAGTCGAAATCCATCATATTGGAGTTTTTAGGGTCTATGACACCAATGGTGGATAACAACAACTTTCTCTATGCAGGACAAGTTTTTAGGATTTCTAGAGAGGACATAGCAGTGGGGGACTGGGCTAATTCTTCTATGATGTTATAGTTCGAAGTTGCACGAGCGTTAGGGTTGTTGTTGATTCGTCTTAAAGGGAAACGAGGTGCTTTTGGACCCCCGTCCATGGGAATATTAGGTATGCGAAGTGGCTGATCAGCTGGGAGGGTACTCGAAGATGGATCAGGGGGCCTGGCCTCAGGAGCTGAGCCGTATTGGTTTCGGTGAGTTTGAAGGTGGACATCATTTGATGACATAATTAGCAAATGGTGAGTTTTGGACTCTGTATATTGCTGGTAATCGGTTGTCGCATAGGTAATTTGCTGCTGTGTTGCAGCGGATCCTTGTGGGGGATCCATTGGACGAGTGTTTACTACTCCTTGGTTGGGTAGAGGAGTTTGCAATATCATGGGTTGCGGCTGAGGAGGTGGTGTTGGCTGTGCATCATTTCCTTGTCGTTGGGCATCATCAGTCCAGAGCTGACATGCTCGGTCCAAATGGGGGAAATTATGCGTCTAATGGTTGTATACTCCGCATATGGAACACGGGTTGTTTGTTCTCAAGTTAGGATTGTTTCCCTGTTTTGGTGGATGATCATGGTTTTGATTTGCAGGAGCAACGTTATTGTTATTGGGAGGATTAGGTGGTTGTCCTCCTTGGTTTTGTTGTTGGTTATTTCTGTGGTTGCGTCCTCTTCCACGATTTTGTTGACCTCCTTGATTATGCTGGTTGTTTTGGTTTTGAGGTTGGTTTTGTTGTGCGTATACATGCCCTTGGGCAGTAGGTGGGTTTTGAGGTCATGCAGGCACTGGAGCAGGTTGCGGTGGATAGTAAGTGGGAGGGTTCTGAGGTGGACCTGGTGCTTGTTGCGGACGTGGGTAACCTTGAGCTACTGGAAGTGTTGGAGCAAGAGGTGTTGCCTATTGAGGGTAATAAGCCAATTGGGCTTGTGGGTGAACCGGAGTCTAATGGGTCTGCTGGTTACAATATGGAGGTGGTGCATAAGATGATGGTGCTTGCCCATAACACTGCGGTGGACATGAGGGTCCATGAGTGTGGTGGGTGTGCATCACTGGAGCATACGAAGTTGTAGCTCCAGAATGAGATGTAGCCCTAGAAAGGTCTGGGGCGATGTTTGTACTCATCATGGTGAAAGGTTTGTTTTGTACCATAACCTGGCTGATGATACTGTCAGAGGCATGGGATGCCCCCGGTGCATCATTCTGGGATGGATTTCCGTGCGAGGCGTCAGGTAATATTGTGTATAAATATCCACACTAGGCATATATCAGGTCAAACTGCTGAGCTTTTAAAATTTCTTCTTCTTCCGACTGGGGTCGTTCAGAAGCTACATCTTTAGCTATGAGAGGAAGAAGTGATTTCAGGAACCAATCTCGGAAGATACGACAGTCTAGTTTGATCTTACAGAGACTACGACGTTTACGACACTCATAGATGTGATCTGTGATATGGGTGGCCGTATTCTGTCTACAAGACAGTAAGATTTCTACTCATGCATCATAGAGTACGGGTAGTTGAAAGAACTGTAGGAAAGTTGAGATGAGGAATGTAAACATGGGGTGTGTCCCATGTGGCTGCTCAATATACCATTTGGCTGTCGAGCCAGTGAAAGTTCTTTGTAAAATTCGGAGTCGAATAGAATCATCGACTATGGAGTTTGAGGAACACCATAGGTGAAACGACATGATATGGTTTTGGGGATCTTCCCCAGCCTTCCCTTCAAACTTTGGGATGTCTAACGACAGCTTTGTGGGCATGGGGGGCCAAGTAGGGTTATGTCTAATGGGATCATTTGTTAGCCTTGCCAAGTCTGGTAAGTTAAGGCTAGCCATAAATGGCAAACTGGCGGAGGGGTATGATGTTGTCATGGGGGCATAAGTGCTAGTGGTAGCGTTATGTATTGGGCCACTGCCCCCTAGGGGGATATTAGTCATGGAAGGTATGTGCCCTTCACCCATAGGAGTGTGGGAGGTTCCTGCGCCGCCACCAAGTGCAACTTGGGTTACAGATGGGTTGAGAAGATGTCCAATAGGTGTTGGAATCTGAGTGGTAGTGGGGATAGTAGGTATAGTTCCCATAGTGGGCATGCCTAGGTTAGGTGTGGGTCCTGTATTGGGAAGGGGTCCCATGTTAGGCATACCTAAGGGAGTTGTTGTAGTAATGGCCAATGTGGTGGCCATTGTGGTGGAGGGTGTGGTGGATGTTCCACCAACAGTTCCTGTGAAGAAGGAGTCAAAATGTGACCCAGCCATGGGGCTAGTGGGTGTTGTGTATGTAGGATGTTCGGATTCTTCCTAAGAGTCAGATGTGAAATGAGGTGCGTCAGAATCGGATGACGGGGCTCTACATCGATGACGTGTAGAGTCGAGTGACATTGCTCTTCATCTATGAGGAGTGGTGTCAAGTGAACCGTATTGTGGGGGTTCACCTAGGAAACGTCGAGAACGTCTTGGGGACTCAATGGTGAAAGTTGGGAATTAAATCTATTAGGTGGTGGTGGGTTGAAAGCTCTAAATCCCTAATGCAACGGTGCATGCAAGAGGGGAGCGTAAAAAATAATGGCACTCAGGCCAACAACCAACCTCAAAACACTTACTATAACAGCTATGCTATAGTAAGTGGAGTAATAAAAAAATGTGGTCAGAAAACCAACATGCAAACAGCTCCTAAAAATAGAAAAAGGTGTACTTACTGACCAAAGGGAGGTAATGGGGCATGCAAACACCTAACTAAATAGTATTATGACTTAACAAGATATATCCTCTGCAAGGTGATGAAATCCAAGTCAAACAATATAAATTGTAGAATCAAAGGCTGGATATCCCCCTACTGGGAGGGATACCGGGTAGTCAATCCTAGAAAATGGGCCACTAAGATACCCCATTCATGACACGTTCGGTTGGGTGAATTTGCAGCTCTTGTTCTATCACTGTTGTACTCCCACAAGGGTGGTACAACGAGAACAATGAGTAGGTATCCTTCGGTGACTGAATGGATTGCAGTATTCCACTTAGGCCTCCGGAACCAGTTTGGCTACTTCAACCCTCCTAAGGGAGATGCCTTCCCGACGAATTGGTTTAAAACCGTGTCAACAAATAATAAGGGATTTTGGTACCCTAAATATCAACCACTATGTCTCAACATGTAAGTGAGTGAGGGGTGTTATTTGGATACTTATCCCCTTAGTCCTACCTAACTACAATTTTCTTCTTTGTGTTCCCCAAATGGGGTTAGAATGTTGGTTGAGTTAAGAGAATTTTAAGGCTCACTTGAAATTATTGTGACAGATTGTGTGCTGGTGTGGTTGTATACCAAAACAATTTGCCTCGCATGGGCGATTTAATCACAAACTAAAATAATGATTTCAATTTGCAAAAAATGAAAGACGCTTTCAAATGTAAATGCTTGTTTCAAAAAAATGGATTTTTCAAATTTTTTGAAGGTAAATTAAATAATATATGCAGAAATAAATGGATTTCTAAAGCCTTTCTTGGGAAAAATATTGAGCAATTCAGAAATATGATTCTAACTTTGCAAAGTAGGAAACTTACAACCTGAAAAATACTTAACAAATCTTTCTTTCACTTAACTGAAAATTTTCAAAAAGATTAGTAAAGCATACAACAGAATATAAATTAATAATGCTGCAATAATAAAACACTATGCTGTCAAAAAATTGCAGAAAATAAGGCTGGAAAAAGTGGGCCAATTGGGCAAAATCTCAGGAAAAAATGGGTCGAACGAAAAACAGAAAATATCGCGACTGTGAGGCGAAAAGCCGCGATGTGAATCGCGATGATATGGGAAAAAGCCGTGATGGACCGCGCAGGAAAAAGCCGAATAGCCGCAATGGGTAGTGTGGAAAAAAGCCGAACAACCGCGATGGGATGCGCGGAAAAAAGCCAAACAACTGCAATGGGCCGCGCGGAAAAAAGCCGAACAGCTGCGATGGTCCGCGCGGAAAATATGCGCGAGGGCGTGATGCGCAGCGCGACTGTGGGTCCGAAAGCCGCAATGTACGGATAGAAAAAAGTCGCCGAAAAATGAACCCAAAAATTGAAATTTTGGGTTGTTTTGGGCTGCAAAGAGGGCCAATGGCTAGAGTAGCTATCAAGAAGCTCACGAGTATGGTAGATCTACAATTTTAAATGGAAAAAATGACTAAAATATAGATCTAAATCAAATATTTAAAGTTTGAAAACCCATCAGAGTCACCAAAAACTATTGCTTGGTTTTTCAACCAAGCATGTGCAATGATGCACCTGCTAACTAGTAGCAGCAGTCTCAATAAAAATATGTAAAAACTAATGTAATTTGATCTAACATTAACATGTGCAAATAAATAAAAAACTAGATTTAAGAACATAAGCAATAAGATCTATGAGAAAAACAAGAAATTAAAAAATTTGATCTTTTGTATTACCTCAAATGGTGAGGATGGTGAGTTTTGAGCAACTCCAAGGTTGAGGTGCTCCAATGTCCAATGGTCTCTTCTTCTCCAATGCTTCAATGGGGATCTTCAAACTCGAAATGGGAGGCAAGGGCCCTCAAAGGGAATTTGGCAGCATAAGGATATGATGAAATGTGGATGAATAATGAGGAGCCCTTATCACCTTTTTATAGTTTTTGGGTGATGGGGAATACCATTATGGTTTAAGGAAACCAATGGTATTGACCAACATGGTTTAGGTCTCTTTTTCCCTCTTTTTCATTTTTTGAATACTATTCCCTTTTAATTGTTTTTTGGGAATTTTGGACCCTTTATAAGGTTTTTTTTTGTGTTTTTTGAGGAAAAATACATATTTTGAGGGGAAAAAAGGTGTATTATTGTCTTGTTGGTGACCTTTTGAAGGTTTTAGAAGCTCAAATGGTGGAAAAAGTGGACAAATGGGTCATGTGAATAAGGGAATGAGCTAGTGAGCACTTTTTGGGTGTTAACACTTATTGAACTTGATCTGCATGATGTAAAACTTCTTCAAACTTGATATGTATGATGTATCCATGGTACTTATCTTTAGACAAAATGCACTCTTAGATGTACTCTAAAGTTTCCTGAATGTTTTATCCGTGATACGTGTCTGCACTCTTATATATACTCCAAAGTTGCATACATATCGGCCACCTTCACCTCTTGCACACATACTACTTCAAAGTGGCTTCCATATACTTCTTTATACTTCTGCAGGATGTTGTTTCCACTTTGACTTCAGATGATATCAATGACTCGGGATGAATCAGTTGACATCCTCTTTGACATTAGATGATAGTCAAACACATGACATCATATTTAGTTGACATCAATGACAATCAATGCTCAACAGATTGAACTTGTGATATCCTGTCATTTATGTGTGTACCTTTTCCTCTCAAGTGGAAACCATCTTTTGCTAGAATCTGGAATTGAGGTTTGTCCTTTTGAAAAATTGAATGTTAGAGCTAAGATGTGTCAAGTGAATGTATGTAATATGCTTGTAGACATGTTAATTATTTCTTGTAACCTATGGTCATAGGTTCTTTATAAATCAGGATGTATATCTTAGAACTAAGGCATGTCAAGTGAATCTATGTGATATGCTTGTTGGAATTTCTAATTATTTCTCGTGTTTATATAAATCAATGTATTTTGAAATGGAACTACTCCTAGCACTACTCCTAATCATGGATATACAATTTTTTTTGTTGTTGGCTTTGAAATATGGTCAATAAATTTAATAGGACATTGTATTCATATCTTCTATGGTCTTGATATGATACAAAATACTATTGACTTTTAAGCAAGAGTTTATTTGCACTATTCTTTTGGAGGCATGTTACATCTAATATTTTGGAGCCATGTTACATTTAATATTTGGGATTATGCTAGATGTTAATATTAATTTTTGTATCTATGTAATGATTCACTTTATTTGTTAATATATTTGTGCAAAAGCTACCAACAAAAATGTCATTGCATACTTTTTTACCAAAATATGCCTTAAGGTCATTGTGGTCCTTTCAGGGATGTGCATCTTTCCTAGTCTTAGCTGCTTAAATGCTTCCTTTTGTGTTTAAATATGAGGTTTCTATCCTCTACCATGTTGAGGCCGCACAGAAAAATCACCAACATACAGAAGCAAAGAATACACTTGGAAGAAGATGTGTGATGGCTTGAGGTGTCATTATTAGCATTGTATGCTTATCCATGAGATTTCTTATGTCTAATCTGTTGATTTTATAAATCTTCATAGCATTCATTATAATGATTTTAAACATGCCTACGAAACTGATCATGGTCATTTCAAGTATCATCATGTTTCTAATTGTGGTGATGTTGTAAATGCAAATTTAGTTCAAATACTTTTATCGCTTCCCACATGATATTTCTATCAATTGTATTAATAGTTGTCATAATTGTCATTGTGCACATAAAGTATTCGGTTGGTGTTTTTGGGTTCTATATGGTGTGATATCATTGTTTCTTGTTTTCTTGCGGCTATTGCATTGCTACGCTCACTGTTGTTGGCAATAAGCAAATGACTTTGCGTATAGTTCACACTTGCTCCAAATGACTAGTGCTCCAAATGACTCATGGCTAAAGATCATTGTCATGGAAACTGCATTCATGCTTGTGTCATTCCTTCTACATGGCCCTTATGCTCTTGTCACGATCAAACATTTCCAATTGTGGCTCTTGTTTATTTCCAAATTCCAAATAAACAAATATTAAAATTAAATGAGACAAGTGTATTGTCAAAATTGATTCTATGGACCTAGTTCCAAATTTCAAATAAACAATTCATTCTCTCTCTCTCTCTCTCTCTCTCTCTCTCTCTCTCTAACACTTTACATGTGAGGGATTCAAATTTGTAAGGTTTTTCTTGACAATATGGCTCTCCGAAAAATCAAATCCTTTTACAACTCAAAAAGGTTTTTCATCTTTAAAATTTTGATCTTTTAGATTAAAATACATATTTATTTATGTATATTTTTAATGTGTATGGTACAAATTTTACAATGTTTCTCTCAATAAAATGTATAATATTTTTTTAACATAATTGATATAATGATTATGGAAGTTATTTATTTTCATTGGGATCAATTTTGATTTATTGGATTTTAAGAAGGAAAAGGTAAAGGATTGTTTGTTTTGCTTTAAAATTTTATTTTGTATTAAAACATTCACCTTCAACCTTAATATTACGAAGATGATAAATTATGTGAATCATAATGTGGTAGGAATTGTTCTCTCATATATTATATCTACTAAAAAAATGTAATATGATTGACATTTTAATTTAATTTAAGATTTGACATCTTTCTAACAACCTCACTTTAACTGAAAGTGGTTTTGAGTAATGTTAAAAGCAAATTTAGTAAAAGATTAGTATACCATATATTTTTTGGATATTTTTAATAATTAAAGGGTGAGTGCAATGTAGGAAATGAAATTAGCTTTCATAATTATTTCTTAAAAAAATAGAATTTATTTTATTCTATTTTTTATTTAAAGTCATTAATAACTTTAAAATGTGAAGTTACTTAAGGGTTTTAACATAATCAAACAAATTTCTTCTTTTTTAGATCGTATATCTCCATCTAAACCTACACTTTGTTTTCAAAATGAGTAAGTCAATAAAAAGTTATAGCATAAATAAGTCTATATTTTAAGATTTTGATATATGTCAACACAAAAGTAAATTAAAAATGGTAAACAATTTTATTTATTTATTTATATATTTGAAATCTACATTGTTGGATTTATATGCATGTTTAATTTTATTGTATATAGATTTGAATAGTCTAAATAATGTAAAAAATGAAGATATTTAGAGGATTTTGGAAAAATGGAAGTTTTTGTTGGTTTGACAGTCCAAACCATTATATCTAGTCATCAATTTTTGGAGTTTTTTAATTTGTTGAAAAGATCTTGAAGAGATCTACATTATGAGGTTATGATCATTTTATGTTTCTACATACATAATTTCTTATCTTCAAAAAAATATAAAATAAATTTACAGGGCATGATCGATACCTCAAACAACCAAATAGTCTTTATAATGGGAGTACTTAGCCTCCATTGGTAATATGGATGCTCTTAAGAGGTTTGTCATATGAGGGTTGGGTTTCAAGGACTTGGTTATTGTAAGGGGAGGAAAACATGGGAATTAGGATCTAAATGAAGATTCTAAGGCTTCAAACCACCATGTGGGTCCTCTAAAGAGGATCTCATCCTCCAAGTGGAATTTGATTTCTCCTATAATTCCTTTGATAGAAACTATGGGTCTCAAGGTCTTGCCAATAGGTGTCGAAGGAAAATAAGGCCCTTATTCTCTATATGAAGTTTCTAGGGACCAAGGGCCATGAATAAGACCACACACCATAAAATATGCCCTATATACGACATACTTGTCCTAATTAGAGTGGGATATGAGTGTCAATATGAGGTTTTGTACACTAGAGATGAGTCTTAGACCATGGTTCAGAGTGAAATTAAAGGAATTAGGATATGATTTGAGATTCTTGAGATAATAGGCCATGATCAAGGCCTTGAACCACAAAAAAAACCTTTTAAATTGAATCATTGGCACACAAGTGGGATATCTATGGAATTTGAATTTTTTGTGTAGTGGGGATTGGTATCAAGGCCTTGACCATAGTAAAGGGAGGAAAATAAGATCCTTACACCATAAATTGGTCTTTATGGCTCATTGGCCTTCAAAATGACATCAGACCAAAACACAAGACCTTTAGAGGTGATGTTTGGCCTCCAAGTGGAATATGGGTACCATTATGAGGTCTTGTGTGGTAGGGATGGGTCTTAATGCATTGACCATGGTTAAGGGAGGAACATAAAGCATGGGTCTAGATGAATCCTTTAGGAATAAAGGTCCATAAATAATGCTAGAATCCACATGTGTCCTCTATGGGGGATCATTGTCCTTCAAGTGAGATATGGATACCATTACGATCTTTTGTGCATCATGGATGGATTTGAAGGCCTTAGCCATGGTTGGGGGAGAAATCCTGGTAATTAGAAACTAAACGAATATTCTTGGGCTAATGAAAAATAATCAAGGCCTTGAATTGCAATGCACGCCCTCTAGAAGGGATATTTTTCATATGAGTAGGATAGGGGTACCATTAGGAGTTTTTGTGATGTAAGAATGGGTTTGACAAGGCCTTGACCATGTTTGGGGAAGAAAAGTAAGGTCATTAATCCTTAAACAAATATTATAGGTATCATGGGACATTAAAAAATAATCAAACCAACATAAAACCCTCTAGAAGGTACATTTTCCCTTGAGTGGGTTATGGATACTGTTAAGAGGTTTTGTGGTGGGACTAAAGCATTGTGGCATAAAGATTTCAGGAACTCTAAATATTCTAGTCATGGAATGAAAAAGTGGGGAAGTTAGTGCGAAATATGCTGATGATGCTGATATTTTTTATCTATATGAGGTTCACCAAAAGTGGTGGTATCCATCACTTAGGAAATGGCATTTACCTTTAAAATTAAACTTTTATGTTGGTTGATGTTAGAAAATAATATTTTGACTTGGTATAATTTTGTAAAGAGAAGGGGAATAGGTCCAAATATCTATGCCTTATGTATATCATTTGATGATGCATTGTTCTTTTATTTAGTTGGTTTGGATGGAAATTAAAAATACCTTTAACATTTCACAAAATTGGAATTTCCAATCTTTGCTCTTGTGCTTTAAAAACTGGACAGGGGGGCTTACCTGTGGAAATAGATTCCATGCTATGTCTATTGGGAAGTATGGAAACATCGAAACTCTATATTGTTTGAGGGAAATCCAAAATCCATTTCGAGAGTGTGTTTAAAGGTTGCTAGTGGTTATAAGGAAATGTATACAGAAGCATATAGTTCAGGTGGAAGGGTTCCCAGATCTCTAAACTTCATTGATAGTTTTCATATTGGGTATTTTTATGGCGCTATAGACTGGTGGTTTGAGGTGTGGTGGTGGTGGTGCAGTAATCAAATTAAATGACTTCTAGGTTTATAAGTTAAAAATGAATGTGGAAAATGAGCAAATGCTAGAGGAGAGCTTCTTGCTCTTTGGTGTCTCTTATATTTTGCTAGTTTTACGAAATTTTTACATTTGCAAGTCGTTGAAGACTCAAAAGTTATCATTGATTAGGTTTTCAACATATGTAGTTTACAAGTGGCCTCTCTTGGAAGCTGACAAAGGAAGATAAGGAATCTACTTCATGTTTTCTCTAGAATAGATTTTCAGCATGTTTACATAGAATTCAATGTCAAAGGGGTGACTTTTCAGGCCATGAAGACTTCAATTCTATTTGTTGAAAATATTGTTGGATAGTTTAAATTTTTTGGAGGCTTGGAGCCTTTCTTAACGCTTTGGATGTCATTTTTATTTGGAGGGATTTGATATGAACATTTTCGAAGACTTCTTTTGTTTGTATTTGGGGTTTTTATTTTTGTTTTTGGGATGGATTGTCGATCTAGTTTTAGCGCATAGGCTAAATTCATGATGATTCACCTATTTCTGATGAGTTTGTATAACACGATTTTCATGGAATCTAGTCAAAATTTTGAAGAAAACCTTAAAATTCATAATAACGGTGTTTAAATTCTCAAAATATGTGTCACATCCCCGGTCACCTCGGTTCCCTTTAGAGGCAATGGGAGACCACCCTTGAGTCACCTGCTAATTTTTTTCTTCTTCTTTTCCCAAGAAATTCAAAGGCTCCGCAACTTTGAACCCGCAATGATCATCAGTCTACAATTCGCAGTTCCGCAAGCCGCAATCAGAAGTCAGAAGTCGGGTCACCAATTTCAACTCTGTCAATTTCTCCCCTCTAACTTCTGCATTTGCAATCCGCAAAGCGGAACTCAGAGGTCGAAACCTTCAATTCTCTGGTCTGCAGAAATCCCTTCTCCGACTTCCACAATCCACGTTGCGGAGTTCGGAAAGATGGAATCCCAATTCCCGGTTTCGGAAATATTTCACTCCCGACATCCCCCAATCCGCAATCCGTATGTAGGATTCATAAATGTGGAAGCCCAAATAATCAACTCTGATGAAGTCTCCCTTCTGAATTCTGCAATCTGCAGTCCGCCTTACGGAACTCGAAAATCGGAATTCCAATCTTGCCAACTCGAGGAAACTACCTTCCCAACTTCCACAATCCACAACCTGCCTTACGGAACTTGGAAATGTGGAAGCCCAACTTTACAACCGCGACGATTTTACCTTTCCGACTTCCGCAATGCACATTCCGCATGCGAAAATCGGAAGTTGGAACTGCCATTTTGCAACCTCGTCAAAGTGCCCTTCTAACTTCTGCAATCCGCAATCTGCATGCGGGTTCGGAAAGTCGGAAGCCCCCACTGCACCACTTCTCCAGTCGATAACTTCTTCATCCTAAGTCCAAATTGGGAAAATCTGGTACTGTTGGAAAGCTATTGGAGAGCACTATGCAGCCACAGGTATTCATCCAACCTAAGAACATTTATATTATCCATCTTCCACTCCAAATATGGCCTTAAACCTTATCTATGTATCCTTCTCCATTCTGCAATAAGCTCTGCTCCACTTCTGCCATGTCTTCTCTCCTTCATCTGGTCCACAAAGGTGTCTATTCCTTCCCCACGTCCTGGCTGGAGTGTCCTACACATTTATCAGACTTAGCCCTAATTCCTCAAGTACAATTCAAAAGCATTACCAAAGGAGATTGCAAATATGCATAAGCATACTCCATGAACACAAGGAATGAAACATGATCCACACACATAGAATGGAATACATGCACATATTTCTCCCATGCAGAGTGATGAAAGCATGCAGGGCTTAGTTATATTCCTCGAGCATAATTACATATAAGTACCAACATAAGGATAAGAATATAAGGTGCAAGAACAATGTAATTAGCACACACATCAGAAGTTATCCATATTAGCACACAGTGAAATGAGACCTTATTCACGCACACATCTGCCATCAATAACAATCATTACTAGTTAACCATTTGTTGTGGGGAAAATGCACCTATAGTTCAGGGGAGAAACTACCAACTTACGGTGACAAAGATAGACTTACAAGCATTCTGCAAGTACAACAAATAAATGAAGAGATTAGGGTTTAGAGATGTAGGCACCTTATTCAGAAGGTTGATCCTAGCTTTTCCTCCCTCGCTCTTCAATGCTTATCCAGTGTCGCAATGCCCAGACCTGCAAAACAACTTGATACCTTTCTCAAATACATTTGACTACATATATAATACTGATATCTATAATGGAAAGAGACATCAAACTATAATCAAACAGTGATCAAATCTTAAGACACATTAATAGGTCATATTTGGAAAGAGAAGAACGTCTGATCTTTATTGATGAATGAAAGCAAGTACATACAATTATACCTTCCTTCAAGCTTGGCACTTCACGAAACCTAGATTCAAGGTCTCCTGCTTCCGTTCCCCAAGGATCCCAACCTCTAAGCAATTGTACTAGGGTTTACCAAAACTTAAGCACAAGAGAGGGGATGAGGGTCTCCATTCCTCCAGCATAACTTTGCAATTGGGCTTGCTCCCCTCACATGACCCTTCTACCCTCCTTATATAGTCAATGAGGAAGAGGAAAAGAAGTTACAACCGCTCAAGAGGTTTCCCAACCAACTTAAATTACTCGAATTTCGAGATTTTGACCAAAACAAGAGTGTACCCTACTCTACAGTATACAAAGTCGCGTACACATGGCAATGGGCGCTACTATGAATGAGGTAAAGTCGCGTACACACGCTACTATTATAACAGTAGAGTCGCGCTCATAGTGAAAAATGGCCAAAAACAGGCTTTTCTGCTCATTTTCAGGAGATGGTTTGGTCTGGAAAAATGTTCCTAAGGGTCATATACATCAAATGGGTCAAGAATGAGGTAATTTCAACCATTTTTAGTGTCCCAAATGACTCCTCCATCCACAAATGTCCTGTTGTGTGACTGAACTTGATCTCAAGAAGTGTCGTCATGCGACCAAGGGAAGCAAGTGTCGTCACGGACGGAGAGGTGTCATTTCAAGCTATAACAGATGCCCCCTAATGTATGAGGTCAGAGGGAGTACGGGAAACGATGGCCGAAATACATTATAAAAAATAAAAAAGAGTTGAATCGTGGAGGAACGGAGAAACCAAGAATCATAGGCTCAAATGAAGTACCTGAAAGCAAAGGCAAAGTCAGACAAACTTATCCATGGGGTAACTGTCCATGTTCAAATGGTGGAACATGATCTCCAAGAGGATACAATAATGATCCAAAATACTGATGCATATATCATGGCCACTAAAATACAAGCGTGGATCCATGAGGAACATAAGTCGAAACATAACCACATAAATACAAGGTGGATCTATGTCAAAACTGGAGAACATAGCCATAGAGAACAAGCTGGATCTATGTCTCATCAAGAGCCAAAAGGAGTGGGGCTCAGTCTTGCGCAACTTGGGCGATAACATAAATGAGGTGATGCTATCGAGGATCCCAAGGTCTTCATCCAAAAACAACCCAAGGTACAAACCTATCCATGCGAATAAATGAGCTGTTGT
This sequence comes from Larix kaempferi, assembly GCA_027924585.1. Taxonomy (NCBI): domain Eukaryota; kingdom Viridiplantae; phylum Streptophyta; class Pinopsida; order Pinales; family Pinaceae; genus Larix; species Larix kaempferi. Next base: position 1,145,072 of record BSBM01001431.1, read on the forward strand.
CGAACATGGGAGGTATCGTTTGATTACCGGTCATTGATGTATACCGTTAACAAACGCGAGGGTGTCCACCAATAATGAAAATGGAACCCAAGGTACCTAGTACATTCAAGCAAGTGCGAATAGATGGTCTTGTCGTCGAACACTTGAAGAATCCATCGGATAGGAGACATTGATGTATTCCCATCTATCCAATAGCGAGGGAAACTGCCACTAATGACTGCAATCCCCAAGGTACTAACCGAAACTCTAAACTTCATTCCCAGAGCACAATGAGTTGAACTCGATGGGAAGAAGTCCGTTGGAAGGGAGGCCTTAATGCATCCTCCATCATCCAACATGAGGGACACTCAAAAGGTATGAGCTTATTTGGAGTAGGACGGAACACAGGATGAAACATAATGACACCAAGGAATGGCCGACACATGAGGTCAAGGCAACTGCAGAATGGCCGACACAGGTTGTATCCTTGAACAGTGAGCACGACACAAGAGTGACTTAGGCAGCTTTGAACACAAAGAGACCATGATACATATCTGCAATGTAGGAGACATTAACAGATTCTCCAAATGATTGGAAGACTAACCAAACGGAGGAGTAGGAACTCTGAGATCAAGTTTACCCTAAGGTCAATACTAGAACCCAACTTGTTTGATAGACTCAAAACAGGTGCTTTGTTCAAGGAGATAGTTGACTTGCTGCCATCATATTGAAAGATATTTTGACATTCTTCCCTTCCCTTTCCTTTTTCATTTTTTAACGAGCTTGACAAAGAACTAAAGCATGCTCGACGGTATTTTCATATTTAAGGAGTCTGAAAAACCTAGAAGAAAACTCCATACACCTATCCGTGGATTTTATATCGAGCCCGGATTGGTCTGTGCTCGGCGGTGTTTTCTTGCTTATAGAGTTGAAAAACTTAAACAGTCCTCTATACACTTATCCGTGGATTTTATATCGAGCCCGGATTGGTATGTGCTCGCTTGGTGTTTTCACATTTCGAGAGTCTGAAAACCCTAAAGACGACTCCAAAGGTCCTTTTTCGTAAAGTTAGTCTCCTTCCCCGAAAAAGTGTAAAATGATGGAAGAAGAACTCTTCTAGCGCATACAAGAGTATACCTAGAGTATACCTTTTCCGTAAATTATCCACCAAGGCCCGGAAAAGGGGTAATTCTATACCTAAGTGGATGTCGGTTCAGTTATTTTAACGAGCCCGAAAAGACAACTATGCTCGGCAAACTTTTCCTATTTAAGGAGTCTGAAAAGGGCTTAAAAGAACTCCATAGGGATCTTTTCCGTAAAGGTTTAACGAGTCCGGAAAAGTAAACTCATGACCTCCTTACTGTTTTTAATGAGCTCAAAGGATATACGGAAAATGCTCATAACTTCCTTACTGTTTTTAACGAGCTCGAAGTGAAGATGAAAGAAATGCTCGTAGCCTCCTTACTGTTTTTAACGAGCTCGAAGGAAAGGTGGAAGAAATGCTCGTAGCCTCCTTACTGTTTTTAACGAGCTCGAAGGAAAGGTGGAAGACTGCTCGTAACCTACTTACTGTTTTTAACGAGCTCGAAGTGAAGGCAGAAGAATGCTCGATGTGGGAAGAGACGAGTGTCAGGGACATGCAAAACTAGCTCCAAGCGCATGGAACAAAGCTATGCCTAATGCAAGGAACATGGGCAAGATAAGGACACTCAGGGTGTGTCTCCTCCAGGTAAAAGGTGTCAAATTGAAAAGGCAAAATGATACAGGGCTTAGCGGAAATGAGATCAGAGATGGAGGCTTATACAACGGGCTAAAAGCGTGGAAGCCGGCTTCAGGCTCATTAGCGCAAGCGGGATCATAATAGATGCATATGCAATTTGAACACAAAGATGGGAACCTTATCAGGGATGGCCAGAAATATATGAGGAAGAAAGATATGAGGCTTCTTCTCAAAGTCATGGTGAATCTAAAAAGGCTCCCGATCCTATGAGAAAAACTCAGCATGGGCACCAGAATGGCATAAGGGTGCTGACTAGGGTGACCCATGTTAGGTAGGCTCTGCTGTCGGACTGGTGCACAATGCATAAAGAGATGGCTAACACACCAATATCCAACAGGTTCGACCCTATGGCAAATTCGGATGGCAAAAGGTTCAAATGCAACATAACAGCGGGGAAGCCTAAACCTATATGCAAGGTTCCGAATATACCTGACATAGTCGTACAAGGTGTCGAAAAGGACCAGTAAGCAAGTATACATCCAGCTAAGAATCCTGTCTCCAAGAAACATTAGTACCGGGATCATATCTAAAACATATGTAAAGGAAGACCCGATACAAGTCACTGTGGTAGAAATACTTTCAACTTCACTATCATCAACAGCAGGCATAAACAAGGCAGAGTCTTCGAATGAAGACTCTATGGTACCCAAGCCCGAGGACTTACAATCAACAAGATCAAATTCAGGATGAAGATCAAAGTTGAAGGACATGATGGAATCTGCAGAAACAAATTCATCATCACGGGAGTTGAAAATTCTAGAAGCATAATCAAACTCAGCAGGAACACCGATTTGCTGATCTATAGGAGAGTCCAAAGACTTAACAGTAGGAAGATCAGACTTTAAGGTCAAACCGGGGCTGGACATAACTGTGACTGGATCAACATCCAAGTGAATGGCAGACTGTACCAGAGACTCTAGGAAAACATCATCGGAAGGAAGTATATCATCCCAGATAGAATACATATCTAAACATTCAGATGGAGGTGTCACTTGGTCAAAAGCTGGGACCAAGTCCCGAGAAGGTAAGCATGAACTCAGAGACTTCTTCTCAGTAGCAGTTGAACTCAAGGAACAATATGCCACATGAGGCGCATGTGACATAGTAGTGCCTAATGACGAGGGATCAGACTGGTCTACAGATGGGTAATAAGGAGGATCAACGAATGCAAGCTGGTCGATGGTGACAATGTTTTCGTTATGAGGGAAATGCATCACACGAAAAAGCGTAGACACCACAGCATGCATAGCATAAACGTAATCACGCCCGAGGATCATATCAAAGTCCATAGGGTCCTTTAAAACCATAAAATCAACTAAGACTGTTTTTCCACCCAAGGTAACAGGTGCCTGACGGAGGAATCCGATCGGTTCACTAGGTCTTCTATCGAAGGTCAACGGCCAATTAACAGCTGGAATAACATTAGGGAAACCCAAATCTCTCCAAGCATAAGCGGATAAGAGACTAACAGAAGCACCTTCATCAACAATACATCGATCAACCGTATGGTTCCAGATATCAACCTTTATCTGAAAAGGTGTCGAAGAAGGAAGACGAGGCTCGGCTAGACTATTCCAATCAAAGGAAACAATCCTAGGGCTTGGTAGGGGTTCACATGGCACAGATGAAGTGCCCCCTTTTTCAGGAACATCCAAACTGGTAATGCAGAAGAATTCAGTAGTAGGTGCATCAATCTCTGAAGGACTGATGGGATCGGTCGAAGATTGCATCGATTCAATCACTTCACTCTCCGAAGGAAGAGTGGGGTCGACCAAAGATTGCATTGGTTCAACCACTTTATCAACCAAAAGTTGATCTGGTTGCAGGGAATCTATAGATAACTCAAGAACAGAGGTTCCTTCAGACATGGACCACACTCTTCGTGCCTCTGGAATGGCAGGGCATAGGTGAGTAAGGTGATCTCCCTTACAAAGTTTACAAGGGAACTTTGGTTTCCGTCCTATAGGTTTAGACTCCCTTACAACGTCAGTACTCTCAGCATGACTAACATTGGCTGACAGCTTGCCCCCAGCATGACTCACAGAGGCTGGTTGCTCAGAAGCAGAAGACTTTTGAACTAAGGACCACACTTTTTGCACTTCTGGAAGTACAGGGCACAAGTAAGTAAGGTGGTCTCCCTCGCAAAACTTACAAGGGAACTTAAGCTTCTGTTTGTTGGGTTTGTCGACAATGTCAACTCCCTCAGCATGACTTGCAGTGGCTGATCTGGTGTCTCCAGTATGACTCACAGGAACTGGTGACTTGTCATTAATATGGCTAGCAGTGATCAATGACGTGTCCTCAACATGACTGACAGTGGTTGAAGACAAAATTTCAGTATGATTTTCAGTGACTAAAAGTTTTCTCCCAGCATGACCTCCAGAGGCTGGGTGGGTGCCCCCTGCATGATTTGCAGAGGCAGGGTGCTTGCCCCCTTGTTTTGGCATCTTCTTCCTATTCTTCCCCCGTCTATTCCTTTTAGACTGCTGGTTACTAGTATTGCTACTTTCGCCACATGAGGTAGAAGGAGGAGGAGAAGATGTTACTGGCAAAGGAGGCACAGGGTTCTGATGCTCTTGATTTGAGGTGCTCACAAAAGAAGCGTCAGGAGCATGCAAGGCATTCGGAGTGGAAAACAACCAAACCGGCAGCCCAATAGTGAATCCAGGAAGATTCAGAGTAGCCATTAAGGGAGCACCAATGTTTCCAATGAATGGAACAGCACAAGGATCCCCCGGAACAGGGGTACCTTGATTGGCACTCGCCGGAATGCTAGACATAGTTTCCTGCTCAAATGAACAAGAAATTCTCTAAGGCAAACTAAAAAAAAAAAAGTAGCACAAAGAGCACACCACTAAAAAAAAGGTCCTAAGTAAATCAAACCAGGCAAACAGATGCCTTCCGGAGAAGAGTCTGGGATGATGAGGGCCCAGAACAGATCAACGAAGGATGAAGGACAGTTACCCGGGGTCCACAATACAATGACTAAGGGTGCAAGCGCTGGAATCACCCAACCGCCCTCCCAAAGACCTGCAAGGGATTTCCTCCCACGTCTGTCCTAGGTACAGCAGATATACCCTCCGCTGTCACCTGTGTATGAACCTAGAGTCTGATACTAAGGATACCACAACACCGAAAACTCCTGGGGGAACAGTCACCGGTCGAATCAGAAAGCGTGGGCAGGGTAGCTAAGCCCGAAACTCGAAAGAGTCCCCAATACGCAATCCGATCCTGGCGTATGCTCGAACAGAAAGTAGGAGGGGTATTCCCACAAACTGATCTCACATTGACCTACTGCATATGCTCCCAGGCAAATTTTGAGTGAGGTGGGTTTGCCTAATGATAGTCTCACTACGATTTTTGCGCAATGTGTGATCTTGGGTGGTTTAAGGTGTTTTAAACCCAAGATCCTAACCAAAACTAGTTGGTGTAGTGTAACCTAGAAAAGAAAATGTTGCTAGTTCATTTTATTAGAGTTCATTTTAAAGGTTACTTGATTACTCAAAAAGGTAGTGGGTGTGTGAGAGTGGTTATAATAGAAATAGAGTACTGAAAATGAAATATTTACCACCAAACAAATCTTTTTCTTTTCAATGCAAGTCTTAAAATTCTGATCTAGAATGCATGTGCAAATGCAATTTTTTAATCTTTTGAATGCAAAAAAGGTAAAAATAAAGTCTAAATGTAAAAAATTAAACTCAAAACCTAAGAATGCAGCTACTCAAGCAACTAGGTATGCAAAAGAAAACTTGTTCTTTTTTATGCAAAGCACTCTAAAATCTTTTAAGCCACTTGCAAGGTACTCTATTCAGAAGATCAATCAAAATTCTTTATGCTTTTCAAAGGTAAGAAACAAAAACTGAAACTAACCTACTATCAAAGCAAAGCAAAGAAACTTTCAGGTTCTCTTTATGAAACAGTAAAAGCTACCTTATATGACTTTCAAATTCTTATTGATGTAAGCATGCCAAACATTGGGAAAAGAGTACAAAAACTACTTTTAGACCCAAACTAAGCAAATGACCTACGAAGAAGTATGGTTTGGTAAAGTCAGGTCTGCACGTAAACAATGCAAACAAGGTCTTGAACAACAGCCAAAACACTTGAGCTTTCACTACAAAAGAAAAACTAAAAGCATAAGGGAGGACAAGAAACCAACCTAAAAGAGAAATTTCACTCAAATAGATACAAATAGGGTCAAAAAGACTCAAGAGGTTTCAAATCCAGTGGAAATGGTGCAAGCAAGTTCAATCAGACTCAAATTAGGGTACAAAACACCAAACAGGTCCAAAAACCCCCCAACTTGGGTCAACAAGCTCCAAAATTTCCAAACAAGCCCAAAATGATCAAAAGAGGTTCAAATCATGAATGTAGGATCAGTACAAGGATGGGAGACCACTTACAGGGGTTTAACACAGACCTAAGGTCATCAGGGACCCCAAAAAATGCAGCCACAGCCCCCAGATTTGGGTCCACAACCCAAAAACTCAAAAAATCAAACCCAGATTTTGAGCGCTACTGTGTATGAAGGAAACTAGCGCTCATAGCAGTATGGGCGCTACTGTGTATGAAGGAAACTAGCGCTCATAGCAGTATGGGCGCTACTGTGTGGTACAAACAGTAGCGTACAAGAAAAAAAGTCTAAAAAACGGGGTTAAAACCCCCAAACTGGGTCCACAAAGGTTTGCAAGGGTTGGGAAGGGTCTGTAAAAAGCCCAGGAGGGTCAAACAGAGCCTACTAACTGATCCTAATCAAGAAAATGAACAAAGACCATCAAACAAGACTGAAGAAATGACCTTGGATACCCCTAAGCAGTTAGGCTTTCCCCAGCGGAGTCGCCATTCTGTTGTGGGGAAAATGCACCTATAGTTCAGGGGAGAAACTACCAACTTACAGTGACAAAGATAGACTTACAAGCATTCTGCAAGTACAACAAATAAATGAAGAGATTAGGGTTTAGAGATGTAGGCACCTTATTCAGAAGGTTGATCCTAGCTTTTCCTCCCTCGCTCTTCAATGCTTATCCAGTGTCGCAATGCCCAGACCTGCAAAACAACTTGATACCTTTCTCAAATACATTTGACTACATATATAATACTGATATCTATAATGGAAAGAGACATCAAACTATAATCAAACAGTGATCAAATCTTAAGACACATTAATAGGTCATATTTGGAAAGAGAAGAACGTCTGATCTTTATTGATGAATGAAAGCAAGTACATACAATTATACCTTCCTTCAAGCTTGGCACTTCACGAAACCTAGATTCAAGGTCTCCTGCTTCCGTTCCCCAAGGATCCCAACCTCTAAGCAATTGTACTAGGGTTTACCAAAACTTAAGCACAAGAGAGGGGATGAGGGTCTCCATTCCTCCAGCATAACTTTGCAATTGGGCTTGCTCCCCTCACATGACCCTTCTACCCTCCTTATATAGTCAATGAGGAAGAGGAAAAGAAGTTACAACCGCTCAAGAGGTTTCCCAACCAACTTAACTTACTCGAATTTCGAGATTTTGACCAAAACAAGAGTGTACCCTACTCTACAGTATACAAAGTCGCGTACACATGGCAATGGGCGCTACTATGAATGAGGTAAAGTCGCGTACACACGCTACTATTATAACAGTAGAGTCGCGCTCATAGTGAAAAATGGCCAAAAACAGGCTTTTCTGCTCATTTTCAGGAGATGGTTTGGTCTGGAAAAATGTTCCTAAGGGTCATATACATCAAATGGGTCAAGAATGAGGTAATTTCAACCATTTTTAGTGTCCCAAATGACTCCTCCATCCACAAATGTCCTGTTGTGTGACTGAACTTGATCTCAAGAAGTGTCGTCATGCGACCAAGGGAAGCAAGTGTCGTCACGGACGGAGAGGTGTCATTTCAAGCTATAACACCATTGCAAGGATAAAAAACATGGAATGGGTATGACTTAGCACAGGGAACACTTATCTTTTCCATTAATTACCCAAGCAAACTGGCTATGGACTGCAACATTCCAACCCAACCATAGGTCTCTGCCTAGCCTGTATTATTTCAGCACTTTGAGACCACCCCTGAGTTGGGGCTATGTATCCACTAAGGATTCCCTCTCAGGTTCATTCACAGCTTTATTCACAATCCATCAAGGAATCCAACACACAGTTAACTTTTTCAAGCAAATGGGGAAGGCAGGTAAGGGTTTTCTAGTTCAATAAGCTCATCCACAGAGCTATGGGCATATCCCAATGATCTCAGACAGTTCAAGCTCCCCCATCACCTCCACTCTCAGCCTAGGTAAGGTCCCCTTCATTGCTGCACAGTCCCTAGGGAGCCCCTTTCCCTAGCACTGACCTAGGTATGTGTGTTTGGCACTGACTGCTAAATCAAGGTAAATAATCCCTCTCAGGATTTACCATCCAGCTTGAACCCTTCTAGCCTCTTCCTACTGCGATCTGCTCTCGGATCTTCCCCAATGCTATGGTCGAGTGGCTTTGTCCCACAATAGGGTCTCGACACTCCAATCTAGTTCTCCTCAAAGGGTTTCCTAAGCTTCTCACGCTCTGCAATTCACCCCAGGACTCAGGTTCATGGATTCCTCAACAGGATTTGCCTCCCTTGCAGGGTTTCTATGTATTCTTAGCTATGTGAATCGCGACCCTGTACAAAATCGTGATCATGGGTTCCTTCATCTAAGCTCCCTCTGCCTGTCGTGCCAGGGTTCCAATGATGTCTGTATGATCAAACAAGGTCTGGGAATGAGGAATACGAACTGCCAGGGGTGGAGTGACGTGCAGATCAAGGAAACAGAGCTCTAGACCCTACCATCCGAATTTTCGAGGTTTCCCATACTCCACGACCTCATGAACAGTGCTCTTCACCCACCTCCTTACAACAACATTCAATGAAAGCTAGGATAGGTCAAAAGGGATTCTCTAGGTGACATACGACAGTCTAGGTTCAATCCCACACCCCCTCACCACTGCCTAGTGAATACATAATTCCTCCTCATTTTGTTGCAGCCATAGCCAACCCGTGGTTGTTTTTATTTACATGGTATCATTTACATAATTTATATTTTACATGGCTTACTAGCACATGGGTATCATAATACCAATTACTTGCCTCTTCAAGGCCGAGCATTCACTAGGAGGGCCTTGGCCTTGAGCTCTATGATAGGAATCATACACATCGTGCATACAATCTTTACATTGGAGCCAATAAACCCTAAGGGTCAAAATGAGAGACATTACAATATGGGTGCACTTTTCCTATTTTAGGATTTGTTTAGTAGTTTGGTATTTTTGGTGAAGGATCTTTGTATCTTGGACTGATATGTAATTTTATATATTCCAATGGAAATATAGTATAGTATATATATATATATATATATATATATATATATTTTTGTTGATAAAAGAACTATCGCTTGTTGAATTATTAATGTAGGATAGGTCAAAAGGGATTCTCAAGGTGACATACGACAGTCTAGGTTCAATCCCACACCCCCTCACCACTCCCTAGTGAATACATAGTTCCTCCTCATTTTGTTGCAGCCATAGCCAACCCGTGGTTGTTTTTATTTACATGGTATCATTTACATAATTTACATTTTACATGGCTTACTAGCACATGGGTATCATAATACCAATTACTTGCCTCTTCAAGGCCGAGCATTCACTAGGAGGGCCTTGGCCTTGAGCTCCATGATAGGAATCATACACATCATGCATACAATCTTTACATTGGAGCCAATAAACCCTAAAGGTCAAAATGAGGGACATTACAATATGGATGCACTTTTCCTATTTTAGGATTTGTTTAGTAGTTTGGTATTTTTGGTGAAGGATCTTTGTATCTTGGACTGATATGTAATTTTATATATTCCAATGGAAATATAGTATATTTTTTCTGTTGATAAAAGAACTGTCGCTTGTTGAATTATTAATGTACTTAGAGTTGTTCATTTTGTCCGGAAGTGGATCACCGAAAAGGAATCATTAGTCGAGATTTTCTTTCATAAAGGGTTTTCGTTTTTTAATTTTTTAAGCTTGATAAGTGGTAAGGCAGACCCGTTCTCCGAATAAAAGCAAAAGCACATCATAGTAAGGAACATAATAATTACCTAAATTTAATGTGCACTTCCATTTCGAACGTTCTTTTCTGAGTGACTATTTTAATATTCGATGGAAATGGGATATTGACAAGTGGACGGTTTCTGTTTTCTTCGTAGGTGGTATTTAGATACCCACAGATTTGATTTTCCTTCAGACGTGCCCTTCCACTGATTTTTTTCAACAAATTGCAATATTTCTTCGTATTATGATTTATAGTTATAATATTACATGTGGCATCTTATTTACCGTTTATGGACGAATCAAAGGTGGACCGCAGTGTTTTATCAACTTCCGGTCAAGAATTTGGTCTAAGGAAGAATAACTTGTATTATATTGGATGGCCTTTTTTCATCGATTGCAGATCTTTGAGTTTATATTATTGGGATTTTGGATTTTGATACCCACTCTTCCTTGACATGGGCAACATGTGTGGTCATTGTTAGTGACTTATAATAGAAAACATCACTGTTAGTGACTTATAATAGAAAACATCACTAGACGCGGGAAAGAGGGCTCCATAGGTAACTCGAATCAAATAACTACTCTATCACCCCTCTTCTCAGTCCTATAATGTGCTCTATATATATTTCACATTCTGCCTTCCATTTTTCCATGAATTTTCAATTGCTTGGTCTACTCCGGTCATGGAATCTTTCTTCCATGGCTTTGAAAGATTTTCGCTCTCAATTCATTTATGTGATGGATTTGTTTGAATACATTTTAGTTCAACTAACAACATAATCAACCATGTTAGCTTGGTACTTAGAGCCATTTTCATCACAACCATTCATGTAGTATTTGCTGGCTTCTAAGTTTCACTTTCATAATACTTCTTTGTACGTTTCTTGCTTTCCATGTAATAATCATTTTAGCTTTTATTCAAGCGATCAGCAACACAAGCCTGACCTACGGTTGATGTGTATTTATTGCTCAGGTTCTAATCCTAATGGTAGAGATGCAGACAGTGATTAGTGAGAGCAAACACAAAAGTGAGAAGCAGCTTATCTCCGCAGATTGCCTGCAATTAGAGGCGGAGAGTCTGTGGAGTGGGCTTCCGGAAGAATTGATAGAAAGGATCTTGCTGTGCTTGCCCTTGGCCAGAGCACTGCAGTTTCGGAGCGTATGCACCAAATGGAAATCTCTGCTAGTTTCAGATGCCTATTGGCGGAAAAGATACCGGAAGAAAACTGCATGGTTCTTCCTCTGCACAACGGGTAAATTCTCATGTGCCTTCGACTTCGAAATGGAGTGCTGGCACAAGATACCCAATCCTGCAATCCCTCGTATGTCAATTATTACTGCAGCAGGCAGCATTTTATGCCTCGGGAACCTCGTTGCAGACTGCAAGGTACTATCCATCTGCAATCCAATTAAAAAGTCACTGAAGCAACTGCCTCCCACTTCCAGAGTTGAGCTGATACACAAAGCAAGCATGTGTCTGAACAAGAACAAGGATGCCCGGTCCTTTAAAATTATTGTAGCGGGAGAAGAAAATACCATTATGTCTGGTTTCATGAACTCGAGAGTGTATACACTTTATACTGAGATTTATGATTCCACTGCTGGCGTTTGGAAAATGACAGGAAACCCCCTGCCCCATGCAAAATTTGGGTCCGATCCAGGAGTGTGGTGCAATGGCCTGTTCTACTGTATCACAGAGATGCCATATGGAGTTGTTACTTTTGATCCGGAAAATGGCATTTGGACTGAACTTGATGCAGCCATGCCATTCTCTATTTCAACTCCATCTCTGGCAGAGAGCAATGACCGCCTAATCATGGTTGGAAGAGTAGTTAACAACGTCCTTAATAAAGCTGTTGAAAATATAGTCATCTGGGAATTGAAATACATGGGCAGTGATATCATTGCATGGACCGAGCTTCAACAGATGCCCCCCATTATCTACTCAGAGTTCATGGCTCCTCTCAAATCTTATTCTCCATTGGTATGTTCTGCAATGGGGGAATGGCTGTGCATTACTACGCATCTAAGCCCGCGGACAATTGCTTTCAATTTATATAACAACATATGGAAATGTCTTCCGACTGATCCCCTCTTTCCGGGAAACAGGAACTATCGTATGTTAGGTTTGTGTTATAAGCCTGCAGTATCAGAGTGCTATTTATAGGAATATGAGTGTTCTGTCTCTTTACGTGTAGGTCAGATTAGAATCTTGGAATCTTGGAAAGCAGGGTGGACTCTGCCTTGGCCTTTTTGTTAATGGGCGAAAGCTTTTATTTAATATTTAATATGACAATAATGGATTGTGCTTCTATTACTTTTCCACAGATGAAAGTATGGGGTGGATACCTGGGGTACGTTGAAAATAGGATAACTGGTGTACTTACCCATCTGATACCAAACATAATCCTTTGTGGTTTGGTGAAAACCGTGTGTGAATTGTGATTGATTATGAAAGCAACGCATGTCCGCGTGATGGTTTCAGTGGTGAATATGAGTGCAATAAAAGTAGGAGAATCCATAATGGAGAGGCATTGTCACAAAAATTGGGCGGTGGCCATTCTCTTCCGACTCCCGAGTCCGGAGTAATTCTGGGCTACCATCAATCTCATCGGGAGTCCGGAGGAATTCTGGGCCACTATCAATCTCTTTTAATTTTCACATACCGTCACCTCATAAACTTTAATTATGAAAATGGATCTATTTATTCACTTCTTAACTTTTTATATATGTGAAAAAGAATTGTTCCCAAAGCAGTTTATAATTAAATTTGGTGGGAGAGTAACAATCATTTCTCCTAATCAGCCAAGCTACAATCAATGTACAAAGTAATTTATAAAATTCATTTTATGTAGTCTAAACATTAAGCATTTGGAATTTTTGAAAAAATAATTTAAAAAAATAAAAATTAAAATAAATTCTTTTAAACTCTCAATTGTCAAACGATCTAACAACATAGTAAAAATAATATAATTTGTGCTTTCACGGATAATCATATTTTAACCGCAGGAAACCGTGTGAAAATGTAAAATTCTCTACGTTTCTGGTTGGGTAGTTCAACCCATACTATACATTTTCCCAACTTAATCTTTCAATTGGTTTCTTTATTAATAATGTATCCTAGCCTAATCTTTGAAATATGTCTGCCCTTAGAAACATTATTAAGATGTCATTGTTTTATTATTTTTTTAATTGGTTAATGATAGGAGCCCACGTCCTACTGAGTTTCCATCCGTCATCCCGATTGATATTGAGAGGGTGTTTCTCAATTTCAATTGCTTCTCTTACTCGTCTTCTTGTGTAATGGTCAATGCTGGCGATGACTTTGGCGTCTTCCATGAGAATGTGGTGTTTGGAGGTTATGGAGTGCTCTGCTAATGCGGAATTCTTTATTCGTCCATGAATGATGTCTGCGCTATGTTCTTTTAATCTTGTTAGTACAGAGCGACTAGTTTCTCCAATATACACCTTACCGCATTCACATGGGATCAAGTACACACCTTTATTCTTCCTTTATTCTTCTTTGGGTCTGCTTGATCTTTTGCATGGTCTAAGATTCCATGCAACGTGTTCAAAGGAGAGAAGGTGACCCTTATTTGTTTCTTCCTCGGTATGTTGGCTATTTTGTCTGTTGTCCCTTGGATGTAAGGAAGCTTTATTGATTTTATAATCTTGTTTTGATTCTTTGCCTACCTTGCTTCTTAGGACCTCTTCATAGTAAAAATAATTTAAAAATAACCTCAAAAAGGCTTTTTTCAAAGGGTTTTACATAAATATTTATTTTAAAGTATATATATATATATATATATATATATGGGTAAATTTTAAACTTTTTTCCATAATAAAATGTAAAATAAATTTCTTAACATAATTATTGATTATGATAACAATATAAGAAAAATGTAAAATAATTTTTTCTACATATTTTTTTAAGACTTGTCGTACTCTTAGAGTTCAAAACCAATAACTTTATGTAAGGAGTACCTTAACCATACACCCATTTACACTCTATTCTATGCAGTGGGTTTCTCTGCGTAATTATTAATTATGATATAGTCATTTATTTTCACTAAAATCAATTTTGATTTATGAAATTTTAAGAAAAAGGGTAAATGATTACTTGGTTGACTTTAAAATTTTATTTATATGTTCCAATAACTTTTATAAAAGCTTTATCTTCAACCTATTTTGTATTACAATGATGACAAATAGATAGAGCTCATTCTTATTTTAACAATGTTGATTTTATTCTTATTAATATAGAGATATTTTTTATCTTCTAAATTAGGTTTTAATCACCTACTTAAAATATTTTATATGAAATGTAATAAAAAAATTTAAAATTATTGATATTTACATACCTCTTCCTCCACACCCCAATGATTCAATACAGATTTGACATCTTTCTACCAATCTAACTTTAATTGCAAGTAGTTTGACCAATGTATAAAGCAAATTTAGGAAGCATGTTTTTCATGTTATTTATTCGTATATATTATATACTTATTCATAACCATATTTTCAATTAAAAAAAACACTTTTATGAATTAAAGATTAGCATAAAATATAATTCTTTAATATTTGCCAGCATAGATCAATCTTAAACCTGGAACTAAGAAATTTGATCCCTCTCTTCACTTTTAATTTTTTTATTTTATAAGTCGGCATGGATTTTTTAGAGAGGAGATTTGGGTTTAAGTTTAATGATTGTCCTTTCATGATCTAGGTGGCAATGCAAATATGGAAAAACAACATTATATTGGGATAATTGGAGGTACTTTTAAAATGAATTTGAATACACCCGAATATATAAGTTTTATTTATGGATTTTTTTGTATGACCACGTGATATTTGGGTTTTTCTAAAAGTGATATGTTGAGTGCCTAAATTTTTCAGCGGTCATATATATTTTTTCAAAAATTTTGAAGTTAATTTTAAGTCATGTGGTAGTGAAGGGTTTGAGGATCTTAACATAATTAAACATATTTCTTCCTTTTTTTTAGATTTTAGATCTAGGCTTAAAGCTAGTGCAACATATAATTTTTTTTCAAAATAGTTAAGGAAACAAAAATTTAAATGTATGTATTTTATATGTCATGACAAAAATAGATTATAAATAGTAAACAATATATTTTTTTTTAATTATATATTTGGAATCTACATTGTTTTTTTTTGTAAATAAGTAAACATTATATTAACAAGGCATACAAAAAATTACAGTCGAGGTTTCATCCGTATGTCTCCCACAGAGTTCGAGAGATAATAAAACAGTTTAAAAATCTACACTTCACTAGCCCTAGAATCCCTCCCCCGAAGGAGAAAACAGGACATACATCCATTCAACTATATTCCCCAAAAACCTGAGAACAACAAAAGAAAATAACAAAGCCTGCGTAATAGTCATAGTTACCCCCCGAAATTGGAGAACAACTAAATAACAAAAGCAATCTAGCGGAATTATCACGCCACTATGTTGAAGAGCCATTACAAGACCCTCTATATCAATAAGAGCCCTTACCCAAAAATAAGACAAGGTAACAAAGATGTTCAGCAAAAACCTACCCAAGCGCAGGTGAGTCGACTCCTCGTTCTTGACCGATGGAGGATAACCCTCCTTACCGTTCCTCCTTTTCACCACTCCCACCAACAACAACATTGCTAGTTCCGGTCTCCTGCGTGTCCACCACTAGTCTAGAGTTGAAATACCCCATCCTTGGGAGATACGGGATCCCCATTTATTTTCCATTGGCATCGATTTTCATATGGAGGAGAGGGGTGTCTGCGTATAGTTCCTTCCAAAATTCCATGGGAATGTCGTAACCACCCAGCTTCTCCTCCCTTTCGAAGAGCACTCGACTCAACAGTCCTTTAATTACTCAGTAAAGGGTGATCGTCTTTTCGTACAGGCCCTAGCATGCCCTCAATGACCCAGGGTCTTGAATCCATCTTTCTAACACTGCCTCATCCAGCGACGACGAGTTTTCCTTCACCTCCCTCTAGACCTCATCCTCTATCATTTCAAGGTTGGCTCTAATGGACTAAGGAATTGAAAATGGATAATGCTAGGAGACCTCTGTCGCTCGGGTTTTCTCGCGGCTCACCCTCCTCTTCCTCTAGTTCTCTAGGTTCCCCTATGTCCCCACAAGATCCATGCTGAAATACACACAAATCGAGAGTCGTCCGCCACCTAGCACTCTGCCACCTCCCGACTTATTATCATCACAAATCACATCGCCCTTCTTCGTATCAATTGAGACCTCATTGCACTCGTTAAAATCTCATTCGTACCACTTAGCAGGAATAAGAGGGACAAAAATGGTAATTGCCATAAATGGTGACAAGACCTTCCCATGCTGCTCCTTCGACTTGGTGCACTTCCCACTAATTTCCATAATTTCTATGACTTTCATCCCTCTACTCTTCGTACTGTCTGCTCCTGTCATCACCACCTTCAGCTACCTTCTCGTACTGCGAAGTATAAACAATCTAATCCACATGCGGAGATAAGATACATTGCCTGTCGATCCACTTTCCTGTATCAATGCACTCAACCACCATGCATCGATTCTAACTTACATGTGTTTTTGTTTCCACGTCCCCCTACTGCCTCATATCACCTACATTTGGGCTCTCTTGGTCACCTGCTGCGATTTGAAGGCATTGACTTGTTGGGCCAAGCCCAAGTAAGGCATTTTTGTGCAAGACAGTTTTGGAACTGTGAAGTTGAGGACAGTTCAGATGAAGGTAGTTTTAGCAAGATAGTTTTAGGGAGATGCAAAGTTGAGCGCAGCGTAGTATTGACAAGATGGGAACCGTGCGGCTAAGTGCCAGCTCCACGAAGTGGTAGCACTGCACAGTGTTAGCAGGGCACCTATTTTGGGTAAAGAATGTAAGGAAAGGCCGAGTTGCGAAAGTGACCTGTTTGGGAAAGAAACTCCAGGATTCCTGGGAATGGGTATGGAGTAGCATGAAGGCGATGAAAGCGACCTATCAAGAGAGTGGCGAAAAACAGTTGGAAGCTAAGCCACGAATCCGACAGCAACAGGTAGGCCAGAAGGACGGAAAGCAACACGCCACGATGCAGTATAACCATTTTGTGAAGACTGCGGGTGTCAAAAGGTCGTGCGAGCTGCGAATGGTCCAGCAGAATGGCTAGAAGTGTGTGGAGAAGCTGTCGACTATGACATGCCGAGTTGGCGGATAGCCACACCATTTTGGAACCTTAGGGTTTTTTTCGTATGGATTGTAACAGCCATGACCTATGGGCACGATCTCTATATAAAGGGCAATTTTGTAAGGGAAAGGGTTGTTGGGTTAATCTCGAATCTTCATTGTAAAATATCTGTTAGAGAGTTGTTGATTAATATTGAATATTGATCTCTGTTGAGAGATGATTGTAAGAGGCTCTGCAGCTGCATGCACAGTGACCTACTAAGAGAGAAGAGAGTCTGCAACTGAGTGCACAGACTAGAACTGTTGTACCCTTCCCAAAGATAATATAACAATAGTTCTTGTGGACGTAGCTCCCATCCTGGGGGCGAACCACGTTAAATTCTGTGTTATGTGATTGCTTACGTGCTTGAATCTATGTATTTGCTTATGCCGAATAGTTAAGATCTGGTTTATGAGCCCATGTGTTCTTTCTTTTATATGTATTCGCCACAAGGATAAGTGATGGGGATAATATGTTAAATATTGAATGTATATATGAATGAATGTTGAATGCACAAGTATTTCTCAGTGAGATGAAGGCATAGATTAATCAAGTAAACACTTGGTGCAGCACCGGAAGTGCACAGTTACATCATTCTTTGTTACAGTGTATGAGTTTGTAAGGTTCAGTCTAAGGTGTTGTTGAATGCATAACTTACACTAGGAAAAAGTCTATCAAGTTGCATAAGTATTGAAGAGGAAGCGTAGTCTATGTGGCATTGTCCTGGTGTCGAAAAACCATCCCGAGCTGCGCAGTCCTTGGATGCACTATTGTATAAGTGTTAACTATGAAGAAAGTGAACTTCGCGCAGTCCCCAGTTCGTAGAGCGATATATGTAGCGCGCTACTCACCAATTTGTTAAGCGCTAATCACTGGGTTGTGGAATCCTGATTCTGCAACCACCCCATTAAATTCACCTCGAGTGATACCTCAGTCTGCTCACAAACTGTTGCTGAAAGGTCTGGTGAAAAAGGGGTTTTGTTGGTTCCTTGAACCGCAAAGAACCTGGGTCTTTTTAGAAAACCTCCAGAACAATATAAGCAACCAACAAATGATTCTGTTGTCGCGCTAAGAACTGATGATGAGTACAGAACCTTGGAATCCTGAGAAAAGAGAAATATGGAACTGGGTGGACAAGACAGAGAGAGATTTTTCCAGAAAAGGGAATAGACATCCGCATCTATCTGACGTACATTGGTTAAACAAATACCCGTGGAAGGATATTCACGAAATTTTCTGGTCAAGATTTGGAAACGAGTTACATGAGTGGTTATCAAGACTCACAAAGAAAAAGGACTGTTTCGAAGAAGGAGCACCTACTGAGTGGAATCCCGAGCTTATTCAGAGGCTTAAAGAAGTAAATAGTCCACTCTCGCGAGCACACGACTTTTGGTTTGACAGTATTTTAGAAGGCTTCGTGAAAAAGTTCGTTGTGGACATGTTGAAGTCCTACAGTGCAGCAGAGGAAGAGTTTTTCAAAGGTTTCAGAGGTAAGTACCTCAACAATCTGAGTTTATATATTAAAATGCTTTTAGCTGAGAAATGTGCTTTAAGAATGCAGTAAGATTCCTAGAATTTTTTTGAATCTGTAATGGTAGATAACACATATAGTGATTCTGACGAAGATACACACAATTTGAGAAGTGGGAAGAGATATAAGTATACAACTCAGAAGAACCTTAGTGAACATGGACTCCGCATAGAGATTGAGTTCCAAGCTGATCCTGGTAGCCACACAGCACCTCCATCAGCCACCTATCAGCCTCCGACTCCGCAGAAACCCCTAGTTGACAATACCGTGCCTCCTATTTCACAGAATCCGCTAGTTCAAAACCCTCCAGTTGTTAATATTCCTAATCCTCCGAGTGTCAATGCGAGTAACACCATGGGAGTGAGTACTTAGACCATCTCGACTCAAAACATTCCAACTCATAATATTCGGATTTAGAACATTCCATGCAGTAACATCCCTAACACCACTCAAACCACTGCGCAAAATATTGTACCACCAAGAAGGAGAATGAATAATGATATTAAGTTGTCGATATTCAAAGGAACGGGTCTAGAAGACCCTAAGCAACACTGGTTTCTATGTGAAGCATTAAGAAAGTTTAGGATGATGCTGTGAAGCAAGTGCAGCTCATCACTACATTCAGAGATAGAGCCTTGAACTGGTTCATGAAGTATTCTCAAGGACAGAATAGAACCTTAGTGGATATTAAGGCTGCACTATTAAGAGAATTCAAGAAGCCAAAGTCTGAAGCCCAATGTATAATAGAACTGAAAGAAATTAAGCAAAAACCTAATGAGACAGTCTGGGAATTTAACCAGAAGTTTAAAACATTGTTAGACCAGGTCAGTTTTGACATAGCACCGCAATAGCACCAAGAATGGTTCATAGTTGTGCTGTTGCCCCATATTAGAGTACCGCTGATGCAATAGAAGGTTTCTTCGTAGGCAGAAGCCTTGGAGATCACAATGAAATTAGAAGATTTCCCTATAGGAGAGAATAGCACTGGAATGGTCCATATTCAAAATCAACTAGCTACCTTGACATTACAGTTGCAGGACATTAAGAAGGGAAAAGAACAAAGAGAAGAAATCTGGTGTACCAGATGTAAGGGAGAAGGACACCCGAAGGAACGCTGTCCTTTATTTCAAGATTACCTAGATAGTGGAGCACCAAATCCACTGAATCAGTACCAAGGGCCATGGTGTGAGATCTGTAGAACTAGAGGACACCGGCCAGAAGATTGTTACTTAATCCAGAAGTATGTGCGAACACCTAAGAATTTATATTGCACATTCTGTAAATCCATTGGACATGATGATTCCAACTGCCAAGCATATGAGCTAATGATAGAAAGAAATCATGATGTAGAGCATACGCGCGGTGGAGTATACAGAGTTCAAGAAGAAACACCGCAGAACAAGGATAACGCGCAGTATGATCAAGGCACATATAGAGGCCGTAGAGGATTCCGTGGAAGAGGAAGAAACATTGGCCCAGCACAAGGAAGAGGTAGAGGCCAGATGATCTGTTATAAATGTGGCCATTCGTGTCACTTATCTAGGGACTATACTAATGCATGCACTACCTATAATTATTGTAAATCTTTTGATCACGTCATTGAGGCATGCCCAGTGTTAGCAGCAGAAATGTAGAAGAGAAAGCAAGAAGAAGCTAGCCCGAATATTCATATGATCGCAACAAGGAAAAGGACTGTGGATCCAAGTATTAATGTTGTGACGCAAAGTGGCACTGCCACAGGAAAAGACAAACAACCAGAAGCGTCAACCTCTGGAGACTGTCAAACTAAGCAGACCCCTGCTGAAGCGGTCTGGATCAGAAAAGCTAATGGGAAAACACTCGTTTTCAATCTAGAGAGAAACAAAGAAGCCTTTGAACAAGCAAGGGATATCTTCAAAGAGACGGCACCTATGTCACCAAGAATCCCTTTGCGAAATGAAATAGCGCACATACAAGATATGCCAGCAGCGTATGATCAAATTAGTACCACAGCAGAAACATGCACTTTTGTTGCGCATTTCCTATGTAGCTGCATGAAATTATTGAAGAGCGCAGATGCTGTAGTGGAGTTGCAGAATTTACTAGACCAATACAAACCACGTAGTAAGACAGATACTACCCAAAGTGCAGTTCATCGGATAAAGAGCCATAAAAGAACAGGTCGAGAAATGAGGCTAAGTGTGCAGATAGGATATTATGAGGTGGATGAGATAATCCTTGGTTTAGGATCAGAGGTAAATGTCTTGAGCAAGCAAACATCGCAAGAGATGGGGAAACCAAGGTTAGCATGGTCACCATACAGTTTAGGTTAGTGAATAAGCAGAAAGTCATACCTTTTGGGAGATTAGCTAATGTACTTGTAGAAATTGATGGAGTCAGAAGTTCCAGGGACTTCGAGGTTATCAAGATGACTGACGACAGTAACCCATATCTAGCATTATTGGGGATACTGATTGGGTGATGGATAACCTCGCAATCATAAACCTGAAGACCAAGAAGATGATCTTCGAAGGGAAGGATATTAGGGTCATCACACCCTTGGACCCTTCACAAGGAGAAAGATGCAATGAGCCGATACACGAAGAATCTAGAGCATAGGATCTTGATCACATCTACAAGATGACTGCGAATCAGGATGACTACATTAATCCTACAGCGGATGGAGCACTTAGTTGGCAATGTGACAATTCTTGCATATCAGACTCTAACGCAGGATTGGAGAACTGGAAAAGCCATATGCATGAAGTATCGGCCAGAAGATTTGCACAGATCACAAAGTCACTGCAATGGATTGGAACCGAGGTAAGTCCAATCCCCATTTATGATGGTTCAACTAAAAACTATTCATTTATTCAAGAATATACAGTATCAGTTGTAGCTAAACATAGGATACCAACATTGGATATAGCACTACGCGCTACACCTTCCAGATGGTGGGATGCGCATAAACAGACTTTGACCACATGGGATCAGTATAGACACATGATGCAAATCAGATTCACAAAGAAAGTTGCGCTGACATTTGAAAAGTATAATGGCCAAATGGATCCGAGGGATCACATAGAAATTTGTTCAGAAGCATCGATAAACAGACCACAAATGGAATGGGTGCCTCTATTTGTGCACACACTAGAGCATATTCCAGGAGATTGGTATGCAGACTCATAGCTTCGCAAAGGAACCACCGATTGGTCTATGTTGACTGCGAACTTCCATAGAACCTTCAATTTTGAAGAGGAATCCCCAAGTATAAACGAAGCTTTGAAGATCATCAAATAGAGGGTATTTGAAGCCGAATTCCCAAGTACAAACAAGGCATTCTAAGCAATCAAAGACAGGATAATTCAAGATGTAAAAGTACCTATGAACCTACAACCAGAATGGGAAAGAGAGATAGAGCATGCCCTTGAATGTTATAATCTCTCTGAAAATGAAGAAGAACAAGAAGAAAGCAATGAGGAGGATCCGTGCAATGTTAATATTCCAGAGTCAGAAGGAGATGTAGAGGGGCCCCCACTAGAAATTCGAGATATGAGAAGACCTATTAAGACAAGAAAAGTGAACATTGGCACAAGCGAAGAGCCAAATTTCACATCCATTCGATATTACTGGGATGATGAAACGGTCACGCACATCGCAGACCTTCTGCATGAGTATCAGGATATATTTCCAACAAAGTTTGCCGAAATGAAAGGCATTTTGGACGACCTGGGAGTTATGAAGATACCTCTCAAGCCAAGCGTGAAGCCCGTTAAGCAAAGGCCTTACAGATTGAATCCCAGATACAAAGAGAGAGTGAAGGTAGAGATTGATAAGATGCTTGATGCATGGATCATTGAGGCAGTTGAAGAATCTGAGTGGATAAACCCTATGGTTATCCAGGATAAGAAGACCAAAGGAGAAATCAAGATCTGCATAGATCTAAGGAAGTTGAATGATGCTTCGTTTCATGACCCATTTCCTACTCCATTTACAGATGAAGTTCTGGACAATGTTGGAGGAAATGAGGCCTGTTCTTTCACTGATGGATTTTCTGGATACCATCAGATCAGGATTGATCCAACAGACATACATAAGACAACATTTGATACTGAATGGGGATCATATCAGTATACAGTGATGCCATTTGCGTTGAAGGATGCACCATCTATATTTTCCAGAGTTGTTGTGGCTCCATTCAAGGACTTTATCCATAAGTTCTTAGAAGTCTATTTGGATGATTGGACTATTTTTGGTTTACTGAAGAACCACTATGAAAACTAGAGAATGATGTTATCTAAGTGTAGACAACATCAAATTTCTTTGAATTTGAAGAAATGCCTTTTGTGTGCCCTATGGAATTCTATTGGGACACATTGTCTATAAACAGGGTTTGATGGTTGACCCTACGAAGATCGCAGTTATTGTGAACTTGCTAGCGCCAAACTCAATGAAACAACTTCGTACCACCTTGGGACATACTGGATACTATAGAAAATTTATCAAGGGTTATGCGCAGATAATCGCACCAATGGAGAAGTTGTTGAAGAAAGAAGCACAGTTCATATGGAATGCAGAATGTGAGCAAGGCCTAGACACACTAAAGGAGAAAATGGAAACTACGCCTATTCTTGTTTTTTTGGATTGGGATAAGCAATTTCATATACATGTTGATGCTTCATCCATTGCACTTGGACTGGTTCTAGCACAACCAGGAGAGGGAGTCATTGACAATCCCATTACATTTTCGAGGAGGAAGCTCTCGTTAGCTGAAAAGAACTATAAGACCACAGAAAGAGAAGGACTAGCTATGGTGTATGCATTGCAGAAATTCAGACACTATTTGCTCGGTGCACAGTTCTCAATGTTTACTAACCATTCCGCCTTGAACTATCTAGTCAATAAGCTAGTGTTAGATGAGAGAATATGTAGATGGATTTTACTCTTCCAAGAGTATGAATTTGAAATTGTGGTTAAGATAAGGAGATTGAACCTTGGACCTAACCATCTATCGAGGATTGAGTCAGGCGAAGAACCCACCAATCTTGAAGACAATCTGTGGATTTGGCCAACGGAGATGCCATTTAATTCTTTTCTAGCCATTGATGGGCATGGCTAAGGCTCAACTATGCCTATAAATACTGCTATGTTTGGACTCGCGAGCATTACCGAAACTCTGAAATTTTCCTGTGAGCCATATATTGAATCTCTTTCCACTGAATGTTCAGTTACCCCGTGAGTCCGCAAAGAGCATATCCAGCGAATTAGAGAAGTGTCAAAACTTGCTAGACAAATCTACGAGAGTCTTTACTATGTTGCAAGACGACCTTGAGCTGCTGCAGGTCCAAACCAGTTTAACGGAAAAGCAG
Organism: Larix kaempferi; assembly: GCA_027924585.1. NCBI lineage: Eukaryota > Viridiplantae > Streptophyta > Pinopsida > Pinales > Pinaceae > Larix > Larix kaempferi. Next base: position 1,168,984 of record BSBM01001431.1, read on the forward strand.
GCAGCGTTAGACGCTCTGAATGCGGCGATGAAGACCCTACTACCAAAAGACAGATTCCGTAGATTTCCAGAAGTCAAAGAATTAAAAAGACAACTTGTAGTGTTAAGAGAACAGGAGGCTGAAGCCGGAGATAAGTCACAATCCCTGCAGGAGGAATCCCATGAAATAATGCAATAGATCGAAGGAAAATTGTAGGAACTCTGTGACGCACAGGCGTCAGTACAAGAGAAAACCCAGGATGACTTAACACTGGATGTGTTGGAAACCATCAAAGCAATTGAAGAGGATGCCAAGGATACAGTTACAAAGTTGAGCGCAACATATCAAGAGCTCGCTGCTAAGATAGCTCCTTAAGAAGAAGAGCAACTCATGGAACTAGAAGTGGAAAGTGGCTCGAGGACGAGCCACATGTAACTGTTAGGGGCCTATTGAACCTAGCCCAAGTAAGGCATTTTTGTGCAAGACAGTTTTGGAACTGCGAAGTTGAGCGCAGTTCAGATGAAGGCAGTTTTGGAAAGACAATTTTGGGGAGCTGTGAAGTTGAGCACAGCGCAATATCGACATGATGGGAACCATGCAACTAAGTGCCAGCTTCGCGAAGTGGTAGCACCGCGTAGTGCTAGAAGGGAACCTATTTTGGATAAAGAATGTAAGGAAAGGTTGAGCTGTGAATGTGACCTATTTGGGAAAGAAACTCCAGTATTGGGAATGGGTATGGAGTAGTGTGAAGGCGATGAAAGCGACCTATCAAGAGAGTGGCGGAAAACAATTGGAAGCTAAGCCACGAAGCCAACAGCGATACGCAGGCCAAAGGGATGGAAAGCGACATGCCATGATGCAATATAACCATTTTGTGAAGACTGCGGGTGTCAGAAGGGTGTGTGAGCTGCGAGTTGTCCAATAGAACATCCATAAGTGTATGGAGCAGATGTCAACTGTGATAGGACGAGTTGGCAGGTAACCGTAGCATTTTGGAACCTTACGATTTTTTGCCTATGGATTGTAACAGATATGACCTACTGGAACGATCTCTATATAAAGGGCAATTTTGTAAAGGAAAGGTTTGTTGGGTTAATCTCGAATCTTCATTGTAAAATCTCTATTAGAGAGTTGTTGATTAATGTTGAATATTGATCTCTGTTGAAAGATGATTGTAAAAGGCTCTGCAGTTGCGTGCGCAGTGACCTACTGAGAGAGAAGAGATTCTGCAGTTGAGTGCGTAGACTAGAACTGTTGTACCCTTCCCAAAGATAATATAACAATAGTTCCTATGGATGTAACTCCCATCCCAGGGGTGAACCACGTTAAATTATATGTTATGTGATTTCTTATGTGCTTGAATCTGTGTATTTGCTTATGCCTAATAGTTAAGATCTGGTTTATGAGCTCATGTGTTCTTGCTTTTATATGTATTCGCGACAAGGATAAGTGATGGGGATAATATGTTAAGTATTGAACGTATATATGAATGAATGTTGAATGCACAAGTATTTTGCAATCAGATGAAGGCATAGATTAATCGGGTAAACACTTGGCGCAGCACCGGAAGTGCGCAGTTATGTCGTTGTTTGTTATATTGTATGAGTTTGTAAGGTTCAGTCTAAGGTGTTGTTGAATGCATAACTTACACTAGGAAAAAGTCTGTCAAGTTGCATAAGTATTGAAAAGGAAGCGTAGTCTCTGTGGCGTTGTCTTGGTGTTGAAGAACCATCTCGAGCCGCGTAGTCCTTGGATACGCTATCGTATAAGTGTTAACTGCAGAGAAAGTGAACTCCACGAAGTCCCCAGTTCGCAGCGCGAGTCCTGTAGTGCGTTGCTCACTAGTATGTTAAGCGCTCATCACTAGGCTGTGGAAACCTGATTCCACAACCACCCCATTAACTTTGCCTCGGGTGAGACCTCGGTCTGCTCGCAGACTGTTACCGAAAGGGCAGGTGAAAAGGGGGTTTGTTGGTTCCCTAAACCACACAGAACCTGGGTCTTTTTAGAAAACCTCCATAATAGTATAAGCAACCAACATGACTTCTGGTCTCTGTGTCAACCACACTATCCATGGGTCCCTCCCATAGCCTACATCTTCTTCTGATCGCTACATTGGCCAATAGATCCACTAGTTTATTTCATGTTCTCTTTATGTGGTTGAACATCAAACCATATCCTAACAATATTCTGTTGGCTATTTTCTCAAGACGAAAGTCTAGCCTCCTGTGATATGATACCTTTTCCACAGCTCTACCATCATGCAAATTTCCAGCCATTTTGATGATTACTTTAAAGTCTCCTTCTAGAGTAAAGGGGAGGAGTTGTAATGTGATGGTGCTTTGCAATCTATGGAGAATCCCCTAAAATTATGCTACATCGTTAGATTCTCTGCCAATGTAGCCCCCAAACATCCAGAAAACATCCCATGTGTGGTCTCAAATGGAACCCCTAAAGCTTGTCAGACCAGGGTTTCCTATCGAGGCCCCATCAAAATTGAGTTTGAACTTCTCGATCGATGGTTTGGACCACTGATCAGGTCATTATGGGTGAATGTTTCTAGTCAACTACCTGCCAATGTGAAACGGGATGGTTCTAATGCCCCAAGCCTGGAGGATGCCTACCTCCCGGTCCTCATCCTGTAGAATGTCGCTTGGCCAAGCCAAAATCTGGATAGTTTGTTTAGTGTGGGTTTTAATTAAGTGCTAGACTTCCTCAATGGTATATATTTTTTCTCTGAAAATTCATTGATTTCTTTCTTTCCATACCTCCCTCATCACAAATCTAGGGAATAGTTTCCATAATCTATTAACCATCGGATTAAAGAATGGGTTTTCAGTTCATTCTATAATTGATCAATCTGGACTGCCTCTGACTCTTTCCAATTGACATAATATTGCCACCCCTTTATCCCAAAGAGATGAAACAAAAGGACATGCATCCAACAGGTGGTTCATCATTTCTTCCTCAGCTTAATAGATGTAGTAGTGAGTGGGGTCCAGAAAACCTATCTTTCTGAGGTTTTTCCCTCTTAAAATACACCTCTTCACCACCATCCATAAGAGTGTGGCCACATTTTTCCATAGGTTCTCTTTACATATATTCTTTTGATCTGGGGTTTCCCCCCGATATTGCAACCAGAAGCTATGAAGTAGGCATCCTTCACCCAGAAATAACCCTTTTCCTTATATCCCCATTCAATTTTATCCATATCCTCGTTCTCTCTTATACTGCACTCCTGGAGCTCCTCCCAAATATCATTGCATTTCTCCTCCCCACTAACCTCCTGCCAATCCACCAACCTCCTCCAGCTTCAAAATTCTTCCCTCCCGAAAATCCCTTCCCAATAGTCTCTCACCTTTGTTCCCCACATCCCTGTATTCATCCTCCACGTGTCTTCCACCCCCACCAATATTGACATTGGCGAGAGTTGTTGCCATGAATCCTTCCAAAATTCAACTAATTATCCATTCATGATCTCCCAAAAACCATGGTCCTTTATGAGGTCCTTACCCTGATGTGTAGAATTCCAGATGTGGGATCCATTCCATGAACCATTATATCTTAAGAGGTCTTTTTTCTCCCACCCCCTCACATACTTGCAGTTCCACAACCGAGCCTAGGGTTCCTTATCATGAGCCACCCATCACCACCAGATATTTTCCCCCAAAACCTTGCTACTGATCTCAATGTCTCTAAGCCCTAGCCCCCCATGGGATTTGGGAAGGCAGATGGTGTTCTAATCAACAAGGGCCCATTTCTGTTTATCCCTTGTTCCTCCCCACAGAAAGGTCCTCTGAAGCTGTCTGATTTCCTTGAGAATGGGTTTGGGAGCCACGATGACCGAAAACAGATACGTGGGAATGGATTGGAGCACCAATTTAACCAGGATGAGTTGGATGGGAAAATTGAGAGGACGAAGAACCCAACTTGCTAATCATTGTTTCATTCGGTTTAGAATATCTCTCCATGAGGCTTGATGTATAACAGATTTTGACAAGGGAACCCCAAGGTATTTGGACGGAAGGGAACTCCACCAGAATCTAAGGATTCAAAAAATGTTATGTTGCGTGATTCTCAATGTATTGAAGAAGAATATACGAGATTTATCCTCGTTGATCGCCAATCTCGAGGAATCATAAAACCTCTTGAGAAACTATTTCAATAATTTGGATCCTTTCACCAAAGTGTGCCCCATTAGCATTGTATCGTCCATGAAATGCTGGTGTGATTGCCCATGAGGGTTTGGATGGAGCACCAATTCCTTAATTTTTCAATCCTATATCATGGCATTGATGGATCACCCAAGACACTCAGCGAGAAAAATGAAGAGGAAGGGTGATAGTGTATCCCCTTGAAGACCTAAAAGGGTCTAACGGGATTCCATTTACAAGAACAAAGAAGAATGTCAAAGAGACCAAATTGTAGATCCAACTAACTATCTATCTACTGAACCCAAAATCTATCATCATCTCCCACATATACTATCAACTAACCTTGTCATAGGAGTTAGCAAGATCAATATTCATCATCATGCCAGGTTTCTTGGTTGTTGCCAAGGAATGTCAAACCTTAAGGACCATTATTATTCCATCCAAAATTTGGCGGCCCTCCACAAAACCAGATTATTCCTGTGAGATCAGATTGGGGAGGAGGGGTTTCATCCTCTTGGAGATCAATTTGGAGATTATTTTATAAATCACATTGCATAGAGACATAGTTCTAAACTTAAAGGAGAATCAACTCCTTCACTTTTTGGGATGAGAGACAAGAAGGTAGCGTTGAACGCTCCCAGCACTCTTCTAGACGCTCTAGAATCCTCCACAATCTTCCATACTTCCTATTTAATGAGGTATAAAAAATGGTGAAATATATTAGCAGTGAAATCGTTCGACCTAGGGGCCTTTCCATCCTCCATTTGGTTAACATCCTTCTCTACTTCCCCCAGATTTATCTTCCTCATGATAATCTCATTTTGGTCAAAATAATTAAGGGATGACATAAGTAACTTGTTCAATCCCCCTGATCCTGTCTTGGATGGATTCCTTCACGAGATATTTATAGTATTGCACAAGTTCATCCTCTATTTCCTTTCTCTCCTCTAGTCGATCCCCATCTTCCTTTTTCAGATATACTATCCTATTCCTCTACCGATGCTAGAGGTTGGATCTATGAAAAAAGGTTGTATTGCATTCTCCCTCCTTGACCCATTAGTTCCAATATTTTTGTCCTCACAGGATATCCTCTTGTTCCACCCATACCCTAACTTTGTCCATAACCTGACTCTCCTCGAGCCTGAGAGCTTCATTGAAACCATTCCTCATCCCCTACAGTTGGATTTCCTGCAATCAGAGTTCAAGGTGACGCTTATCCTCGAAGAGGTTACCAAAGATATCTTTATTCCAGGTCCTCAACTTGGCTTTAATACCCTTTAATTTATGTTGGAAACAGTACATGGTCTAGGAACTTACTTCCTCTTCCTTTTTCCACCATCATGTTACCATCGACTTGAAGGATGGATGCAATAACCAAAATGATTCAAACCTGAAAGGTCTCCTTTAGGCCTCTCCCTCTTGTACCCAAGAGAAACAGACTGGCTAGTGATCTGGTCCTGCCGCAAGAATGAACCACACCTAAGTATCCCTGCCATGGACCATCAATCCTTCATAAAAAGGAACCTATCTAGACACGAATCAATATGTCTTTCACCCCCTGTCTATTGTTCCAAGTAAACATCTGGTTGTTCATTTGTATATCCACTAGTTCGAGGTCCTCAATCATAGATCTGAAAAGATTATTGGTAAGCTCCAGAACCATTTCCTGGCCTTTCTTCTCTTTAAGGGACATTATCATATTGAATTCACCGTAAATAATCCAATCCCTATCCATTTCCCAATTATTCATCTTTTTAAACTCTCTCATGAATTCTACTTTGTGGGGATGAGTATGCAGACCATAGACAATAGAACTCAATCCTTCCTCCTGCAATCCCACCACTTTAGCTTCCCCTATTATGTGTCTATGGGAGGCCATAAATTTTCCCAAGCTAATGAATCTGGGGTCCCATAGGGTTTCTAGGCCTCTAGACATCCCTACATACCCTACCGCTATAGCTTTTCTCCCCTTCCATATCCTCTTAGCAATGCCATCCATGGCCTCCATAGAGCACTTGGTTTCCTGAAGAAGGACCATCATTGGTTTCTCTCTCTTAATCTTATTTCTCAGCATTCTGATTTTATGGGGGCTTCCTATATCCCTTATATTCCATGACATATCTTCATTGGGACAACTTCTTGAGGGTAGCTTTTATAGTCAGGTATTGACCCAACTCCCCTAACATTTATCCTACCTGCATAATTATCTATCGATTGGTCCTCCTACCACATTTCTCCTATCCTTCTTTGAACTTCCTCTTGTGCTCCTTGATTTTATCACCCGAAATTCCTAGGGTTTTAGCTTTGGTTGTCTTGAGTATGGATTCCTACAGCAGAAGCACCTGCTGAGAAGAGACATATCCTTCTTTCTTGTTAGTACATGCATGTTCTATCTCATCCAAGTTTATCTCCCCCAGTTCCACATCTTCCTCCTCCCCCCCCATTTCAACATCCCCATCATTACTTTCTCTAGGTTCCTCCGGCTTGGTAACCCCTATCTTCCCCTCTTTAGGGGTTGCACTGGACATCCCTACTTCTTCTACCATGGTCGACTCTTCTGGTGTAACCCCATTTTCCGGTATTTGGTTCAAAGTGTCAAACCTGTTGGAAGTGAGTGGTGGGGATGTGACTCCCCCTCCCGCCCCCTTCCTCCCCTGCCTTCATTTCTGGGTGATCTTGGTGAATGCTTCCTTATCGACCTTCTCCTTCTTCTTTCTCATAGTCATCTCCTATTCTTTGGGAAGTCCCTAAACAGGTGGTCGTGTACATGGCAAAGTATGCAGTGGAAGGGCATTGTTCATAGTCCAGAGACTGAACCCAATACTCATCTCCCTAGGTTAGATTGATTGCTTCTAGAAGCACTTTTGAAATGTCCATATAAACACAAATCTAATCGTAAGAGGTATAGCGATCTCTTCTTGTTTCTTTGAAATATTCACAAATTCACCCAACTCCCTCCCAATATCCTCCAGGATCTCGTGCTCCCAATACTTGCTTGGGAGGGAATATAACAAGATCTAAATGGGTGCCCGTTTTAGATCTTCATTTTCTAGGTTGAAGCATTCATGCAAAGGTTTCAGGAACAGTCTGTTAGGATATTTAGAGACTTAGGAGCTAGTTAAGATCAACTTGTGTAATATATCCGTTAGGGATAGTGTGTTTCTTTAGTATGCATTAGTATGCATTTGTAAATACTTAATCCGACGATCACGATATGTTTCCGACATAGAGTGATCTGACGGCTCAACTTCTCTTAGATCAAACCTAACCTTGATTTGTGGCTTAACACCCGATTGGTCCATGATCTCTATTTAAAGAGCATGGAGGGTCATTGTTTAGTTGATCGATTATGAGAAGCTCATTTGTAACTTTCTTTCTTTGCATAATAAATTGTCCTGTAGAAGCTATTTGGCCGAGGCCGTGGAGTGTTTCCCTCAAGAGGGTTTAAACCACGTCAAAACATCGGTGTGTTGATTTGTGATCTGTTTGTGTGAAGTGGTTTCTCTTGGTGTTCAGTCCTTTGGTAGTACCCTGTGTACCCGAACATGGTATCAGAGCTTTTATGAAGTGCCACTTCCGGTTATGATCTAGATCTTGAACTATTGTTGCCGAAACTCGAAAAGGTTTCTAGTTTTGGTATTTATGTGCATTTTTGGGCTGTGGGAGGTGTTCCATTGCGTCCAGAGCGTCGTTTCCATTGGGAAATAGTTTTCATTTGATTGAAAACGATTCCCGGTTGCTCCAGAAACATGTATTTCATCAGATCTAAAGGTATAATGTTACAGTGACGCATTTTTTTATTTTATTTTTTTTAAAAGGAAAAAATCTCATATTTCATCATTTTTTTACTGTTAGATTTTTTTTGGGTTCAGATTGTTGCTTTCCCATTTGCGTATGCTCTTTGCCGTGCACCTTGAGCGATCTCGGCAAATCAGAAACAGAAAGGGAAAGGGTTTTTCTCGGCTGTATATGCTCTTTGCCGTGCATATTGCACGATCTCGGCAAATCAGAAACAGAGAGAAAATGTAGACTTTCCGGGCAAGCTAAGAAGATCCAACTCCACAAGTGTGGAAAAGTTTTTTTGTTTCGATTTGTAATTTGTTTTGTAGGAAAAAAAAAAAACCCTCCCTCATTCCCATATTTTACATACATTTTAATCTAGCTCACTTGGTTCAAAGTTGCTTTATTCCTTAATAGGTCTTGATTTCAAGTCTTAGGAAGTTACTTTTAAAAGAAAAAGTGCATGCAATTTCTATTTTCAAGTTACTTTATTGTAAAAGTGCATCTCACTTAAATAATCAAAAATAAAAATACAAGTGAGTCACTTAAGTTTTTTTTTTTATTGTTGCACTATTTAAAAGTAATATCATTGTAAAAGTGAAATCACTTATTTTACAAAAGTGGTTCACTTAAAGCAACTTTCTTGTAAAGTGATTGTCAAAAGGTTCATCTTTGGAAGAGGGGGGTTCTTTTTTTTGCTAGACATTCTCTAGCTGGCACATCACTATTGGGGACATCTTCAACAGTTTCTTTGTTCAAGCATAACTTCATCATACAGAGTCAGTTTTCAGTGCCATTTTTTTTTAAACCGCCTATTTTTTAGAGCTCTTCACATCCAGACTATTGGTTTCTGCTTTTACAGCCACTAATCTATAAATATGGATTCCCCTTGTGATATTCTACTTAACAGTTCTAACTATTTCTCATGGAAATCTCGTATGGAGGATGTTCTACGAAGTAGGGGACTTTTCAGAATTACCTCAGGGAAATAAAAAGAACCCACTGATGATGATAAGAAAATAAAATGGGCAAATAGATGTGATGAAGCTCATGGATTGATTGGGATGTCAATCTCTACTGATTTGCGATTCCACATATCTGGAATTGATGAACCTAATGCTACTTGGGACAAGTTGGAATCTGTGTTTGGTAAACACAATGAAATTTCAGGTCACCAACTCGAAAATGAGTTGATTGCTTTAAATCCAAGTGACTTTTCATGCATTCAAGATTATTTATCTAAGTACAAAACTCTTAAACTCTTATGTGCAGAATGTAAGATTGAGATGGAAGACAAACAATGCATTTATCATATTCTTTTCAAACTTGGACCTGCATATTCTGTTTTTGTATCTACATTTTACTCCATGAAAGCATCCTTGAATGCAGTTAGCTATCAAGAGCCTAGTATTGATTCCTTGATTAGAGAACAAGATAAACTCATTCATCTTGGAATAATCAACAATGCAGATACATCTGGGAAAGCCTTATTGTCCGAACAGAAAAAAAGTCCAAGCATCCCAAGAAACATAATTTTCACAATAATAAGTCAAACAAGGGTCCAAAACCCTCTCAGTTAGCTCCTTCTTTAAAAAATGACAAAGGATCCAAGCCAAAAGGCAAGAAGACTGGGCGTCATTGCAACTATTGCGGGAAAAATAATCATGATGAATCTAAGTGTTTCAAGAAGATGGCAACCTTGGAAGCAGCAATGAAGAAGCACCACATTAGCCTAGATTCGTCTTCAGAATCTACGTCTCATGGACATGCACTTTGTGCTTCTGGTTATTCTTATAATGCATCTTCTTCTTCTACTTCAAATGAATGGCTCATTGATTCTGGAGCATCTTATCATATGGATAAGGATCAAGCCATCTTTTCTACTATGCATGAATGTAACACCAAACAAATATTTGTTGGTGATGATAGATCTCTAAGTGTTGTAGGCGCTGGAACAGTTCCACTAGATAATGGTCATTTTAGTGATGTACTATGTGTTCTAAGAATTTCCTGCAATTTGTTATCAGTCTATCAGATCACTCATTCTGGTGAAGGTAAAACTATGACCTTTACACCTCACCAAGTTGTAATCAAGGATTTTAAAGATCCTCAACAAATCCTAGCTACCGGAATTGTTGATGATATTACCAGGTTGTACAAGTTTAACAACTTTGGGTCATCACCTTTCCCTTCAGTTTTTGCTGCTCATAGTGATAACTTGAGCAAAATTTGGCATGAACAATTTGGTCACTTAAATTATTGCTCATTGCAACAACTATGTAAAGAAAATATGCTGACAGGTCTTCCGATGGTATCTTGCAGGGATGGTGTTTGCTCCAGTTGTGTACTCAGAAAACATCATCGGGACAGTTTTGACAAGCGTGCCTCTTGGCACGCCTCGGTTCCGTTGGAGCTTGTGCATAGTGACTTGTGTGGTCCTCTTCCATCTGCTTCCTTTTCTGGTTTTAAATATTTCTTAACTTTCATTGATGATTACACCAGACGCACTTGGGTTTATTTCCTAAAACTTAAGAGCGAAGTATTTAACATGTTCTTGGCCTACAAGGCCCTTGTGGAAAAACAATCTGGTCATCAAATTATTAAGTTAAGATCTGACAATGGAGGAGAATATGTTAACAATAAGTTCACTACTTTCTGCATTGAACAAGGCATCCAACAACAGCACACTGTTCCATATACACCACAACAAAATGGTGTAGCTGAGCGGAAGAGCCGCACTTTAAAAGAAATAGCTAATTGTATGATCCAATCTAAGGGACTAAGTCTTCAATTTTGGGTTGAAGCTATTAATTGTGCAAATTACATAGTTAATCGCACCCCCACTAAAGCATTACAAGGTATAACACCAGAAGAAGCATGGAGTAAAACTAAACCTGATGTAAGTCACTTCCGTGTGTTTGGTAGTGAAGCATGGGCTCACATTCCGGATGAAAAACGAAAAGCATTGCAGCCTAAAAGTGAAAAGTGCATATTTGTTGGATATTCTGAAGATGTAAAAGGTTATAGACTTGTTCAACCACATTCTCATGATATAATCATTAGAAGAGATGTTAAATTTGATGAAAATCTCTTGGCCTGCGAGCCTAACTCGGTGATTGTGCCATCTTTGGCTTGCAAGCCTGATTCAGCTTTTGTGCCTTCTTCTTCTTCTTCTTCTTCCAACTTCCTTGACAGGTTTCCAACTCCAGTTTCTGATGATGACAATGAGGATGAAAATCCACCTCTGCCTGCTCATGTTCCTCCAGTTGCACCAGCACAAGTGCTTCCTTGATGGGTCCGTTCAACATGTGAAGCAGCTGGTGATCTTGCCGGTGATCCTAGAGATCAACGTCGAACACGTTCTCAGTTTCAGCGAGCCTCTTCTCTTTTGGCTCAAGTTTTCGAGAATCATGATCTAGAAAATTTTGCAGAAGCTTCAGGGAATCTAGATTGGGATGCAACCATGGATGAAGAATATCGTTCCTTAATGGCGAATGATACTTGGGATCTTGTACCTCTTCCAAAAGGAAGAAAACTTGTCAGATGTAAATGGGTCTACAGAACTAAGTATGCATCAGATGGAAGTGTTGAAAGACTTAAGGCAAGGTTAGTTGCCAAAGGTTTTTCCCAAGTTGAAGGGATTGACTACAATGAAACCTTTGCTCCCGTCGCAAAAATGAACTCCATCCGCCTTGTTCTTTCCCTTGCGGCCTTACACAACTGGGAAGTCCATCAAATGGATGTCAAGTCTTCCTTCTTACATGGTGATTTACAGGAGAAAATTTACATGGAACAACCTCCTGGATATGTTCAGAATAATTCTAGCCTTGTCTTTTGCCTTAAGAAATCCTTATATGGCCTTAAGCAAGCTCCTAGAGCTTGGTATGCCAAAATGGATAACTTTCTCCTTGACACTGGTTTTTCTAGATGCCATTCTGACCCCAATGTCTATACCAAGAAAGTAGGAAACCATCTCATCATACTTGTTCTATATGTTGATGACCTTATTCTTACTGGTAGTGACCCTAAGCTTATAACCCATGTGAAATCCAGTCTTAAACAAAATTTTGAAATGTTAGACTTAGGACGTTTGCATTATTTTCTTGGTCTCCAAGTCCCTGCAAACCAAAGAAGGAATCTTTCTTTCTCAGTCTAAGTATGCTTGTAACCTTCTTCGTCGCTTTCACGTGGAAGATTGTACACTAGCCCCTTCTCCCTTCCAGTCTGGAGTCAAACTTTCTGCCACTTGTACTTCACCTGAAGTCGATGCCACCTTGTATCGTCAGCTTGTTGGTAGTCTCTTATACTTGACTCATTCCTGTCCTTACCTTTCCTTTGCCGTTGGTCGTGTTGCCCGTTATATGCAGACACCTCATGAAAGTCACTGGAAAGTAGCTAAAAGAATACTTCGATATATTCAAGGTACAGTTCAGTTTGGGATTCATTACAGTATAGGGGGGAAACCTTTGTTGGTTGGTTTCACTAATTCAGATTGGGCCGGCGATCCTGATGATCGAAAGTCTACTGCAGTTATGTTTTCAGTTTGGGATCTGGACCTATTACTTGGGCTTGTAAGAAACAACAAGCTCTTGCTCTTTCTTCAGCAGAGGCAGAATATCGAGTAGCAGTTAATGCCAATTAGGAAGCTTTATGGCTTCGACATATCCTTTCAGAGTTTGGATTTGAGCAGCAATAGCCTACTCCACTTTGGTGCGACAATCAAAGTGCCATCAAGCTTGCCAAAGATCTAGTTCTACATCAACGCAGCAAACACATTGAGCTACATATGCACTTCATCAGAAATCTTGTTCATGATCGTGTTCTTGAAGTGCTCTTTTTCCCTACAGATGATCAAGTTGCAGACATCTTCACCAAGTCTCTTACAGAAGTGAAGTTTTCTAAACTTCGATCTATGTTAGGAGTTTAGGAACTTGTCATTAAGGGGGGATAGGCTCTAATGCCTCCTTCCTTCTCCTAATAGTGTCACTTTTGTAAATCCTTCAATCCTATCCCAAGTTGTTCTTAAGGGGGGATGTTAGGATATTTAGACACTTAGGAGTTAGTTAAGATCAACTTGTGTAATATATCCGTTAGAGATAGTGTGTTTCTTTAGTATGCATTAGTATGCATTTGTAAATACTTAATCCGACGGTCACGATATGTTTCCGACATAGAGTGATCCGACGGCTCAACTTCTCTTAGATCAAACCTAACCTTGATCTATGGCTTAACACCCGATTGGTCCATGATCTCTATTTAGAGAGCATGGAGGGTCATTGTTTAGTTGATCGATTATGAGAAGCTCATTTGTTACTTTCTTTCTTTGCATAATAAATTGTCCCGTAGAAGCTTTTTGGCCGAGGCCGTGGAGTGTTTCCCTCAAGAGGGTTTAAACCACGTCAAAACATCGGTGTGTTGATCTGTGATCTGTTTGTGTGAAGTGGTTTCTCTTGGTGTTCGGTCCTTTGGTAGTACCCTATGCACCCGAACACAGTCCCGTCGAATTGTAGAAATACAAACCGCCTTCAAAAACCTGATCTTTGTCTTCCACATTGAAAAATATAACCATAAAGAATCGCTTCGAACCAAGTAAGAGAACATAATTCCCTTTAGGCTTCCAGACTCCCTCAATCCATTTAACAAGTTCTCTCTCCACTGTCCAAACAGAAACCCCCATAAACTTCCCTATTAACACATGATCCTTCATGTGTTCGATTCTCCCTCTTATTTTGTTTGATTTGATCTAAGGGATGGGATCATCTTGGATTTTGGTATGCATTTCCCAGGACCAATAGGGCCTTCATTTCCGCCTTTCTCACCTCTCTCTCCCCTTGGAGGTTCCCCCTGGAGTCAGTGCACATACTCCATTCACCATCCTTCTTCGGGGTAAGTACTGGGTGAAAATGTGAAGCTGTGAAACAATTCCGTGACAATCCACTTTTTTTTGTTATAATTTCCAGTTTCTCGCCCGAGAAAAAGGTCAACATATTTTATTGGGAGAAAGTTGTAATACTTCTCGGGAAAGACATTAACCACAGTTATATTTCTCTTGTTCGAGAGTTGTTCCATAGTTAGAGAATTGTTCGCTCGAGAATTTGTAGTTTCTTGTTCGAGAGTATAACCATATTTTTTTATATTGAACTCTCAGACAGGTTTCTCGGTCAAGAGTTTAGATTCCTTTTAACGTCTCAGCCGAGAAATGTTTAACTATATAAAAAAAAAATATTTCCACGCCACACGCATTGTCATTTTTCAACGGTGTTGTTGTCTGTTGTCGTTCAAAACCCACACTGTGCTGAAACAACGAAGGGAAGGGAAGACCACCCACTGCAACTCTGTTTGCTAAAACAATGAAGGGAAGGGAAGACCACCCATGGAAATGAAGTGAATGACCATGAGAAGAGGACTGCCACTGCCAGTTCGAACCAGTCAACCAGACGACCATACCATTAGACGACTGCACATGGGTAGGCTCTAGATTTTTCTCTTTTTCGAACTAAGCTCAAGGCTGCACTTTAAAAAGGAAAGGGGTAATTTAGGGTTAATTTAACTACCTCTGCACCATCATTCTCATAAAAACATAGGAATCTTTTGTATCACGGAGGACCGCCACCGCCATTTCGAACCCCTTATTTGAACAGGTTTGTAACCAATTTCAGACACGAATTTGCCAGAATGGTGACAGAATTTTTAGAATCTTAAATAACAGTATTAATTCTGCATATTTTAGATTCCCTGGGTGACCAAATTTCAGTTCCAAAGTATTAATTCTGTTTGACCCATTTTAATTATTTATTTGGCCAAAAAATAGTTTTGTTCTAAGTCTTAGGGGTCAAATCTCTTATAGAGAGGCCGAATTTATTGGGTTTTCATCATATTCACTCGTGTAGAGGCCGTTTTCCCTTCATTGGCCCTCTAAGGTGTCATATCAAACCCTCAAGGATTTATTTGCGACCCCATTCTCCCATTCAAGGAACTAATCTCATTTCGTTCAATTCGCCCTTAGGGTTAGAGTCTAAATTCCTCTTGTGATGCTCGACAAATTTCCTTCGGTTCTTGTTCTATATGATCTAGTGAGGATATCAAGTCAAATTAGTGTAAGGGTGATATTGAAACCAACTTAAGTCCCAGTCCTGTTTCAAATTTATCATTCAAGGTTAAGCCTGTTTCTAAGTCCTTCCAAACTTTCCTAGTGTATAGGAAGTGAATGTAAAGGTGGGGAGAGTTTTCCTCAGATGTTTTGCATATATAAAACTAGCTCAGCCCTTAAAATAAGGCTCTTCGGGAGATTTTCATATATGACCACTTTGTTTGTAAGTAACAACTAGACCAAAATTTTGCATTTGAGAGGAGAGTGTACCTTCCAGATACACTTAAACCATGAATTTAGTTCAACGTTCCTTAATACATGTGTTTGATAGCCCTACTTCATTTTTTACAGGCCTCCATCCTTGTTTCTCAACCACCTTAACTAATCTGACTCATCACAAATTTTGATGTGTCCATGATGCAATAGACTTAGAAGAAAATTCTTCCATTCAGGTACAAGTTCATTAGGAATTCCGATCATTTGCAAATTTTCGCAACCTTGATGCCAAATCGAAGTGAGAGCTTTATCATGGATTTGGACAAGGAAGTCAAACTCGGTTACCATTTCCCACCTTCCATGCAAGGTGATAGCTAATAATCAGGAATGTAGAGGTGATCACCTTTCAATGCATGTAGCCTCCTTTGTGGGTTTTCATCTCGCTTCAGATCCAGGTCATTGTATCTCTCGGGTTGTAGTATTTAAATTCCATAATATTCTACCGGAGACCACCCTTGGAGATTAACCTCCACACAAATTTTACAGCCAAGGATCTACTAAATATGGGGATGTATTTAAGGCCCTAATCCCCTTCTGCCTTCGGTTTAGAGATATATTTCTAGCCTATCCCATGAATGCCATGGGTATCCTTTCCTCTCCAAATAAATTGGCTACATATACATTGAATTTTGGATAGGAATCCCTTCGGGATACTTACTAGGATGTGCCAATAAACAAGAAGAGATTTGAGAACATATTTCACCAACATGATTCTTCCACTCTCGAAAGCCAATGATTGCACCATAGATGGATTTAGATTTCCATGCAGCCTAATAACTAGTTTCAGTCTACCTTTTTGTAACCATTTGATTAAGAGTGAAACCCAAATATTTCATAACCCATATTGATATCCTCCACTGAAAAAGGGAAAATATTTTGGACCTAGAGAGATACTGGATTTCGATGTTGAGAAAATAGCAGGACGACTTGTCCTCATTGATTTATTATACTTATTGTTAACGCTTATTTATGTTTATAGCATTTCCTTCCTCTTCAGAAATGCTTTGTCCTCAAAGAATATTAATGAAGACAATGTTATGTCTTTTCATTTTGTAAGTGTCATTGCATCCTTCTATGCTTTATCATAGCTAATGATACATGATGATATGAACTTGTAAGTTTTGAACAAATGTAGACGGATCGATCAATCCTAAGTTGATTCTCTACGGAACATTGTGTTTCCACAATTAAGTGTCATCATAAGACTTAAGGGAAAGGTTTCATAATTTGATTTCTAAAAACTGTTCCATAATTTTTAAATTTATGTGCATCCTTGTTGATATTATCAAAAGAGCATTGAAAGGATTTCAAATGGATATGTCATCGAATGCACTATGTTTTTTTATCAGTTTATATTTCTCTATATGAGTATTATCTTATGACTTTCTTTGCATGTGATCGGACCTAATAACCAATAACAGTCTTTTGGTACTCATGGACTCAAACACCACAGATTATTAACAGATCTTTAGCTTTATGTTCATGTCTAATAAGGATTTCCACTATAGTTTAGTTCCTCCATCTTGATCAATGTCTTATGCTGGTACCTGAAGCACTCTTGGCATCAATATTTAGTTGCAACCTATACACTCCATTGACAAGAAGGGCCTTCATCATTTTCAAACTTTCCAGACTTCCATAATTTTCAAAAATTTAGTCAAATCTAAATATTTATTAACATTGGATCAATAAAATAGGCAATTCATCATGAAGTATTATATGTCCAGGAAGCCTCTACTCTTAGTACAGGAACTGGTACCGAAAATCCTGTAGGTACATATTGGTACCTAAACTAGTAAACAAAATTCCTAAATATGATATTCGAGCACTTTTAGACCTTCCAACATATTTAGACCTTCTTGCATAACTTTTTGATGCTTGGTAAAGACCCAACTTCTCATATTTCCTTGCATTTATTCCTATTATTGCATGGGTGAGTCAAATTTTCAAATCATGTTATGGCTTGAAATCGTACTAACTCAAATCGTTATTCCTTTTAAAAGCATGTATAAATTCTCATTTAGATCATGTTCACTAATTTAATGGTGTTGCAAATCTATGTTTATTGGTATTTGATTTGTTTCCTTCTGCATTTTATCTATTCACACAAGTTTTCACTCATTTGTATGAGCAATCCATTTGTTTAAACTGGCGTGCTTACCATTTATATCCATACTCTGTTTATATTTGCATTCAGTCTATTTATAGTAGTACTATAACTTGTTTGCACTGGTATTACATATAATCTCTCATATATCTACCATTTGTGCAACCATTCCTATACGTAGTTTAGTCACAGGTCATATTCTATGCATTCAAATTTGCAGTAGTTCGTAGCTTCCACATCTATCAATACTTGAACTCACTACACTTGTATGTAAACACAAGCATCTATCTCTTTTCCTTGTGTTCCATGTATATGAAATTGTAATTTTGTTTCTTAATTCCAAATTAGTTTTGAGGAAGCTTGTTTCAATAGAGTTGATCTTTGGTTCGAATAGATTTTAGTGTGTAGATATAGAATCTTGTGTAGGTAAGCTTTGATCATTAAAATCTCTCAAGCATGACATTTAAATTTGTAGCATATTTTATATCTATGTTTACTTTTATTGGTTATAGGGATACTCTATTTTTCTGCGATCATCAATTCCTTCTATCAATACATAACCATAGCTATAATCCACCTTAGGAAACATAAATACATTGTAATGTGATCCTAATATTATAATCAAACACTTAAACTTCAAATCTAGGGAATGAGTTTCGTTAGTTGTAGGGTTTAGAACATTGTAGATTTGATAGATTTTGAAGCATTCCTTTTGCATAGATTTGTATGTTAAAGCATTCTCATGTTTAGTTCCGTCATTAAATTTTGTCTCTTCTGCACCTCTTTAGGTATACTTAGAAATTGACAATTGATTTTTAGTATCTCTACCTTTTTCTTTGCATAAGAATACTTAGTCTTGATCACTTCATTTCTTGTATTAGAATCTATTTCTTATAGGTTTATACATTTGATCCTCTCGATTCCATTGGCATTAGAACATCGTATTATATATATGCAATATAACACTTTTGATTATAGAAGATTTCTAAGAGATTAGTTGTTTGAAATTCATTTCCAGATTTCTTTTTCTTGCATTTTGTAGTTTTCTTTAGTAGCTTAGTCAACCTCTACCAGAATAAGACATCAAAGATCAATATCTAACAGGGGAGATATGATCTTGTGGTCTAATTCTAAGCTAATCCTGTGGTGTTAGTTTACCTCGTTTTTTTATTTGGTTTATTACATTTGGAAGTGTGCTTGCTAGCATTAATTTAGGCTAGAATATGTTCTAACCTTGCATTTCATGTGCCTACATATCTAAGTTTATGATTAACTTGGTTGATTTCTCATATTGTCTTAACAAGGACACATGGATCGTCCAGAGACATCTACCACCAATACTAAACGAAGACATGTGATGCAGTCAGGTATATTTGATTGTTAATCTGAAATATATTTATCTTGTTTGACACGTTTTGACATGTTTATTAATCTGTGGAAAATTCTTATCATGCACAGCTTCATAGCTTTAGGGTGAAGCAAACTTGAATTCTATGCAACAACACTCCATGAGGTCATCCTCAGGTAAATTCAATTGTTATTCAATTTATGCTCAAGTCTATATAAACATAAATATTCTTTTACACATCTTTCTAAGATATTGTTATGCGTTGGTGGTGTCTCTCACAATGATATAAGTCTATCTGAGGGGTCTACAGGTGTCGGCGGACAAACTTATAGGACATGCTTAGTGTCTTATACGCCATTGCCAGGTGGAGATTGTTTACATACATTCGGACTAGAATTCTTGTTTGACATGTTTTTTAATATGTGGAAAATTCTTATCAGGCACAGGTTCACAACTTCAGGGTGAATCAATTTTGGCTAGTATGCATCTTCACTCCCTGAGGTCATCGTCAGGTAAATTCAATTGTTATTCAATTCATGCTCAAGTCTATATAAACATAAAACTTCTTTTACACATCTTTCTAAGATCTTGTTGTGCACAGGTGGTGGCTCTCAAAATGACAAACATCTATCTGAGGGTGGGTCTACAGGGGCCATTGGAAAACCACAAATGACACCCTTAGTGTCTTGTTCTTCAAATATGACATCGCCAGGTAGAGATTGTTTACATACATTTTGACTAGAATTTTGGTTTGACATGACTGTTTTATTTGTGAAAAATTACATGATTTTTCATGTAAAATTACATGTGATTGCCAATATTTGGTTTCCTACAGGGGCTTCTAGACATTCTAACACTAATGATGGTTCAGAAGACTTTATTTCTATTTTGCACCATGTTCATGATAATGCAGAGGTTCCATCAGGTATTTATAATGAACACATTTTATTTAAATGTTTATAATTTGATTGACAAATTATATATATAGTTTTTAATACTTTCACATGCATTTTACTTCTTACAGGGTTTGCTACTCCTGATCCTAATCCACCTCCCTAGACAAGGAGAGGTCGTTGGGTGTATCAATATGCTCACAATCAAAGATATGATCCTCTTTACAGTCATCCTAGAGATGTTCCCGAGGAGACTCCTTGGGAAGACAACATCGCTATGTTGACTATGGAAGAGATGAAGGAGCATTCATCGAGATTGCAGGCAGAACTTGACACTTCAGATATCTCTTTTGGTTCTCAACAGTGTCTCCAGATTGTTTTGCACAATCTGAATAGTTTGATCGAGACATATCTTGGGGTTGGACCATCAATCCATATTTTTCATGACATGATGAGTAGGAGGCGGTTGTCAGTGATGGGTAGCCACAAGTTTGAAGAAATAAAAAAAATTGTCACAAAAGAAATGGTCTTTTCATGTTTTGACTTACGGCCTGAAGACAAAAAACGTCTAAAGATCGCAAGATTCAATGATCCACTGATTGCACCCCATATTTATTCCAGGTTCATGTGTGCATATGGGAAGTTCCCATATAATGACGAGGTTCCTCAGTATTTTGTTAAGATGTTGATTGCAGAGTTCTGGTTTCACATGGACCCCGACTATACATATACGGGATCCAATTTCTATGGTGTTGGCAAAGGTCGTACATATGAACAACCTGATGCACGATGAGATGTTCAATATAGGCATCCGATGCCTCGGTTAGTACAACCACATCCTAGAGTCGTTGCTTTGCCAGAGGAGTTGGAAATGACATCCCAAATAGAAAGAGGGGTGAGGGAAGAGATAAAAGAGCTTGTTGGGGCTACATTGGTAGGGGTGGAAATCGGCATAAATACTTTGTCATCTTCAACCAGTATGGATGAAGGCCCATTTGATGATTATTCTGACGATCACTTGAAAAGCATGAATCGATTAGAGCTTCAGCTGTATGCAACGTACTGTAGAGATAATTATAAGCAAGTCATCGCTGGACAAAATCAAAACAGAGGCATAGTGCGTAAGTATGCAATAATATTTTCAATTTATTATATGAAAAATAATTTTTTTATTCTCCAAATCTAATGTCTATAAATTATGTGGAATTTATGTAGTATACCAGATTCATGAATGATGACAACTTTGATGATACGGATTTTATTGACCGGGAAGAAATAGAGGCTAGTGGCACAAATACACATGTTGAGGAAATTCTAGTTTCACAATTTCTACAGGGGACACAGTTATGGATATTCCTGTATCATGTCTTCTAATCATGGGTCTTAGCTTTAGCTTAAAAGGTTTAGCTCTTGGTTTTATGGGTATTCTTTGTTATATACATAATACTCAATTTGTATTCATTGTATTCTGGGTATTCTGTGCATTTTTTACTGTTAAAAATGGTTGTTCGTGCCCATATTCTGAGATTAGGGTTTTTTCATGCCTAGAAGACTAGCCAAAATAGCTCCCAATGTGCAAATAACTGATAATTAAGAGGTTTATTACTGTTACGATCCATAAAACTATCCAAAACAAGCTTAGAACTGCCCAAAATTAATGTAACTGCTTGTTTGATGGCTGGTATATGTCTGTAGGCAATTTCATCCATGCAGAGACATGTTATTTGAATGGTGTACACATTACTTAACTGCCAACAACACTAAATTTAAGATTGATATCAGATACCTTGCCCAAAATGAGGCTTTAGGGTTGTTCGGTGGATACAAGAAAACTCTAGAACTTACAAAGTCACAGGTTAGTCCTACTAAAAAATACAAGAAAACTCTAGTACTTTGAGGCTATCCTTGCTTGGAATATATGAAATTCAATTTTTTTAGGTCAGCTCTGTTGCCACCAAATTTCTAGGGAAATTTTGAACTTTTGTATTGACGTCACAGAGCAGGTGACACAGGTTGGATGGGATAAATAATTATCTAGGTATTCAGCCATTGACAGTAGGTGCAAGATTAAAGGATGTAAGGGGTATATTTTATGACTATGGTTCCATACTTATTTTTCAAAGGACACATAAACATCAGACATACATACATGCATTTTCATATCTCATAGAAACTTGCAAAGTAATCAATAAGTTAGTTGTATCTATAAGGAAATAATGGTGTATCAAAAGAAGAGAGTATGATCAAAAGTTGCACCCATCCTATGAATATTGACCTCATAGACACACGAAATTACCAAAGCATCCTACTGAATCTTATGGTGTTCAATCCTAAAAGTGTTTTGAAGTTAAGGGATCCATCTACAGGTCTTGTTAATGATGATAAATCTATAAATATAAGAGAAAGGGACTCTACTGCATATTTTGATAAGGATGAGGGATTTGTAGCCATAAACTTAGAAAATGGCCAAACCTGGGCATGCGTGTTGATTACGTGGATCCTGGAAAGTAAAACAACATACATATTGTTAGCTTGGTGAGGATAGTACATGAACATCAAGATCACTTAGTTTCTCATAGGTTATACAGTAGAAAAATATAGACAACTTGTTCTATAGAAGTTCTTTTGGTCAGCCTTGGAAAGAAAGCACCCTAGCTTGTGGTACATTTTCATTGATTCTATATGTATGAAAAGGAAGGGATGCCCAACCAATATAATGATGGGTCAGCAGTTAAACATTTATATCAATCTGACCAACTAATTTTTTATAACTAAGTGGACATGTTCTAAGCAATTTCTCAAATCTGACCTTTGTTAAAGTTTTCATTAGTTAGGTATCAATACAAGTTGAAGATCCTTTTATTTG
Source organism: Larix kaempferi (assembly GCA_027924585.1). NCBI lineage: Eukaryota > Viridiplantae > Streptophyta > Pinopsida > Pinales > Pinaceae > Larix > Larix kaempferi. Next base: position 1,191,477 of record BSBM01001431.1, read on the forward strand.
TTGATATGGAATTTCATATTTGGAGACTATAATTGTTCCTTCATACACACTGAAGCTTGTTCGATTATAATGAATCAATGTCCTTCTAGGAGTGAAAAGACTCAGTAGTGGTAAGACTAGGTATAGTGTGTAAAATATTCATTAATGAGTAAGAGTAAGAAGGAGATCCTTTCAATATGATTCTCGTATGCATCTAGGTCAAATCTAGAAATAAAGGTTTGGTAGCATAATGAATCAAAATATATGTATGGTGGTTCTACCGACAAGGTATGGGGTGCTTTCCTTTGCTCTAAGGCCCATTGTATCTACGTTTTAGTCAAGGATGTAGGGTATGCTAAAATCTAAGATTATTAGAAGTTGAAATGGATCCCTTTTATAATATCCTTAGATTGGAGTTGTTAAATTCATATCTATTTCCTTGTATAAAGAGTAATATGACATAAAGCATACTGAATAGAGAATAGACTCAACATACTCTATGGATTTCATTTATCCTTTTTTTATAGTGAGTGCGTGTCAACTTTAGTCATTGTTCCAAAAATGGGAATAAATTAGAGGGTGTATGTATATTCCAGAGAACTCAAAAATGAAAAAAGAAATTACCTTATCCTTAAGGAATTATAAGTATGTCATGCTAATGAGTGAAGGCATAGTCACAGGACAAAACATCTATTATAATGGCATTGTGGTAGATACATCTAGAGTGACTATAATTCAACACCTTCCAACACCACAAAATTATAAGGATGCTAAATAATTATTAACACATATAGGATATTGAAAATGATTCATAAAATATTTTAGCAAGTCAACAACAACTTTTTTAACCCTCCTCTCCAAGAATGCAAAATTCTGACGGTCAAAGAGCATTTGACAACATATAAGAGAAACTAATGATAACCCTTGTTTTGCAAGGCCCTAGGTAGAACTTCCATTGTCTTCTTATTTGCAAATATCTTACTTGAATACCAAAGTTAAGATCTTGGGCCTTCTTTAGATTGATAAAAAATTATGTGTTGCTATAGTGAAGCAATTAAATAAATGGTTGTAGTAGAGTTTTTGGGCACTATTACACAGGTCTGGGCTTGAAAATAGCCTCAAACTGCATTCCTAGGCACATTGGGGACCCAAAACAATAGAAAGAAATCATAAAAGATACCTAAGATTTTGGTGCCACTATGTCTTGTCATGATTCCCTAGTTGAAGGTCATCCCTGTATCTCAAAACAAGTAGGGGTCATACAAATCATCCTCATAAGGGATTCTACAATCATAGTTAAGGGATTATGAATTCACTCCATATCGAGATCATGTGATATAATGGAATGAGATGCAAGCTCAATCCATTTACTTATGGTTAGGGTTTCCTACTCTAACCCCATGTGTGAACATCAGAGATTGATCGGGTGCCATGGATGCATCAGATTTGAGTCATTTGTGATGGTATGAGCCACATAATAAATTCAAAAATCCACCTCTGCAAATGGTCATTATCATTACCCACTTGATCAACAATAAATCTAGGCCATTTGTGTTGGCAGGTAGCTCTTCCTCCAATCTGATTCTTCGAAGATTCACCACTAAATATCAAATACCATTGTAGATATTACAACAATCCTTTGATTCTTGTACTTTTCCGACCAAGATTGACCCAGTGATAGGACCTATCCAATTAAAATAATGATACACTATTTATAGGTATCATCTTCATACCCTGATACAAAGCATTCACTAATACCTCCTTAATCGTCAATTAAAGAGGAATTTATGCCTGAGTATAATGGATAAATTATATTTTTCTTGGATGTGCAAGGAACTTTGAAACATTTATCTTAGGAAAAATACTAATACTAGTTGTTGTTTCCATTGCCCATTGAAATATAATAAAGGGATTTGCAATTATTCAAAAGCATAAATTGACGACAACCATCATCCACCAGAACCTATTAAGATATCCTCATCAATTGATTGGGTAAGTCTTTCTAAACTTCCTTCCTGCCTTTGAAAATATTTTCAATTTTTTATCCTGTCAAGTGTACTTTCTCTCAAGATATTTGTCATCATTCAAGTAATTTCCTGTCATCTTATATTCCTATAATTATCAATGGTCCTCCATCTAAAACATTCATCATGAATCCCATCAGTTCCGATAGGCGCTTCCCTAGGAAATTTGTTCTCTCCAAGACTGACCAACAAATTATGGCCATATGGGATAGCTCAAAACTTGGTTCCTGATATTTTTCCATCTCCCAAATTTTTTCAATTATGTGCTCAAAATTTTAACCCAACCACCTCGAGAGTCACCACCAATGATGGTCAAAATACCTTGTTCTATATCTCAAGGCTATCTATCACCCAAATGATAGGCATTTTCTCAATAGGTGAAGTGATATCCATTGATGCTCAAGCAGTCGGGTACATGAGGATAAATATATCTTACATAGATAATATGTTTTCTAGACTCAAATACAATCGAGGTAGGGAAGAAATCCCCCCCTTTCCTTGTATTTGGAAGAAATTATCCTCTTGGAATCAAAAAATGATTTCTTCCTTCACCTAGATACTAGGACTAGAATCAGACGAAGAATTCAATGAAGGAATGGTGGCCCTAGTAGATGCATATAATTATCATGATGCCCCCCAATATAACTACACATAGGCCATATATTTAGGAATAAAGGCATATTTAGTAGAGTTTGGTATTGAGAAATTAGATATTGAGAAGCTGTCCAACAAAGATACATTTAAAGTGTTTTAGAGGATAATTAAGGGGGATATAGATCCCAACAAAGTGACAGGCTATGCATTTCCTAACCCTACTCATGCTATATCAAATGATCCATCCTATTTTACATTTTATAGACCAATGGGGGCTGTGATAACCAAAGAAGAAATGAAATTTGCATCTCCTACACAATAGATATATGAGGATCATAACCAACACCATACTAGCAGACAAACATATAAGAGGAGCATGGTGGAGGATGCATAAGTATCTTGGAAAAGAATCCTTCCCTTAACTAAGCATTCCTGAAGATATGTAGTTTGATAGGATATATGTGGAAGTGCACATCAATGATGATGAACATGTTCTTATAATGCAGTCAATGTAGTGCATCATATTCATGTCACAATTCTACTCTCTCACTTTGGGCCTCTAGAATTTGGTCTTCCAAAATCCCAATCTTGCTATGTGCCTTGTCGAGATGGTCATTTAACTATTGTGCGTTAAACTCAGTAGCCATGGAAATTTTGTCATTTGCTGAGGCTATGAGCAGGTTCTTGATCCATGCTTGTGATTATTGGTGTTTTGAGAGTTAACTCCATGACTGTTTGTGTGGACAACTTCAATTTCTTATAAGTTCTCTGCACAATTTGTCTATTCATTTGATCAAAAATGAAGGAGCTTAGTTAGTCCATGGAACCCTCCTTAGAGGGTGTTTACAGGATTATCCTATAGGATTATATTTTGTGCCCAAACTTGTATACATATATATATTAACTTTTCATTTTGACTTTGCATCACACATAAAACCAGGAGCCATTGGTGCTCTGGTCCGAAGGTTGAGATCGATCCGCTCTAGTTGTAAATCAATTGTCACCATTTTTTGCGATAGTAAGAAATTACCAATGGCATGACGATCATTTTTGGTTACTTGAACATAGTTTCCTTGTGACTGAGCTTCTGGCGATCAAATTATTTGGTTATGGCAAGTATTGGAATACCACTTTTGTTTTTGTCATGTATGGTTTGAAATTGTATGGTTACTTGAATATCTGAGAATCTTATTCCTTCCTCTTGTAGAATCTAGAGTGAATCTTGGTCATCTGTCCTCTTTCAAGTTTTGTGGCCGTGCTATGGTCTTGTGGCAGCGGTTATGCTATTTTTCACCTACATTGTGGAAGGAAATGGGCAGGAGTTCCATCCTCTGTAGATTTGTCTGTTGGACAAAGTCAGGGTTCCAACTGGAGATGCCCCGGTTGTCAGTCTGTGCAGCTTTCATCCCCGGATGATCTTAGTTACTATTGTTTTTGTGGGAAGGTGTAAGAACCAGAGGTGGAATTTTATCTCATTCCACATCCATGTGGAGGACCATGTGGGAAGCCACTAGAAAAGGAAAAGAAAACACCTAGTTTCCCACATACATGTACTCTCCAATGTCATCCAGTTCCTTGCCCATGTTGCTTGACAATGGCCCCACCCCAACCTTTCCCATGTGGGAAAACAACAATTACAAGGAGATGATACTTTGTGGCGATATGGAGATCCAGGGGGAGTTAGACTGGAAAAATGGTGTATTTGCATGTGAGAACCTATGCATGAAGATGCTTTCTTGTCAAAATCATAAGTGCTGCAAGAGATGTCATCCTGGAGAATGTGGAGATTGTGAACTATCACCTGGGAAGGTCAAATATTGCCCCTATGGTAAATCGAAGCTACAAAGTCAGAGGAAGAGTTGTATGGATAGCGTGCCAACCTGCCCAGAGGTATGTGAGAAGCTTCTTCCTTGTGGTAAACATTTGTGTATAAATACTTGTCACCATGGTAAATGTGCTCCTTGCTTGGTTTCTGTTAATCAGAAATGTCGATGTGGATCATCATTTCAGACAGTCCCTTGCTGGAAGACAATGGTATCCGTAGAGGAAAATACTGAATTCACGTGTGAAAAGTCTTGTGGACAAAAGAAAAATTGTGGTAGACACAGGTGTAGTGAAAGATGCTGCCCTCTTGCAAATCGAGGTGGCTCAAATACTCATTTAGGTGATTGGGATCCACATTTATGTGAAATGTCCTGTGGGAAAAAGTTGCAATGTGGGAAGCATTTTTTTCAAGAACTTTGTCATAGTGGCCACTGCCTACCCTGCCTTGAAACTATTTTCATTGATCTTTCAGGTGTGTTTCCAATATAACGATTTTCAAGAATTTATGAAATTATTTTTTGCATCTTGTTGCCACTTTTAAATTTTGTTTGGAAAGCTTGACATGATGTATGATTATGTTTTGTATTGTAAATTATTTGGTTGATAGTTCTAGTGCAGAACTGTTGCTAAAATTACTATTATGAAGAAGGAATTCATTTGAGATTAATTTGGTCTATTTGGAAAATGAGCTCAGAGTTGTTTGCTAGAATGTCCAGGGCCATGAAGGTGAGGATGTTGTGTCTACTTTGTGATCAGGTGCAGTAGCAGCTAATTTTGTTGCTATGATGCAAGGTAAAGGCTCGGACAATTTGCATAGATGCAAGTACCACTTGACACCTGGTACAGTTAAATATGTGTCTTTTCATGCTCTTTCCTTGGAGGGAAGTAAAGGTCTAAAACTCTTAGAAGCTGTGGATACGAAATTGCCCAAACTTAAATTTTGATGCCAAATAATTGTAGGCAGAGATGATAATTTGGATTTTTCATGTTGCTTTCTTACCTAATATCACTCTTCATGTCAAATTAGCAATTAAACCTGATAAAATGTCTAGAATGAACTTGGAAATAGAAGCATGGCATGAACTTCGCTAAAATTGGTATAAGTTCTTGAAGATGGATTCTGATTTTGTAGTTGGTCATATTTGAATGATTAGTTCTACATAAAGGATTTGGTCTTTGAACACTAGATAGTGGACCTTGAAGCATTTAAAAAATTTATCCAGTCGACCCATATACTAGAATTCCCAAAACGCATTATTTGCATCTATCTTGACATGAAAAAAAACTGTGACCTAGTCAAATCACTGCTACAACTAGGTACAACTTCCCGTGATCAGTGTTTGTCTATGTGTTCACTATATACTAAGGTCAAGTTTAAATACTAAGGTGGAGTCTATTCAGTGTCCGGATACTCCATACAAGACAGTTTGCGCTTTTGTTCTAGAATTTTAAAGGCAATGATTGTGTTTTTTAATATTGACAGACTTCAATATTGAAAATACTTGATCCAACCATGAATATGAACTTGTTCTCCATATTTCCCATAGGTTTTTCCATAACAACATTCAACTGCATTTTGTTTTCTAGGATTTGAACAACATCATTCTCAAGGATCTATTTCTATCATTGATTGAAATAGAAAAAAAAAAGGTGATAGCATTTGGCAATTGAATGAGCATTTACAGGATAGCTATAACCAAGAGAATTCAAATTTTGGACTCAATTGTCTTCACTCTTCTTCACAAGACATATATACATCAGGGAGAGCAAGTTGTTGCAAACTTTGGTGAGGTCTATGTGTAGAGTAGTCCTACCAGAATCATTACGTCAACTTCATTTGCAGCATAGTTTTTCATTATGTTTCCATATACAATACTATATAATGTTTTCTATCTTTGCAATGCATTTAATTTAAATGCTAATGTGTTTGTTATCTTGTGCTGCTGCCTTTTATACTATCTATGTAATGTCATTCATTAACTAATATGGTCTGTTTTATTTTCTACAGGAAGAGTGGCATATAGGTGCTACAGCTTCCATCAGTTGTCCTCACACAAACATCAGACTAAAGGACTTTTCAGCAATGTGACCTAGGGCTATTCAAAGCTGGAAATCAGTGTAAACAGTGAGGAAAATTGTTAATTTTTTTTTTCTCAGAATTTACTTCAGTCTGATCTAGGATCTTAACTAAGAGAACAACATGTACAGCATATATACAACATATCAATCATGGACACAATAATGCAAGCACACAAGAGACACAGAGTTTACTTGGGGAAAACCATAAAGGTGAAAAACCCCAATAACTTCCTCAGAGATAGATAGAGCAATGATACAACCCAAGCATAAGAGATAGACATCTCCTAGAAACAACTTCTCCTCCTCCACAAGTGCGCTACTCTCCCGAGAGTGTGAGAGAGAATAGAATGATCAAATAGAGTTCCTCCGGCACTCTATTTATACTTGACTTCACTTGCCTAATAACCTTTACTAGGCCAGCCTTAACTTAACCACATAACATAATGCTGACTAGGCCGACACCCAATAGGGTGGTCTAATAACCCTCTGACCCACATGGCCGATCCCCAATAGGGTGTTCTAATAACCCTTCAACCCACATGACTTATACAAGGCCGACCCCAACAAGGTGGTCTAATAACCCATCAAATATAAGTTACGACACTTACAATATAAATGACGACACTTCCGTATAGAGGAATAATAACATCTCTATAGGAATACAAACACTTCCGTATAGAGGAATAATACCATCTCTATAGGAGTACAATATACATATATGAAATACATTCCAAAGTTACATATACATCAACAAAAATATCTATGAATCAAAAGTCAACAAAACCACAGCTTAGTGCAGCAGAAGTCAACGAAATCACAGCTTAGTTTAGTGCAGCAGAAGTCAACGAAACCACAACTTATTTCCCATTATGTTATCCTGCCATATTTTAATTTCCTTGCCATTGCCCATGATCCAGGTTAACTGGGACTGTATTAAAGGAGCTACTATGTTAATGAGATTCCAGATATAGGATCCTTTTATATATTGCATCAGGATTTCCAAACATTGTTTTCTCTGTCCATGAAAGTGTTTTTGGAATAGAGCTGTCTTCCACTAATCAGTTTGACAAGACACCAATCGCCACACAATTTTAGCACCCAGGAAAAGCTTCATCACTATTGGATATTTGATTTCTAGTCCTCCTTGGTGTAAAGATTCTCAAATTAGATTCCAATTGACAAAATGGAATTTTTTCTAATTGGATTTGTGTCATTTCCAAATGAATTTGTGTATCTCTTTGCAATTTTCATCGTTATTCCTTTTGGAGCTAGCATCATAGAGTACTAGTAGATTGATAATTTTGAAAATGTAGATTTAATAAGCACAATTATTCCTAATGAATTTAGACATTGTGATACCGTTTCTGGAATTTATTCTTGATTTTTGTAATGACATCTTTACAAACTTCTGAGGTTCGGTTGTTTAGAAAGGTAGGCATTCCAAGTTACTTGGATGTGGTCCAATATTCCAGGTGTTAGTCATGTCTATTTTGATGAGAATTCCTCTATCCTTGTTTTCCTTGCTGGAGTGTATTGCTTCTTAAACCAATATTATATTATCTATAATTTGTTTCTTTTGCATGAATCCTCCCTAGTTGCCAAAAATTATCTTAGGAAGGATCTTCCTCAAATTGATGGCCATTACTTTTGTTAGTATCTTATAATATGAGTTACATAGAGATACATCCATTACTTTTGTTAGGATCTTATAATATGAGTTACATAGAGATATAGGGTGAAATTGAGAGAAGGAAGATGGATTGGCTCTTTGGGGACAATGGAGAGAAAAGAGGAGTTTACCCCACCCCTAACATTGTGATTTTTCCGAACATGCAAACACATTCTCTTGAGATCAAATATGATTACATGACAACATGATTTGTAAAAGTGAATAGAGAAGTCGCCAAGACTTAGAGCCTTGTTTGGTGCTAGACCCTAGATTGTGGCTATTATTTCATTTTCTTCTATTTCTAGATTTAACATCTCATTTAATCTAGTTGTTAGGAGATTCATAATGTGCTCTA